>CAWUFW010004708.1:972500-1481067 GCA_963921515.1 Calotriton arnoldi
TCTGTGGCCCCACCTATGGGTGGGTCAGGGCAGAGGGGTGGCTACACCCCTTTCCCTTTGTCCAGTTCGCGCCAAAGCAGGGGCTGCAAGCCCCTGATCCGGTTTGAACTGGGGTATGCACAGGGACACCAAGTGTGTCCCCAGTGCAGGACTTCAAAGCACCCGAAAGTGCTCCCGCCCAGCCCCAATACACACTATCCTGTCTGGGGAGGTGGTCACACCTCCCTGGGACAGGAAACCTATTGTCCAGGCCTCCCCTGCCGGAGTTTCGTCCAGCAGCAGGAGGCCAGACTCGTGTCTGTGGCAGCAGCATCCATTTTGTGATGCCAGGGCTTTAGAAAGAAGTTACCGGCCAGGCCAGGGTTAACATGTCTCTCCCTCTAGAAGGGTGGAATGCTACCCCCGCCACCAGAATTGGTGGGGGGTAGTATTCCAAGATGTTTGACACCAAACACGACATGTTTAGGTGCAGCCATTCCAAAGTTAGCATTTAACGCGAGGTTATAATGCGCTTAAGAGTATATGGTCAGGCTGCACTACAAACAGCATCAGAGAAGGGTCTCCGAACGCTGCAGAGGGGCCCTGCTCATGCAGGGGCACCCTCTCACATAGGAACCACGCACTCTGCCTTCAGGATTGATAAGGCCTGCCATAGGAGTGACTTATAGGTTTATATGTGTGTATGTATTTAGTGATATAGGTAACCTATATCACAGTAAGGGTGCATGCACCACCTTACCCAGGCTGCAGTAGCAGACCTGTGGTGTCAGTTTGGATGGCCTTCCAGGGGTGGCATAATACATGCTGCAGCCCCTGGTAGGCCTCTGAGGTACCTATGCCCTTGGTACATAGTATACCATATACTAGGGACTTATAAGGGCACTCAGATTCCAATCAGTGATGTGCCTAAGGCACATGGAAACCATTTTAGAGAGGAAGCAGCTAGGCTGGGGTTCTGATTAGCAGGGCCCCAGCCAGACTAATGTCGAAAAACAGTGAAGCATCAGCAAAAAGTGGGGGTACCCATGTGAAGCAGATCCTACTCTCCTACACAACCCCCCCAAACGTAGGGACATTAAACTAACCTTGCCCAGTTAAGTCTTCATGTTCTAAGTGGAAGTACCTAGAGAGTCCATCTGCATTGGCATGGTTACTCCCAGGTCTATGTTCCACTGTGAAGTCCATCCCCTGTAGGGAAATGGACCACCTAAGCAGTTTGGGGTTTTCACCCTTCATTTGTTTTAGCCATAAGAGGGGCTTATGGTCTGTCTGAACCAGGAAGTGGGTACCAAACAAGTATGGCCTCAACTTCTTCAGAGCCCAGACCACAGCAAAGGCCTCCCTCTCTATGGCTGACCAACGTTTCTCTCTAGGGGTCAGCCTTCTGCTAATGAAAGCTACTGGCTGATCCTGACCTTCTTCATTCAATTGTGACAGTACAGCCCCTACCCCCAATTCAGATGCATCAGTTTGAACAATGAACTTCTTGGAGTAATCAGGACTCTGTAGAATGGGAGCAGTGCACATGGCCTGCTTCAGGTCATCAAATGCCTTTTGACAGCTAGCTGTCCACTGAACCTTTTTGGGCATTTTCTTAGAAGTTAAGTCATTCAGGGGTGTCACTATTGATCCATACCCCTTGACAAATCTCCTATAGTACCCAGTCAGGCCTAAGAAGGCTCTCACCTGAGTCTGGGTAGTGGGAGCAGTCCAGTCCATGATAGTCTGGATCTTGCTCTGCAAAGGTTGAACCTGGCCTCCACCCACAAGGTGGCCCAGGTACACAACCTGACTCTGCCCTATCTGGCACTTAGTGGCCTTGATAGTCAGGCCTGCCTTTTGCAGGGCCTGTAAAACATTCCTGAGGTGGACCAGGTGATCCTCCCAGGTGGAGCTAAAGACAGCAATATCATCTAGATATGCTGCACTATAGGCTTCCAGACCTGTGAGAACTGTATTCACCAACCTCTGGAAAGTGGCAGGTGCATTCTTCAGACCAAAGGGCATCACCACAAATTGATAATGCCCACTAGGGGTTGAGAATGCTGTTTTGGGCTTTGCAGTATCAGCTAGTCTGATCTGCCAGTAGCCAACTGTCAAGTCAAATGTGCTGAGATATTTGGCTGAGGCCAAAGTATCTATGAGCTCATCTGCCCTTGGTATTGGATGGGCATCAGTCCTAGTGACTGCATTGAGACCCCTGTAGTCCACACAAAACCTCATCTCTCTTTTTCCACCACTGGTGTGAGGTTTTGGCACAAGGACCACTGGACTAGCCCAAGGGCTATCTGAGGGTTCAATAACTCCCAACTCCAACATTTTCTGGACTTCAGTCCTGATACAGTCCCTGACATGGTCAGGTTGCCTATAAATCTTATTTTTAATAGGCAGACTGTCCCCAGTGTCCACTTCATGAGTGCACCAGGTGGTCTGACTGGGTGTCAGTGAAAACATGTGTCTAAACTGATTGAGCACCTGTCTACAATCAGTTTGTTGCTGGGTAGTGAGGCTGCCTGCCAAGGCTGCACCATCTACTGACCCATCGTCAGGGTTCTGTGAGAGCAGGTCAGGGAGTGGGTCACTCTCTTCCTCCTGCCCTTCATCAGTAGCCATGAGCAAGCCCATGTCTGCCCTGTCCACATATGGTTTTAACCTGTTGACATGGAGAACCCTGTGGGGACTCCTGGGTGTTCCTAGGTCTACTAAGTAGGTAACCTCACCCTTCTGCTCAACAATAGTGTGGGGTCCACTCCATTTGTCTTGGAGAGCTGCTGGGGCCACTGGCTCCAACACCCACACCTTCTGTCCTGGCTGGTAAACAGTCAGAACAGCCTTTTGGTCATGCCAGGCCTTTTGAAGTTCCTGGCTAGCCTCAAGGTTTTTAGTTGCCTTTTTCATATACTCAGCCATCCGGGAGCGGAGACCAAGTACATAGTCCACTATGTCTTGCTTTGGGGGCTTGAGAGGTAACTCCCATCCTTCCTTCACCAAGCACAGTGGACCCCTGACAGGGTGGCCAAACAGAAGTTCAAAAGGGCTGTAACCAACCCCCTTCTGAGGCACCTCCCTATATGCAAATAAAAGGCAGGGCAAGAGTATGTCCCATCTTCGCCTAAGCTTTTCTGGGAGCCCTTTAATCATGCCCTTCAAGCTTTTGTTGAATCTCTCAACTAAACCATTGCATTGTGGGTGATAGGGTGTGGTGAACTTATAAGTCACTCCACACTCCTTCCACATTGCTTTTAAGTACCCAGACATGAAGTTAGCACCCCTGTCTGATACTACCTCCTTAGGAAAGCCCACTCTTGAGAAAATTCCCAGGAGGGCCCTTGCCACCACAGGTGCTGTAGTGGTCCTGAGGGGAATAGCTTCTGGGTACCTGGTGGCATGATCCACTACCACCAGGATAAACCTGTGCCCAGATGCTGTTTGGGGATCCATGGGACCAACAATGTCAATCCCTACCCTTTCAAAGGGCACCCCCACCACAGGTAGTGGTATCAGGGGGCCTTTGTAGTGCCACCTGCCTTGCCACTGGCCTGGCAGGTTACACAGGAGCGACAAAACTCCTTGGTGTCTTCAGACATGTGGGGCCAGTGAAAGTGAGGGACAATTCTGTCCCAAGTCTTGTTCTGGCCCAGGTGACCTGCCAAGGGAATATCATGGGCTAGGGTCAATAGGAAGCCCCTGAACTTTAGAGGTATAACCAACCTCCTGGTAGCACCAGGCTTGGGGTCTCTACACTCTGAGTACAGGAGTCCATCATCCCAATACACTGTATGGGGACCACTAGCTTTCCCAGCAGCCTCAGCAGCAGCTTGTTGTCTGAGGGGTTCAAAGGAGGGGCAGCTCTGCTGCTCCTGGCTCAGATCTGCCCTGGAAGGTCCCCCTGTCCCCAAGAACTCAACCTGGTCAGGTTCAAGTTCCTCTGGGACAGTTCCTTCTTCAGGACTGAGATCATCCCCCTCAAGGGACCGATCTTCTTCCTGAGCCAAGGGGGAAGGCACTGCCTTAACCCTACTACTCCTCCTCTTGGAAGGCACTTGGTCCATTATTCCAGAATCCAAGGCCTGTTCAGTGCTAGACATTTTGGCTTGTGACCTGGTCACAGCAAACACATCTGCAGGGATCCCCAGCATTTCTGCATGGGTCCTGAGCTCCACTTCTGCCCAAGCAGAAGTCTCTAAGTCATTGCCAAGCAAGCATTCGACTGGTAGGTTTGCACTCACCACAACCTTCTTAAGGCCAGTTACCCCTCCCCAGGAGAAGTTAACAACTGCCAGAGTATGGTCTGTTCTGACGTTGCTAGCATTGGTCACTTGGTACATCTCACCAAGTATAACTTGCCCAGGATTCACAAGGTCTTGTGTCACCATTGTGACACTTGCCCCTGTGTCCCTAAATGCCAAAGCCTCTCGTCCATTGATTAAAGGCTGTTGTCTGTACTTGCCCAGATTACTGGGACTCACAGAGGAGGGCACATCCATGCCTCCATCACAGACTAACACAGCCTGAGTTAGTTCTCTGACTAGGTCAGAGCCCAACTCAGTACCCAGGGTGAACCCTACTAAACCCTTGGCTGGAGCACTCCCACCAACTGTAACTGTACTAGGGGGAACAGGTGCCTTAGGGGCATTGGTGGGTGCTGGACTTGAGTCTTTGGACTTGGTGCAATCACTGGTCCAGTGGGTCTTTTGCTTACAGACCTTGCACCATGGTTTTCTTTGGCCTTTCCCTTTTGTAGACTGTGAATCCCCACCTGAAGAAGATTTTTGGGGGCCTGGTGAAGACTTTTGATCTTTACCCTTCTCCCCACCCTTTTCAGAGTTCTTAGCATCTTGCTTCTTAGGGTCCCCACCTTGGTTCTGTACCTTCTGCTTCACCCTGGTTCTGACCCATTTGTCTGCCTTCTTTCCCAATTCTTGGGGAGAGGTCAGATCAGAGTCCACCAGGTATTGATGCAACAGCTGATTTTGACAGTTATTAAGAATCTGCTCCCTCATTATCAGATTGTACAATCCTGAGAAGTCACACACCTTACTGCCCATCAACCAGCCTTCCAGAGCCTTAGCAGAACAATCCACATAGTCTACCCAGTCTTGAGTCTGTGCTTTTTGGGTATCTCTGAACTTCAACCTGTACTGTTCAGTGGTTAGGCCAAACCCATCAATAAGAGCACTCTTCAAGACCTTGTAATTATCAGCATCCTCCTCTCTAACAGTGAGGAGCTTATCTCTACCTTTGTCTGCAAAGGAGAGCCACAAGATGGCTGCCCACTGCTCCTGAGGGACCTTCTGTACTTTACAGGCCCTCTCTAGAGCAGTTATCCACTTGTGGATGTCATCCCCACTCTGGTAGGGAGGGACAATCTTGCTCAGGTTCCTATGGTCATAGGACCTTTCCCTATCTCTAGGGACATGGCTGCCACCATGGGACTCTAGTCCCAACTTTCTTCTCTCTTTGAAGAGATCTAGGGACTCCCTGTCTATAGCCAGTTGCTGTTTTCTGAGTTCAAGCTGAGCTTCCTCATATTGAACCAGCCTCTTTCTCCTCTCATGAGAGGATTCCCTCCTATGAGATGAGACAGAGGTCCCTATGGAGG
Source organism: Calotriton arnoldi (assembly GCA_963921515.1). NCBI lineage: Eukaryota > Metazoa > Chordata > Amphibia > Caudata > Salamandridae > Calotriton > Calotriton arnoldi. The sequence goes on from CAWUFW010004708.1 coordinate 978,103, forward strand.
TGCCAGAGTGGTTAGACTCCTGAGAAGGAGATCTAGACTTTCTGGGCACACTCATAATCCTTCCTGGGGGGACAAAGTGGGTATCATTCTGATCTTCCTCTTCATCGTCCACAGGAGGGATTGGGTTATCCAGGTCAGGGTCATTGTCACCCTCCTGGCCAGTTTCAGAGGGGGGGCTGGGGGTATTTCTACCCCTGGCCCCATCCTCATCTTCTGCCCCACCCTCAGCTCCTACCCCTTCAGTCCCCAAGGGCTTACTGAGATCATAAGCTTCCAACATCTCTCTAAGATGTTGGGTGGTGTGACCTTGTCCTGTCTTCAATTTCCTCAAGTTACATAATGCTCTCAATTCCAAGAATGGGATTGTATCATACTTGGAGGGGAGAAGCCCATGGGCTTCTGGCAAGGACTCACTGGGTCCTGGCTTTGAAGACATCACTAGTGAGGTGTGGTGTATGCACTACCTACTCTAGTGTGGCCTACTAAACTCTCTTGAGTTGTAGAAAGGGTGTGCTATCCCTTAACACACAACTCTAAGTTCAGTAGAACTTACTGTATTCTAAGCTTAAATTATATGTACCTTAGGTACCTTTAGTGGTTTTCAGTTGATCAATTCAATTGAGATTATCTGGTAAAACAATAGCAAGCTGGAATCCCACACGCTGCACACCAATGTGAGAAGTTGGCCTGGCATATGCTGTCCACTAATTATAGTGGGCACCTTGCACCAGTCCAAACAACCCCTTATTGGAGATAGGTTAAAGACAACCTTATTGAAAGCTATCCTAGTGGTAGCTATGGAGAGCAGCCTTCAGGCTAAGTCTTGAAGGAATGTAAAGCAGCTTGTTTTACCAGTCTATAATCTCTTGAGTGATCAAATGAAAGAGCACCACACCAGGTATATATTCAAAATATATGTATTTATTGCTAAACACACCCCTCTAGTCTCTTTATGAGGCTAGAGTTCGAAGTACACAAGTTATAAGTTATTTAAACACAGTAGTAGCACAAATACACGTTTGGGCCCTAGGGGCGTACCAAACCATATACCAATAAAGTGGTATAAGAACCACGACTGAACTAGACACTAGGCCTAGAGCCTCTAGAAGTGCTTGGACCACAAGGAACCACCCAAGGTAGTGACACAGGGGACCCACGGGGGACGCGTGCAGTGTAAATACACAACCGCGATACGCCGTTAACTTCTATGGAGAAAGTCGCGATCAGGAAATTAAAGAAAAGGGACACTTAAAGGAGGACTTGGAGCAAACCCTTTGAGAACTAGGTCATTCTAGAGTCTCTACCCACGGGAGCACCGGAGTACTCGTGTTACCTCACCCAGGGAAGCCGGGTGCATAGGTGCCTTTCGGGGTCGGGTTTCGTCGTCGATTTGAATGGCGATCTGCTGCAAAGTGCTGCTGGCGACCAAGTGGAAAGTGTCCGGGTGGATCCTAGAGTGGATCCGAGATCTGAAGAACCTGAAAGCAGAGGGGACAGAGTCTGGGTCACTAGCCAGTGACCAGGAAGGCGATGGACAGATGCCCACCGATGTCGCTTGCTTCAAGTGCGTTGATGGTCGTCTTGACTCTTCAGCCACGAGGTCCAGGAGGCGTTGTCGGCGACCAGGAGCAGGATTCGGCCTGGTACACAATGTCTGTCGAGTGCTGAGGTATTGGCGACCGGATTGGACCCAACAAGCCTTGGCAACGGCAAGTCTTGGTGAAGATGAAGATCGTCGATGGTGCAGACCAGCAAGGTCTGAGGAACTCACCCAGCGAGGGTAAGTGAGGGCAGGCCTGGATCAACCAGGGTGCCCAAGAAGAAAAGGATTGGCCTTCGTGAAGGGCTACTAGCCAACGGGCTAGCGACCGCGAAGGAGCCCCGAGACGTCGCACGTGGATCTGGCTCACAGGACACTCGTGGAGTGGAGGCCAGTGATCTTCGGTGCAGTTGGTGCTGGAGGCTAGGGCTACTCGGAGCCCAAAGCACGACTTCATGGGAGACCCAGAAGAGGATGCACTAGCAAATGCGTGCGGTGTCCAGGGGTCACGGTTCCATGTTACCCACGACAGCTACGGGCCTCAGCTTTGCTGGGGACTCAGGGCAGCCTCGGCGAAGTCTGGAAATCCACCTCTGGTGATGCAAAGACTTCGGCGTCCGACGGGAGCTTAGGCGATGCAGACCGGACAATTGCTTCTTTGGTGCCTGCCAAGCAGGGGAGTCACTCCTTGACCCCAAGGGAGATTCTTCTGTCCTCTAGTCTTTAGTAGAGCGTCGAAGGTCCAGGATTCTGTTTCAGAGTTTTGTCCAGGGATAATCTAAAGTCCTAAGGACTGGGTTCCTATACTTATACTAAGTTTAGGGGTTGGACTACTCTGTGGCCCCACCTATGGGTGGGTCAGGGCAGAGGGGTGGCTACACCCCTTTCCCTTTGTCCAGTTCGCGCCAAAGCAGGGGCTGCAAGCCCCTGATCCGGTTTGAACTGGGGTATGCACTAGGGACACCAAGTGTGCCCCCAGTGCAGGACTTCAAAGCACCCGAAAGTGCTCCCGCCCAGCCCCAATACACATTATCCTGTCTGGGGAGGTGGTCACACCTCCCTGGGACAGGAAACCTATTGTCCAGGCCTCCCCTGCCGGAGTTTCGTCCAGCAGCAGGAGGCCAGACTCGTGTCTGTGGCAGCAGCATCCATTTTGTGATGCCAGGGCTTTAGAAAGAAGTTACCGGCCAGGCCAGAGTTAACATGTCTCTCCCTCTAGAAGGGTGGAATGCTACCCCCGCCGCCAGAATTGGCGGGGGTAGTATTCCAAGATGTTTGACACCAAACACGACATGTTTAGGTGCAGCCATTCCAAAGTTAGCATTTAACGCGAGGTTATAATGCGCTTAAGAGTATATGGTCAGGCTGCACTACAAACAGCATCAGAGAAGGGTCTCCGAACGCTGCAGAGGGGCCCTGCTCATGCAGAGGCACCCTCTCACATAGGAACCACGCACTCTGCCTTCAGGATTGATAAGGCCTGCCATAGGAGTGACTTATAGGTTTATATGTGTGTATGTATTTAGTGATATAGGTAACCTATATCACAGTAAGGAGTGCATGCACCACCTTACCCAGGCTGCAGTAGCAGACCTGTGGTGTCAGTTTGGATGGCCTTCCAGGGGTGGCATAATACATGCTGCAGCCCCTGGTAGGCCTCTGAGGTACCTATGCCCTTGGTACATAGTATACCATATACTAGGGACTTATAAGGGCACTCCAGATTCCAATCAGTGATGTGCCTAAGGCACATGGAAACCATTTTAGAGAGGAAGCAGCTAGGCTGGGGTTCTGATTAGCAGGGCCCCAGCCAGACTAATGTCGAAAAACAGTGAAGCATCAGCAAAAAGTGGGGGTACCCATGTGAAGCAGATCCTACTCTCCTACACCGCTCAGCACTTTAGGTGCCCCTATCTCACTGCACCGCAAGACACTGTCCCGTGGTGGTGTGACTGTGCCTGCTGCAGTGTATCCGGTGCCACCAAGTCTGTGCACCGCTAGCCATGGACCCTTAATGATTGAGTTCCGTGGTGCGGACGCCATCATGTCACCCCCGGCACTGGGCAATGTGAGGTGGCAGGGCCGTAGGCCCTCATGCATACATGAGAACTACACGGAGACACCCAGTTAGAGAGTAGAAATGGCGTCCAGCACGTGCGCCAGGCCCTTTTTATTGGCAGGGTCACATGTCCTGTGACGCCTGTGCTGGATGGGTGTGGTGTGGGTGTACACCAGCCGTGAGGGAGTGGCTGTGGCATGCTGACAACTAGACCTGTGAGCTGCAGATCCCTACAGTGAAGACCTGGGACATGTGGCTTTGTCGGCGTCCTCGTGTGCGTAAGCTGAGTGGGCTGTCCTGGCGTATGCCAGTCCAGCGTAAGGGTGTGAACAATGACCCTGGGGCTCTGGGCGTGGTTCCGTCCTGGGCTGGACAAGGAAGTGACTAATGGATGTGTCACTGTTGTAGTGTCGGCGCCACCCGGACCGCAATCGGCAATGTGTCACCCTGTGACAAAAGTCCCACAACATGAGCAACATGGACGTAAGGGGGAATCACTGACCCTAAATTCATCCATACTTCCACACTTGAAAGATCATAGACATGACACATCTGTGTAAATATGAATGTTTATTGCACATTCAGTGGAGTGTTGCAGCTGGAGCAGTACAGGGCCATGCCAACCCCACTTTACACTGTTGGCCCGTGGAGGGCCAGCCAGAGTCCTTCAGGGAATGACAGGTACATCAGGAGAGGAGGAGTTCAGTCCGCAGTCTGATAGCTGTGTCATTGGTGACCAAACAGAATATGGCAGTCCATGTCGAGGTCCAAGGTGAGTGTCGCAGAGTGCATTGGGGGACAGTGGAAGGTGATGCTGCAGAGGGCAGAACCAAGCAGAAACAGGCCACATGGCGGAGATGAATGCTACTGCGTCCTTCTGACCACGAAGGCAGATTCATCCGCATCTTCGTCCTCTGCTGTTGCATGTGCCTCACATGTGGGTGGTGGTGTTCTGTCTCCAGCACAGTGTGGCAGTGACACCTCAGGGAACGGAGGTGGAAGGTCTGCCGCACTGTGCGGCACTGGCACACCAGGGGCCGGAGATGTGGATGGGGTGGTAGCAGCAGCATGCATCAGCGCCAGGCCTTGTGGCAGCAATGCCATGAGGAGGGTCTCTAGGGCATTGAGAGACCCAGCTACCTCTCGCTGGTGTGCAGCCGTGGCAGCCGCTCTTTCCGCCTGCGTCCGCTCCATGTTCTCCATGATCCTCCGCATGTGTCCCAACTCCCGGGCGAGATCGCTGGAGGCACTCTGACTAGACAGTCATTCTTGTCGCAGAGTCAGGACTCTAGCGATGTCAGCCATGGTCCGTTGGAGAGCATGGAGCGGACTGTGGGTGTCCGTTAGGGACTGTGAGTGGTCCCTGATGGGACTTAGACACCCACGTATGGCGTCTAGTTTGGCTGCCATGCGGTCGAACCCCACCTGCACCTGTTCAGCCAGCTTCTCCTGGCACCCCAACACTCGGCGTTGGAAGGCCATGTGTCTGTCATGGGGGTCCTGGGAGGCAGCCGTGGTGGTGGGTGCTGCCTGCTGTGTGTTCTGTGCAGGGGTGGGTTCTCCTCGTGGCAGCTGGGCTGCCCTGCTTCTGGAAGTGGGCTGCGGAGGCTCTCCACGAGCTGTTGGAGGATGTCGGAGTCGAATTGTGGTAGTCCTCTTCGTCATCAGAGAAGAGGGGTTCGGACTGCTCCGCAGGAGGTGTTGGATTTCCCCCTGCAATGTGAAGGGGAGATGCAGTTTAACATTGTGTTCACATGTATGTTGACGCATTGTACATGTTTACATTCAGACTGCATGACAGTGTACATTGTGACTGTTTTGGGGGAGCTGCCTATTTCATGCGGGACAATGGACATTCCGACTACATCACGGATGTGTGTTTGTACTTGTACATTGTCAACTCACATTTCCCTGCAATGCCAAATGTGATTGGCCAGTTTCTACGCACATGCAGCACCAGTTGTTTCCTCTGTTCTGTTGTGAACGTGTTGCGGTTTGTACCATATCGTTGTCAATGTTGATGTGCTCTGCATGTAATGTGTGTGTGCCGCATTTTGGGGGAGTCGCCCCTGCAGCTCTGATTTAGCTGCCCCTTATCCCTTACATGCGGTGTGCCTCGGGCTTCTGTGCTTATGCGGTGCTGGGATGTTGCATACCTGTGTGCATTGGTCTTTTGGTGGGAGTTGGGGGTCTGGGGCATGGTTTGTCCGCAGATGTGCTATGCTTAATTGTGCATGTGTGCCATTGTGCCCATCTCCCCCCGTCCCCCCAGTCCCTGGTCGTTACTCACCCTGTTGCTGTTGTGTCCGGTCATGTTGAGCAGTGTCCGGTCCCCCAACTCCTGCCACCGTCTCCCCACTGATGACTGTGGACACCATTTCCTCCATCTCGTCCAGCTCCTCCTGTGGCGCTGGACTCCCACCTCCAGTCTGCATTGCTGCCTTCCGGTTGTTTGCGAGTTTCTGCTTGGTTTTGCGCTTCATATCATTCCAGCGCCTCTTGACCTCGTCCATTGTCCTCCTCACCACTCCGACTGCATTCACCTTGTCCACGATGGTCTGCCATATTCCATTTTTAGTTGCCAGTGACACAGTGGAGGTGACGAACAGTGGTTGATGGTGTTCTATCACCTCCGTTATCAGGATCCTGTTTTCCTGCGGACTGAACCGCTTCTTCCTACTCTTCTTGTCCTTGCCTTTCCCTGACCCCGAGGTCACAGGTTGGTCCTCAGGGGGGCTTGTGGGGTTCTGGTTGTCCTCTGTACTTGCTCCGGATGCCTCCATTGTGCTTCGCTGTTGTTTGGCTTTTGTTTGTATGTTTTTTTTCTACTTTTATTGTGCATTTTCCCGCATGACGCGTGGGAATTGCAGGCCTGTGGCTGGTTTTCGCAGATATTTGTATCGCGATTGGCGTCATCGCTACTATTTTCGCGTTGGGGTTTCGTGTTGATTTTAACGCGTTCATTTGACGCGTTATCGTGTGAATATTGTATGGTACTGCCGTGTTGGGAATACCACGTTAACACGGCGTTATTTTCCCGCGATGGACTGCTATGTGAAGTGTTGCGTTAAGCTGATTTTGCGGTAGTTATCACACGTTCTTGAGAATATGCCCCGAAGTGCGCAGTGAGGAAACATGTAGCGGTTGCGCTGCTCGAGCACCGCTGGCACGCCAATGGCAAGCCCCTCTGCGCTCTTCCAAGACCAGGGGCCAGGGAATCTGCCTCATCCACTCAAAATAAGGTATATTACACTGCTAGCCAACTGTATGCACTTCAGACCTCTGCAGGGCACTCCTTTATTGATTTGCTCCACCCTAACATCTTTTACTAGCTTGTGATAGTTGCAGCTTCCACCACAGCTCAACCTGAATCAGTCACATGTGACCTCTACATTCACAGCTTGCTGTATGTTTATGGCCAATTGTCATTCTCTGGCCACTCACAAATTAGATATTTGTTGCCTTTTAATGGAATTAGCAACTGGTGTACTTTTCCTCACCAAGACTTAGCTACATGATAGCTCTGCTCCTGATGTAGTCCAAGCATTGCCTTCTGGCTCCTGTATCACTAGTCTAGACCGGTCAGGAAAAGGAAAGGGTGGGATTGTCATTATTTGCAGGGAAATTTTAAAGGGCATGTTCTCCCCCTCCAGATTGAGGATTGTGAAAGTCTTCTTTTTACTCTGAAACTCAGTCCTGCTTTTACAATTTTTGGTGTTCTATTGTATAGACCGCTGGACCTGTATGCCCATTTTCTGAAGGCTCTTCCTGGTGTGGTTGTGGGTTTAGTTGTAAATAGGGCTAATTTCACCGCACTTGGTCATTTTAACCTACATCTGGATGATTCCAATAAGGCTGCTTCTAAGAACCTGCTACAAGATTTTGCCTCGATGCAATTGCTGCAATTAGTAGTAGGGCCCACTCATGAAAAAGCCACACCATTGACTTAGGGGCTTATTTACAAGCCCCTTGCTGCACATTTCCGCTGCCGGAATGCCACTTTTCTGATGCTTGGGAGGTGCAGTGTGCAGACCGGTATCTGCGAGGCCACAAAAAGCCACTTTGCGTGGCTTTTTATGGCCTTGTAGATATAGAGTAAGGCAAAGCAGCACAAGTAGCTGCCTTGCCTTACTCTGTGTCAAAGAGACGTTCCATGGGCATTGCCATGGGTGTTCCCACGCAACACCCATGGATTTTGAAGCTGACCCAGATTTACAATATCATGTAAACGTGGGGCAGCACCAAAGCCTTGCGCCTCCAGAAAGCAGGCTGTTTACATTTCTCCTTGTTTTTTTCTCCTACCATGTGTACTGCACTCTGCAGCACACATAGAACGAGGAAAACGCCTCTTGTGATTGTTTTTGTGCAGGAAGGTGCTCATCCTGCACAAAAACAATCATGCCACCAACACAAACACCCTTGCACCATAAGGGTGCCTGCATTGGGGCTTGGCTGCAAATTGTGCACTGGCGCTGACGTAGGGTATACCAAGAAAAATGACTTGCTGTGCTGCCCTATGCCAACTCTTTGTAAATAAGCCCCTAGTATTTAGTAATACTACTAATCTTCAGGTACTGAGCCCTATCCCTTTAACATTATGAGACCATTTTTGCTTTCACTTGTTTTATCTGTGCCCTCTTCCCCCACTGTCGTACCTCAGGTCAGATGGTTGGAACGACATTGGTCTAAGTTAAATTTGGAGGACTGGTCAGTTGCCTCTGCAGACAACGAGATCTAATTTGACATATAATATCACTTCTTCCACCTGCAGTTTCAATCAATGGATTACCAATTCAGTGGACATGGTTTTGCCTGCAAGGCGGTTCAGGACTATCCAGTGGGAAAAAAAATCCCTATGGTTCAATGCCATCCTACTTGTTTTGAAAAAGGACTGTAAACGTCTGGAAAGATGTTGGAGAAAGTCCTATGAGGAAGTTAGCAAAGCTAAGTATAGGAGTGCAATTAGGCACTATCAAACAGAGATTAAAGTTTCTCAATCTGCTTACTTTTCCAACAAAATTGAGAAATCTGCCAACTCCCTCAAGGAGATCTTCTGGATCCTTAAGGACATCACAGAGCCCAAGTAGGTTGGCTCTGTCTTAGAAGACTCAGTTGAGTGCAGCAATGACCTGGCTCTCTTCCTCCATAGAGAGATATTGGACATCTATTCTTCTTTTTCTGATGGTCCAGTCAGTAAGGAGCCCCTCTGAAAGTGAGCCTCATTCAGCGCAGTTTGAAGGGATTCTGTCGGCCTAACCTGACCTCACCATAAGCCTTCTCATAGACCTCCTAAACGCAGTGAAGTCAGGTTTCCCCCTGGACCCTGCCCCCCCCCCCCATATCCTGCATCAAGGCTTCGATAGCATTGCTCTCTCTCTGGTGGATTTGCTGAATCTCTCCCTTACTAGTGGGCAAGTCCCCCCGCAATAGAAGTATGTGATGGTTAAGCCCCTCTTTAAAACGTCGGGGTTAGGTCCTCTTTGCTTGAGTAACTATAGGCCAATCTCTTTGTTGCCAAGTTCTTCGAAGCTCCCAGAGAAGCATGTCAACAAGCATCTTTCTGCTTTCCTTGAGTCCAGTGAAATCCTCCACACCACACAAATGGGGTTTAGGCCACAGCATAGCAGAGAAACAATCTTGCTGGCTGTGGTCGAGGAACCCAGATCCTTGCTGGACAAAGGAGGGTCAGCAGTAGTTATCCTATTAGACCTGAGCGTGGCCTTCAACATGGTAGATTAAGCCACACTTATCCACAGGATATCAAAAGTGGGTGTCGTGGGCCGTACCTTGAGATGGTTCTCCTCCTTCTTTAAGAATAGAACATTCCAGGTGCTTGGCCATTCCTGGTAGTCTCACAGTTTCCCCTGAGCTGTGGGATGCTGTAGGGGTCTTCCCTAAGCCATACTCTTTTTAATCTTTATATGTACACTCTTGCTGAAATTGTTCACTCTTTTGCGTTGTCACTAGTTTCCTTTGCCGGTGACACCCGGTTGGTGATATCCATTTCCCCTGATCCCAGCTCCAATCACCGCAGTCTGGCCCCCTGTCTTCACAAGGTGGCCAGTTGGATTGCCAACTGCTAACTGAAGCTGAATGAAGACAAGACTGAGGTTATGCTACTGGGCAATTACCTCAGTATGAAAGTTCTAACTTCTGCGCCTGATTGTCTGAAAAGACTCCCCAGCCCTAAAGTGGTGATAAAGAGCCTTGGAATTTGGCTAGACTCCAGTCTTACTTTGGAGCACAAAGCTAAAAAAAACTTGTGGCCAATTGGTTTGGTGTTCTGCGACTGCTAAGAAAGGTCCTAAATCTTCTCCCTTTCTTAGCCAGACTAATTGTCCAGGCTCTCATTATATCCAGCTTTGATTATGGCAATGTTCTGTAATTTGGGTCAACTCCATATAAGACAAAAGGTTACAGATGACACAGAATGCTGCTGCATGGCTACAGATGAATCTCCCCAGAGATCAAACCACAAAAATGTCCTTTAAGGATCTTCACTGGATCCCAGTGGAGCAGCAGGTTCAATTTAAGGTCTTATGCATCTTACATAGATCACTCTATAAGAGAGGTCCCGCTTTGCTAAGTTTGCTAGCTACTCCTTACATTCCTGGAAGGTTACTTAGATCTTTCTCAGCTCACCTGCTACTGGTTCCCAAATTTAGTGGCTCTCGTTGGGGTGGCTGCTCTTTTTCTCATCAGGTTCCCAAACTTTGGAACACTCTCCCCCTCTGTTGGAATTAAAATGTGTCACTGCCATATTTCTCATGCTTCACATGGTATTATGTTAGCATTTATGTAGCTATTTCATTATAATTCTTATTGTATACGTATGCAATCAATAAGAGTAGATGTTGTGTGAAATAAGGTTAGCATCTGTGCCGCCATTTTCTCGTTAGTAGACGCCATCTTATATTATGATCGAAACTGCTGCTTGATTATTTACGAGAAATGGTCCTTGGTAAGTTTCGTTTCTCACTGCTTAGTCTTGGCTTCTTTTACTTGCAAGTGTTCTCATTAACGCATGCCTTTCCCATTAGATAGAGGCCTTCTCCCACCTGCCTGGTGGGGAGGATAAGCCAGACGACCTTGGGCAGTAGAGATTTACTCCTATACACGGGATGAACTATTAATGATCAGGCATAACCCCTGTGAGCACTTATCACACTCACACACCTTACTAGAAGGCTCTTTCTCATGCAGGATGTGTAGATTTCAGAGCATTGCTCCTCAACATACTCTGGCTCATGGTATGCCCCCAGACCTGATTAAAGGATTTGGGCCATACGGGAATACCTCACAAGGTCGTGTCCAGACCCAGCCCACCAACATAGGCTGGAACTGCTTCTTAGCCAATGTTAGATCCCTCCCTAAACATGCTGTAAACATATGGGATCTCCTGACCGAAAACGATCCACACATTGGGTTTCTTACCGAAACTTGGATCAAACCCTCCTCAAACCCCACTATTGCGGTGGCACTCCTGGACGGCTATCGAATTCAAAAACTAGATAGGCCAGGACGGACGGGGGGTGGCATAGCCTTAATATATAAGGAATCCATATCTATCTCTATTTTAGATCAGATGTGTACGGATGCAATAGAATGCCTAGTTTTCAGACTCGACCTGCACCCACAACATAGCTGGAAAGGGGCTCTCGTTTATAGACCCCCTGGCCCGTTACTAGGTTTCACTAACCAACTGATGGAATTCATTTCCCCCCACGTCATCTCTACCCGAAACTTCCTACTCCTGGGGGATTTTAACATCCACAGTGAGAATGCCTCCAATCCTGACGCCACAGCTTGCCTAGGAGACCTGGCCACAATTGGTCTCTTCTGCAGGGCACACTCTAGATCTTATCTTAACCAACTACCCGAACATCATCTGTGGGGAAACCTGTCCTCTGGCTTGGTCTGACCACTCTCTGGTGAATTTCCAAATCATGAGTCCCAGAAATTTCTCCACCCCTATATCCCACGCCACACGTTGGTACAGACCATGGCACAAGCTGAAGCCTGACCAATTCCTGACCCCTTTTTGCTATTGGAATATTGATACTAACACATATAGTGTAGAAGAATAGCTAAGTCATTTCAATTCCATTGTACAATCCACTATAGATAATGTAGCTCCGATGAAACCACAGACCCACCCTCCCAAACACACGCCCACTAGCTGGTATTCTCCTACCCTCCGGACTGAAAAGAGCCTATGTAAAAAATTGGAACGGAAATGGTGACACTCATACAGTGTACAAGACAAAGAGAGATATAAAGCCGCACTGTCCTCTTATCATAAAAATCTAAAATCCGCACGTAAGCTACATATCGCAAATCAGCTAGAGCAAGCCGGGAACAACTCTAGGACCCTTTTCCAGATCCTGAAGACCTACACAAACCCTAGGGCATGCAACACTGCAAAGACTCCCTCACAGTCGTTGTGCGACAATATAGCTTCCTTTCTAACCCAGAAAATCGAAACCATTTACCATAAAATTATTACATCCAATGGAATTCCTTCTCACCCCACTACAGTACACCCTGCCTCCCCCATTAACACCTCGCATCTCCACTGCTTTCCCTCACTCACCCCGGTAGAGGTTGAATCTCTCCTAACCAAAGTTAAATCTGGATCCCCCCTAGATGTAAACCCCGCAAAGGTCTCCTCCAGACTATCTAAACAGCTAGCTACACCCATCTGCACCATTCTCAATAGTTCCTTGAGGGTTGGCAGACTCCCCCCAGAATGGAAAGCAGCTCAAGTTGTTCCCATTCGTAAAAACCTTAAGGCCCCCACTACCGAGCTGTCCAATTATCGTCCCATCTCTCTGCTCCCCCTTCAGAGCAAGCTTCTTGAAAAGCATATAAACAAGAAACTGTCCGATTTTGTTGAAACCTCGCACTGCCTGGATGTCTCCCAGTCAGGTTTCCGGGCCAAGCACAGTACCGAGTCCGCCTTGATAGAGGTAACTGATAACATCAGAATGGCCCTGGACAATGGTCAGGCGGCACTTTTGGTGCTGCTTGACCTTTCGGCGGCGTTTGACACCATCTCGCACCATATCCTACTGGAGAGACTTCAGGGCATTGGGGTACAGGGGGCTGCACTAAAATGGCTGACAGACTTTCTAACAGACAGAACCCAGACAGTCACATTGGGCACCTTTAGATCTAAAACCACGAAAGTTACCAAGGGAGTACCGCAGGGCTCCTGTTTGAGCCCTACCCTCTTCAACATTTATGTTACTCCCTTGGCTAAACTAATGAGGAACCTAGGGTTCAGTACCATCTCCTACGCGGACGACACCCAGCTCCTCCTCACCTTTGATAAATCCAGCCCTGACACACAACTCATCTTTTCAGAGGGCATGAAGACCATTGCCGCCTGGATGAGGACCAACTTCCTTCAACTGAATGCCGAGAAATCGGAGATCATGTTGTTTGGAGGTGCAGCCATAAGCTGGACTCCCAGGTGGTGGCCGGAGGAGCTGGGCACGGCCCCCTCTCCAAAAGAAGTGGTCAAGAATTTAGGAATCCGGATTGACCAGAATCTTACGCTTGAAGCTCACGCCGCCACCACCGCTGGTACCTGCTTTAACACACGCAGCCTACTCAGAAGAGTATTTCCTCTGTTACCTTCCTCTACACGAAAAACACTGATGCAAGCCCTAGTGTTAAGCCGGCTGGACTACTGTAATGCACTGTTGGCCTCGGCCAATGAGGCTTCCTTAAACAAGTTACAAGTAGTCCAGAATACGGCAGCCCGACTAGTAGCAAATGTCCCTCCCAGAACGGCCTCTATTCCACTTCTTAACAAACTTCACTGGCTCCCTGTAAGAAAGCGGGTGAAATTTAAGATCGGCTGCATTGTTTTTAAAGCCCTCAATGGTCTGGGGCCTTTCTACCTGTCTGACAAACTGACCAAGTACACTCCCTCTCGGCCCCTCCGATCAGGATCCAAGCTACTCCTTTGCACTCCGAGAATTAAAAAGGCTCGCAAGGGTGGCAAAGCATTCACTCACCTTGCCCCAACTTTCTGGAACGAACTCCCCCGCCAGCTTCGTGACTGCCAGAGCCTTCCTCACTTCAGGAAGCTTTTAAAAACCTATCTTTTCTGAGGCCCTCTGGTTTGGCTGTAGCAAACCGTCCTAAGCGCGGAAATACCCCTTACGGGGTGATTCGGGCGCTATATAAATGAATAAATAAATAAAAATAGCTTGTGCCCGGCTGAGGAATCGAAACCTATGCTCTGTGCCCCCATTGTATTACGACATCTACCAGTGCTTTTCCATAGTAGGCGGGTCTTTGTTGGCTCCGCAACATACATAATGTAACTTTATGCTTGTTAGAGTCAGTCCCTCGACAGCCATCCCATAGGACTGGTCAGACTGGACTCTGCTGCAGTGTACTCTGTGAATAAACCAGTTCGATTACATTATCTACTGCGTCATCGACTCTTCATTTCTTGGAAGGCTAGTGGAGGTCGAGAGTGACCCTGGGTGACCCTATTTGGGTCACTTCCTTCAGTTGGCGCCCGAACAGGGACTCCACCAGGTGACCCATCTCGCCCGTAGTCGGGTTGTGGAGGTCGGGGTTGCATCCGGTCGGATGGGCGGATCGGGGATCCCCACACGACCGAGCTTGGTTCTCGCGGCTGCCCTGCCTGTCTGATCGGGCGGCTCCTCGTCTAGTGGTCACGCTGGCTGGGGTCCTGAAAAGGCAAAACCCTTGGATCTGACCGTTTGGTCCGAAGAGTCGGCATTGGAGAATAATCTTGTTTTGACCTGTGTGCATCAGGTGAGTTCGTCTTGATTCTTGATAAAATATGGCACCATTTTGGTTAACTTGGTGGGCCTGTGGACCCTTGTGATACGGAGCAATTTTGAACGTTCTGCCAGGCCACTTGTTGAATTTGCTTATTCTTGAAAAGGCCTGGGGCTAGAGCCTATCTTGTCTTGGTACAGTCTGCGGACTGTCTTGTTTTGGTGCAGTCTGAGGACTGACTTGTTTTGGTGCAGTCGGTGGACTGTTTTTGAAGTTTTTTTTGTTTGTGTGTGTGTTCTATTTTGTGTGTGTGTGTGTGTTGATTGTGTGAATAGTGAATGTGGCTGATGTTAGGATGCCTTGTTGGAGTAGAATGTGGTGTCTGGGGTGCCGCTGTTCTGTTGAACATCGGCTGGAGGAGAGGCAGCCTGCGCCTCCAGAAGGCTCTCCAAATTTTGATATGTACGTGAAGCACGGTATTGGCCCTATTATGTTTCGTACTGTTAGACTTGGCATCTTTTGGCGTGTTTCCCCTGACTTTTTGCTTTCTGACCTCCTGGTTTTGACTCTGTTTTTGCTGGTGTAATGATTCTGCGCACTTTCCTCACTGCTGCCCAGTGGGAAAGTGCAAGTGCTCCTGTATAAAATGTGTTATGGATTGGTGTTTCCATGATTGGCCTATTTGATTTATGTGTCAGTCCCTTGTAAAGTGCACTGAGAGTGCCAGGGCCTATAGATCAAATGCTGTTGGTGGGCTGCAGCACTGGATTGTGCCACCCACGCAAACAGCCCATAAAGTGTAACTCTGGCCTGCCATTGCAGAGCCTGTGTGCAGCCTGGGGCTGCCATGTCGACTTGGCAAGTGCACACACTTGCAAGTCCCTAAACCTTCCCTTTTCTACATGTTAGTCACCCCTAAGGTAGGCCCAAGGTACCCCTGTGGGCAGGGTGCATTGTATGTGAAAGGTAGGACGTGCCCTGGTGTGTGTGGCATGTCCTGATAGTGAATTACAGCCTATTTCGTTTTTCACTATTGCAAGGCTACCTGTTCCCCATAGGCCAGAATGGGCAGTTTTGATTATTACAGCTTATAATCCTAACTGACCCAGGGAACATGGTAGAAATTCGAGTTTAGTATGCCTGGACTCAGAATGATAAAATGCATCTTTTAGTAAAGTTGGTTTTAACATTCTGTGTTTGAAAATACCACTTTTAGAAAGTGGGTATTTTCTTGTCTAACCATCCAAGCCTGCCTCTGCTAGGTTGTGTATTCCTTGTCTGGAGTGTGAGTGACAGGGGCTGGGGGATGCCAGGAGACAGGGTGAGTCAGCACAGGGCTGAATAGCAAGATCTACATGTAGATGGGTGGGAGGAGATGCACCTGGGACCTGAATAGGGCTGGGCCTTCCCTCCACAATGCTGGCTCCACCTCCTGTGGTGCGTCTGATGTCCCTGGCCTGCACTGTGAAAAGGAAAGAAGGAGACTTGTCAACAAAGTGCTCCAGGACTGACCAGAACTGGTTTGGACTAGGCAAAGGCCTCTCTGCCTTCAGAGAACAAAGAGAGATTGAGGATAAAAAGGGGGACCCCAACCCCAGAAAATTGGAACTCTTTGGGATCAAGAAGACTGCCAAGAAGAAGAGCTGGAGAAGCTGTGAGGAGAAACTACCACTATGCTGTGTGCTTTGCTGTTTTGGCCTGCAGTGGCTGCTTCTGTCTTGGGCAGTGAAAGGACTGGAACTGAACTTTCTGCAATCTACTTTGTGAGTGTCTCCAAGGGCTTGAGGTAGAGCTTGCCCCCTGTTCAAGAAGTCTCAGGAACAGCAAAGACTTCAAGCCCGACGCCGTCTACGTCGCCGCTGCCGACTCCGTGTCCTGAAGCCACCGCAGAGGGCACCGCCGCAACGCCGCACCGCGACCCTGGTCTCACTGACGATGCCTGCTGACGCCGCCACCGAACCGCTGCTCGCACCGCGACCTGTGGGCACCGCACTCCGCACCGCCTCGCTTCACGACGACGCCGTGGTATCCCCGATGACGCCGCTCCACGCCGGACTTGATGCCGCTGCTTGCACCGTGGTTCGGGGGCACCGCTCGTAAGTTACACGATGCACCGCCCTCATCCCGCACCGCAGCCTTGGCCCACCGTCAGCCGACGACAGCGCTGCAGCTACGACGATGCCGCTGCTGCACCGTGACGAGCACCGCCTTCATCTCACACCGCGACCCTGGTCTCACCGACGAAGCCATCTGACGCCGCCACCGAGCCGCTGCTCGCACCGTGACCTGAGGGCACCGCACGCCGCACCGCTGCACTTCGCACCGCAGCACCCGACGCCGGCCGACGCCAGCGCTCTTGACTTCAACAGAGAGGAGATCGATCTGCAACGCGTATGACTTCGAGGGCCCCGACGACGCCGCACCGACCTCCGGAACCGACGCCTGCGGACGCCGTGTGTTCGGAAGCTCACCGCGAGGTCATCGACGCCCTGCATTTCTGAAAGGTACTGTTTGCGGGTCTTCCCGACCCCGTAGCTGACCCGCGACGCCGCGGTCAGCCAGAACTGTTTGGATTTGTTTGTTCACGACGCCGGGATAGCCCTGGACGGAGCTATCGACATCAAGGAACTGTTTTTAAGGACACTGTGATAACTGAAGATTTTTAAAGTACTGTACTGTGGATTTTTATCGTATTTGGTCTTGTTTTAAAGTATATAAAAATATTGGATATTTTTCTAAACTGGTGTGGTGTCAGTTTGTAGTGCTTACACTGTATTACTGTTGGTTATGTGCAAATGCTTTACACACTGCCTCTAAGATAAGCCTGACTGCTCGTGCCAAGCTACCAAGGGGGTGAGCAGGGGTTATTTTAGGAGTGTAACTCCCTTACCCTGACTAGGAAGAAGGGTCCCTACTTGGACAGAGGTGCAAGCCCTTGCCAGCTAGAGACCCCCATTTCTAACATTGGTTGTCAGCGGTGAGGATAGGACTTGTGTTTGCACTTGACTTACAGTGATTGGTGTGCACTACTACCATATCGCAGACCATTACGTACCACTTACAGGTTCTTTTTTTTTTTGGCCTATTTTTGATCTTGCCAGTTTGAACTTGCTACTTCAACATGCCTGAATCTATAGTATCATCAATTGCATCAGTAGAAATTGCCTTTGAGGAGGATCGATTGGAAGCCTACAATGTCAAGGAGTTAAAATCGATTTGCAAGAACCTGAAAGTCCAGGTCAGAGGCCTCACCAGGAAGGATGAGCTACAAAAGGCGCTGAGGGCCTGGGTAGCAGCCAGAGGTGCCAGTGGGCAATCTGGTGATCTCAATGGAGAGGTGGAGGAGCCTGTTCCTAGGGTGGATGTGCTTTTGGGAGGGGGGGAGCCCTCCAGGCCAGGCAGCAGTAGTTTGTCCCCAGAGGAGCTGGAGGACAGGCGGGAAAGTAAGGAGGTTTGAATTGGAGAAGTTCAGAGTAGAAAGTGAGAGGGAAGAGAAAAGAATAGCCATGGAGGAAAGGAAAATGATACTAGATCATGAGAGAATGATTAAGGAGCTGGAGCTAAAGAGTAGATCCGGTTCAGATGGTGGCAGCAATTCTTCAGCACACATAGACAGGATTGTACACATCCCCAAGAATGTAGGTAAAGAGTACAAAAAGGGTGATGACATACAAAGGTGGTTTCAAGGGTACGAGTCGTCTATTCATATGAATGGGGTCCCTGAAAGGAACTGGGGAGCGGGGTTGTGGCCTCTCTTTCCAGAGGAAGCTAGGGATACTCTGATAGCTTTGGGTAAGGGGCAGGTCCTCACCTATGCTGACATGAAAGACGCTCTCCTCACTAGGTATGGGCTCACTCCTGAGAAGTACAGGGATCAGTTCAGGTCCAGTAAAAGTCTGAGGCCAACACTTGGTTGGAATGTGTGGATATGTTCTGTAGGTCGCTGGATGGTTGGGTGAAGGGCAGTAATGTAACAGATTTTCAGGGGCTCTACAATTTGATTGCATGGGAGCACTTGTCTAGTCTATGTTTTGCAGATCTGCGCCAGCACCTAGTTGATAGTAAGCTAACTGACCCCAGGAAGCTTGCTATGGAGGCAGACCGCTGGGTGAGTACCAGGGTCCACAAGAAAGCGTTTGGGGGAGACTCAGCCAAAGGTGGGCAGGGTCCCCAGCAGAAAGGCGGCGGGGACAAGGGTAAAGCACAGGAGTTCTCTAAAGGGCCACAAACTAGTACCCAGGGTAAAGGTTCCCAGCCCCCTGGTGATAAGAAGAAAGGGGTCTCTACAGGGAAGCCTGTTGAGACCGGCCCCGCAAGTGTTATGCATGTGACCAGGTGGGTCACTTTAAGGGGGACCCCAAGTGCCCAAAGGGGACACAGCCACCCACCGGTGGACAGTCCAAAGTGTTGGCTAGTGTAGCGCTTGGGGAGGAGGGGTGCCCACAGGAGGGTGGGGATCCCGCAGAAATGACCCTTGTCTCACTAGGGGACAGTGAGATGGTCCCAGGAAACCAGGTGCCCCTAACACAAAGAAATATAGCACCTGGGTGACCATTAATGGGAACAGGGTAGAGGCTCTCAGAGATACTGGAGCCAGTGTGACCTCAGTCCGGTGTCACCTGGTCTCTGAGAAGCAGGTAGTCCCAGGGGCATTCCACCAAGTAGTTGCTGTAGACAACTCTGAGCACCAGTGTATGGTGGCGCAGGTTCCCTTTGAATGGGGGGGGTCTCAGGTCCCTTGAGGGTGGTTGTGAGCCCCACCATGCCTGTAGATTGTCTGCTAGGGAACGACCTGGAGCAGTACTTATGGAAGGATGTTGAGCTCAGGTCTCACTTGGAGATGCTTGGGTTGCCAGAGTGGGCATGCGTGTCTACTCGGTCAATGGCAGCCAGAAAGGGTGATCAAAAGGACTTGGAGCCTGGAACAATGGCCCAAGTCCCTGCCAAGAGGAAGGGCAGGGGCGCGGGAAACCGGCCCCCGAAGTTCCCACGGACCGGGAGGAGGCGGACCTCGAGGGGGACGCCCCGGTGCCTACAGGGGAGCAGGTAGCCAAACTGGGAGACATCTCTGAGCTGACCCATTGGCAGCAAGAAGGGGGTCCCACCAGGGAGGAGTTCTGCAGGGAGCAGAACGAGTGCCCTACTTCTGGAGGGTCTGCAGCGGCAGGCTGCAGACCAGGCAGCTGGTAATCAGTCCGGGTCACATCTGATCTACTGGGAGAATGGTCTCCTATACAGTGAGCCTAAGGTTGCTGAGCCTGGGTCAGCCCGTGTGCTGGTGGTACCCCAGCGCTTCAGGACCTTCCTACTGGGTCTGGCTCATGACGTGTCTTTGGCAGGACATTTGTGGCAGGACAAGACCTTTGACAGGCTTGTCACCCACTTCTTTTGGCCCCAAATGCGAAGGCAGTCAGATGCACACTGTAGGTCTTGCCAAACTTGCCAGGCAAGTGGTAAGAGTGGGAGGAAGGTCAAAGCTCCTCTCCAACCTTTTCATGTTGTTGGAACACCCTTTGAAAGGGTAGGGATGGATATTGTGGGGCCACTGGATCCCAAGACAGCCATGGGCAACAGGTACATCCTGGTCTTGGTGGACCATGCCACCCGGTACCCGGAGGCAATCCTTCTCAGGACAACGACGGCGCCAGTGGTGGGCCGGGCGTTAATGGGGATATTTTCCCGTGTGGGCTTCCCCAGAGAGGTGGTTTCTGACAGGGGGACCAATTTCATATCCAAGTATATGACATCCCTGTGGAAGGAGTGTGGTGTAACCTACAAGTTCACCACTCCTTACCACCCACAAGGAAACGGTCTGGTGGAGAGATTCAACCAGACCTTGAAAGGCATGATCAAGGGTCTAACAGAACCCATGAGGCGTAAGTGGGACGTCCTCTTGCCATGCCTGCTCTTCGCATACAGGGAGGTGCCTCAGAAGTCTCTTGGGTACAGCCCCTTTGAGCTCCTGTATGGCCACCCTGTCAGAGGACCTCTGAGTTTGGTAAAGGAAGGCTGGGAGGCGGCTCCCAGGAAAACTCCCCAGGATGTGTTTAGTTACATGCTGGCCTTTAGAAACCAAACTGCCAGCTTCAGGAAACTCGCTCAGGCAAACCTGGAAGCAAGCCAGGAAGAAATGAAGAGGTGGTATGACCAGAATGCCACTCTGGTCGAATTTCAACCTGGGCAAAAAGTGTGGGTCATGGCCCCAGTGGAACCTTGTGCCTTGCAGGACAAGTGGACTGGGCCATATGAGGTAGTGGAGCGCAAAAGTGACGTCACCTACCTGGTGGATTTGCAGGCTCCAAGGAACCCTTTGAGGGTCCTTCACGTGAACCGCCTCAAGCCCCACTTCGAGAGGTCCGAAGTGAGTATGCTCTTGGCGACAGATGATGGGGTGGAAGAGGAGAGTGAGCCTCTCCCTGACCTCCTGTCTACCAAGGAGCATGATGGGTCAGTAGAGGGTGTGATCCTCTCCCTACTCTGACTCAGGAGCAGCAGGGGGACTGTCACCAGTTGTTGGGACAGTTCGCCCCACTGTTCTCTCTGACCCCCGGTGTTACTCACTGGTGTACCCATGACGTGGACACTGGTGACAGCCCTCCTGTGAAGCACAAGATTTACAGGTTGACTGACCGGGTCAGGGCCAGCATCAAGGAGGAGGTCTCTAAGATGTTGGCGTTAGGGGTGATTGAGCCCTCCAACAGTACTTGGGCCAGCCCAGTGGTCTTGGTCCCAAAGGCTGCTGCACCCGGTGCCACTCCAGAACTACGGTTTTGTGTGAACTACCGTGGGCTCAATGCCGTCACCAGGACTGACGCGCACCCCATCCCCAGAGCTGATGAGCTCATTGATCGGTTGGGAGCTGCCCGGTTCCTCAGCACGTTTAATTTAACGTCTGGGTACTGGCAGATTGCCTTAACCGATGGGGCCAAGGAGAGATCAGCATTCTCAGCCCCAGAAGGTCATTACCAATTCCGGGTGATGCCCTTTGGGTTGAAGAATGCCCCTGCCACCTTTCAGAGGTTGGTCAATCAGGTGTTGGCTGGACTGGAGGATTTCAGTGCCGCCTACCTGGATGACATTGCTGTGTTCAGTTCCAGCTGGGAAGAACATTTACAGCACCTTGAGAAAGTGCTGAGGCCTCTGCAAGGTGCAGGCCTCACGATCAAGGCCAGTAAGTGCCAGATCGGGCAGGGTTCTGTGGTGTACTTGGGACACCAGGTAGGAAGCGGCCAGGTGGCGCCCCTACAACCCAAGATTGACACCATTCTGGCTTGGGAGCCCCCCAAGACCCAGAAAGAGGTGAGAGCCTTCTTAGGTCTCACCGGCTACTATAGGAGATTTGTTAAGGGCTATGGCACCATCGTTGCCCCCTTAACAGAGCTGACTTCTAAGAAGCAGCCAAGAAGGTGATCTGGACTGAGTCCTGCCAGAAAGCTTTTGATGCCCTGAAGGCAGCCATGTGCACGGCGCCCGTGCTCAAGGCACCTGACTTCTCCAAGGGATTCGTCGTGCAGACTGACGCTTCAGAGCATGGTGTGGGAGCGGTGCTCTCACAGCTGAATGAAGAGGGCCTGGATCAGCCTGTAGTCTTCCTTAGCAGGAGACTACTCCCCAGGGAACAGAGGTGGAGTGCCATAGAAAGGGAAGCTTTTGCTGTGGTCTGGGCACTGAAGAAGCTGAGACCATACCTGTTTGGGACTCACTTCCGGGTTCAGACGGACCACAGGCCCCTCAGATGGTTGATGCAAATGAGGGGTGAGAATCCAAAACTGCTGAGGTGGTCCATCTCCCTACAGGGAATGGACTTTACGGTGGAACACCGTCCTGGTACAGAACACGCCAACGCAGATGGTCTGTCCAGGTTCTTCCGCCTTAGTGAAGAGAACTCCAATGGGGTTGGGTAATTCTCCCTACTTTCAGCTGGAGGGGACATGTGTTAGACTTGGCATCTTTTGGCGTGTTTCCCCTGACTTTTTGCTTTCTGACCTCCTAGTTTTGACTCTGTTTTTGCTGGTGTAATGATTCTGCGCACTTTCCTCACTGCTGCCCAGTGGGAAAGTGCAAGTGCTCCTGTATAAAATGTGTTATGGATTGGTGTTTCCATGATTGGCCTATTTGATTTATGTGTCAGTCCCTTGTAAAGTGCACTGAGAGTGCCAGGGCCTATAGATCAAATGCTGTTGGTGGGCTGCAGCACTGGATTGTGCCACCCACGCAAACAGCCCGTAAAGTGTAACTCTGGCCTGCCATTGCAGAGCCTGTGTGCAGCCTGGGGCTGCCATGTCGACTTGGCAAGTGCACACACTTGCAAGTCCCTAAACCTTCCCTTTTCTACATGTTAGTCACCTCTAAGGTAGGCCCAAGGTACCCCTGTGGGCAGGGTGCATTGTATGTGAAAGGTGGACATGCCCTGGTGTGTGTGGCATGTCCTGATAGTGAATTACATCCTATTTCGTTTTTCACTATTGCAAAGCTACCTGTTCCCCATAGGCCAGAATGGGCAGTTTTGATTATTACAGCTTATAATCCTAACTGACCCAGGGAACATGGTAGAAATTCGAGTTTAGTATGCCTGGACTCAGAATGATAAAATGCATCTTTTAGTAAAGTTGATTTTAACATTCTGTGTTTGAAAATACCACTTTTAGAAAGTGGGTATTTTCTTGTCTAACCATCCAAGCCTGCCTCTGCTAGGTTGTGCATTCCTTGTCTGGAGTGTGAGTGACAGGGGCTGGGGGATGCCAGGAGACAGGGTGAGTCAGCACAGGGCTGAATAGCAAGATCTACATGTAGATGGGTGGGAGGAGATGCACCTGGGACCTGAATAGGGCTGGGCCTTCCCTCCACAATGCTGGCTCCACCTCCTGTGGTGCGTCTGATGTCCCTGGCCTGCACTGTGAAAAGGAAAGAAGGAGACTTGTCAACAAAGTGCTCCAGGACTGACCAGAACTGGTTTGGACTAGGCAAAGGCCTCTCTGCCTTCAGAGAACAAAGAGAGATTGAGGATAAAAAGGGGGACCCAAACCCCAGAAAATTGGAACTCTTTGGGATCAAGAAGACTGCCAAGAAGAAGAGCTGGAGAAGCTGTGAGGAGGAACTACCACTTTGCTGTGTGCTTTGCTGTGTTGGCCTGCAGTGGCTGCTTCTGCCTTGGGCAGTGAAAGGACTGGAACTGAACTTTCTGCAATCTACTTTGTGAGTGTCTCCAAGGGCTTGAGGTAGAGCTTGCCCCCTGTTCAAGAAGTCTCAGGAACAGCAAAGACTTCAAGCCTGACGCCGTCTACGACGCCGCTGCCGACTCCGTGTCCTGAAGGCACCGCAGAGGGCACCGCCGCAACGCCGCACCGCGACCCTGGTCTCACTGACGATGCCTGCTGACGCCGCCACCGAGCCGCGGCTCGCACCGTGACCTGTGGGCACCGCACTCCGCACCACCTCGCTTCACGACGACGCCGTGGTATCCCCGACGACGACGCTCCACGCCGGACTCGACGCCGCTGCTTGCACCATGGTTCGGGGGCACTGCTCGTAAGTTACATGACGCACCGCCCTCATCCCGCACCGCAGCCTTGGCCCACCGACGCCGGTGCCATCGACTCCAAGTTCGTCAGCCGACGACAGCGCTGCAGCTACGACGACGCCGCTGCTGCACCGTGACCTGCGGACGCCGTGTGTTCGGAAGCTCACCGCGAGGTCATCGACGCCCTGCATTTCTGAAAGGCACTGTTTGCGGGTCTTCCCGACCCCGTAGCTGACCCGCGATGCCGCGGTCAGCCAGAACTGTTTGGATTTGTTTGTTCACGACCCGGGATAGCCCTGGACGGAGCTATCGACATCAAGGAACTGTTTTTAAGGACACTGTGATAACTGAAGATTTTTAAAGTACTGTACTGTGGATTTTTATCGTATTTGGTCTTGTTTTAAAGTATATAAAAATATTGGATATTTTTCTAAACTGGTGTGGTGTCAGTTTGTAGTGCTTACACTGTATTACTGTTGGTTATGTGCAAATGCTTTAAACACTGCCTCTAAGATAAGCCTAACTGCTCGTGTCAAGCTACCAAGGGGGTGAGCAGGGGTTATTTTTGGAGTGTAACTCCCTTACCCTGACTAGGAAGAAGGGTCCCTACTTGGACAGAGGTGCAAGCCCTTGCCAACTAGAGACCCCCATTTCTAACACGTACATTATGGCACAAGTATACGAGGGACAATACTGATCTTCAGTGGCCACTGGAAGGTACCTTTGATGAACAGAAACTGAATTATTTGCAGGACAAATTGTTTGCTAGAAGAAGTAGGCAGTCGATGTTTGACACTTTACCGGTGTGGCAGAAGGAAGCCAAGCAGAGGCGTATACGGGCTGAGAAGGAGTCTAGGAAAAAGGGAATGCAGACAGTAGTTCAGAAAGCTGTAGCTTATGATAGAGAGCAAATGGAAAAAGGTATTGAGTGTGCTGATAGGGAGTTTTGATTACAATGTAATAAGTCCTATGTTGTTCGAGAGGATGATGATCCCTTTGTGGAGGAATTGTAGGAAGCTCGCCCCCACCTCCCTAGGCCCCACAGAGAATATACCCTATTGTTCCGTCATCCCAGTCTCCCGCTTCTCCTCTGCCTCCCTCCGGTCATTCAGCGGACTTGACTGCTTCGGCTCCAGCCCCGCCTGTCTCCCCTCTGGTTTCGCAAGCTACGAGTGTGGTGACTGCAGGTACCCCCGTAGTGGCTGCTATTTCTGCTCATGTTTCTTCTCCTTCTTTTACACCTACAACACAGTCGTTGCTAACGTTGTTACCTGTGTCCTCATCTCTTGTGTCTTCTCCAGACATGTCATCTTCGGCGTTTGTCAGTGTTGGGACACCGGTGCGTGGGGCAGACGACGAGAATTGGGCGGCAGCACGGGAACGAATGGGGCGGGTGCTGATTCGGTCAGATGTGGGGGACAAGGAGAAAAAGATGGTAGCTGATCAAGCTGCACTGTGGGCACGGAGTCTGATCTATAGTGTAGAGGATGTGTGGAGTGTGTTGAAAGATTTCGAGCCGTTTGTACAGCAGCATGCTCTCAAGCATATGTCGGCTACATTAATAGGGTTGTGGGAACAGTGTTTCGGAGGTACGGCACCACAAATAATATATGACATTTGTGACCGTGTGTACGCTGCTGATATGGCCCCTAATGATGTTTAGGTCTAGCCTAGCATTGCAGCGCATGCGCTTCTCGCTTCATGAGGCATGCAGTATTCAGTATAGTGTGGAAGCTTCGTGGAAGCTCCGCCCACTCTCCGCCCATCTTTTTCATTGGCTTAGGTCCTAAATGCAGCATCCTATTGGTTTTAGGCTTGTTAGTCCCTCCTCATGACGATCATGTCGTCATTTGTATCCTTCCAAGGCTACTGGCCCCTTTACTTCCAGTACTATTTTCTCCCCGTGCCTTCTCCCCCACGGCCCCCTCCCGCAGTCCGTGCGTTCTCGCCCCCCCAACTCTCGTTGTTTGTGCCTTCTTTCTCCCTGCCCTCCGCCCGCACTTCCGTTTTCAAAGCAATAGGTCTCGCGTAAATGCGTGTCCTATTGCATTGCAAATGCTTATTTATTTAAGCGACGCGGGACGTCAACATGCGACACCACGCACCGTTGGCACACAGAATCGGTTGAACATTGACACAAAAGGAGGACTAAGATCTCAAGCTCGACCGGAGTGTGCCACGATAATATAGAAAAAGAGTAGCCATTTTAAAATAGTGATGATTGTGTTTCAACTCCTAGCCCAGCTAAAAACTTCAACAGAAAAACTACAGAAATTATTTTCCTGTTGCTCCTTAAGGAAGAAATTACTACATACTTAAATATAATTCACAATTTTGTTGAACGTACCCGTAGAAACATTCCCGCTAATTAGAGCAAAATATTTTATCGTTTTAATTAGAAGTGAAAGAAAGGGTATAAAAAATTGTATTTGCACCAACTTAAAAGTACCCAGCCGGCGGCTGAGGCTGGTGCGGTGTCACAGTCTTCCGGGTCTGTACCTAGTGACGTCACAAACTGTCAAGGGCCGCGCCAATCACCACGCTCCTGTCAGATCCCTGAGTCTGGGGGTCAGTGTTGCATCCTCGCGCCCAGGCTTCAGGCAACTGTAGATTGGGAGGAGTGGTCGGCACACGCTGGAGATGTCTGGTGCCGAGGGGGGCGACGATGGGGAGCACGAGCGGAGGCCGTTGATCCAGGCACGCGCGAGTGCCATGGAGACGACGACACCGCCGCTGTCGTCCTCCCCTCGCTGGCTGCTGCTGCGCTGCGTCCTGGGACCGCAGCTTTACCGGGAGTACCAAGAGGCCCCTCTGGGGGGGCGGCCACACGCAACACCGGGGGATCCTAGGTAAGGGACAGGCCCAGGGGTTAACGATACCAGACAGACAGGGCAGTAGAGCCGGGCACGTATCTCAGAGTGGAGGACAGGGGTGAGGTGCAAGAGGAGTGTAAGGGTGATAGAAATGCTGAAGGTGACGTGTACTACTGCTATGGATAGTAATAGCATCAGATGTATTGATAACCTGAGTGTATGCCCTGCCAATAAAAATAAATGAGGCTGAATGCAATGTGTTATTTCGAGGAATTGCAGTATTTAAGCCTTACACCTACTGCTCTGAACATTAACAGCTGTTATTGGCCCGGCCCTTATTCATGCTTTGAGCTAAAGACAATGGTTCTCGTTGAAGGGGGTGACGTTCATCAGCTGTTGACACCTTACAGCTTGTGGCGAAAAGGGCATTGGCGCCGTCCACTTTTCTCTCCCAGCAAAGGCGGACGAAGAGGCCGGGCCTCCCCCCATCATTTCCCCCCTTCACCCTCTCACCTGCATTTAGATGCATTAATGAGCAGTGGGCAGTTCCAGGATTCTAACTGAGCCAAGCTCAGCATTCTATGCAGTGTGGTAATAAATATACATCCACACATTTATTGCTCTAGTCTAAGCTTAGAATCCTATGCTGGAACTGTGGTACTATGTATAACTAATTTGAGAAATCGGTGCTTAATGCCTCACAGATGCATCGTAGAGGAAAGCACCTCGGTGCGATTGTACGTTGTTGCAAGAATGTAACCCTCTGACACACGGGTCAGTTGGAATAAAAGGCTGATGTGTGAGACTTGCAAGTTTGGAGGGTAGATTCTGCTGTCATTTGGACACGTCTCAAAGTTATGCATCGTGGAGAGAACAGAACCGGTCCTTTAGATGCAGTGTGTATTCTCTGCTGCAGGAAGACCTCTCACCTTAATGCCGTCCCTTTAGATGGAGTCGGAGTGGGAGCTGCACTGCACACAGGAGCACACCTCTTGCACTGGATCTTCCTCAGTGAGTAGCGTCGGACCAAAGGCCCCTGTCCCCGTTTAGCTGCCTGTTCATGTGGACAGGGGCTAGGGGCCCACAACAGTTGATAGACGGGAATGCCTACCATCCCAAAGGTTCTTGGTGTGTGTCAGGCTGGACTGCCACATTGCAGCTCCTAAAGCCGGGCAGACTGCAGACGATGTACTGCCCCTTGATCTTGTGCATGGGCTGGTAGCCGAGGGGGCTGGCATAGTGTAAGTGCAGTAGAAGACTTCACCCAAGCCACTCAGGGCCTTTTGGAATGCCCCTGAAGTTTAGATACATAAGGGCAAGGGGAGGGTGTCGGGGTTGAGGGCGGGGATGTGTTGGCAGGCCCCCTACATACATCTGAGCCTAAATAGGCCCACCGTGTACACAACTGTTATGGAAGTTAAGGCTCTACTGATGGACCAATACTACTTGCAATACATGAGAGTCTGCAATCCCTCCATAAAAGACTGTCTCTAATTACGGGCAAATTGTGACATCTCTATTTCCCTGTAATAAAGAAATGGCATAGCTGCTCAACCTGAATACCCAATTACGGTTGAGTTCTGATGCCATAATGCCTGCTGCCAGAGCCAGCTTCTAGGGCGTCAGGCAGGTCACAGAACATAATTAAAGCGGCAGTATAAACAGTACAAGCATTTGCAATGCAATAGGTCTCACATTTACGCAAGTTTAAGCTATTGGCAATGTAAATGACAATGCCTTTTATTTATGTTTTAAAAATGAAAACAAAAATAAAAGGCATTGTTATTTGCAATGTCAATAGCTCAAACTCGCGTAAATGCGAGACCTATTGCATTGCAAATGCTTATTTTAGTAATGTTGAGACTATGATTGGTTATCGAGGTAGGCTGCATCAGAACTCACCGACGATTGTGTCCCAATTCCTGATGAGGGAGGTGCATCCTATTTTCCATCCTGAGATCCCAGAACGGCGTAATGCACAGGATGTTGTTGTTCAACCACGGGTGGAAACCTGTTTTATGGAACAATGGGCTTACACTCCGTGGAAAAGGAGTGAGGTGTTAGCCCTTAAGAGTCAGCTGCAGGACCCTAGGAAAAATCCAACTGCGTATTACAAAGAATTAACGGAGGCCGACTCATCGACAATGATGACGCTGGCCGATATCGAGATGTTTTTCGGGTTGTTAGTACCAGTGGATATATGGAGGCAGGTGCATACGCAGGATCACAGGGTGGAATTGGGTGGCTCTTGGGATGAAATTAAGGCATGGGATAAGGAGCGAAAGCCCGGTGAGAAACCAAGGGCTGAGATTTTGGCTTTGCCAAGTCTTATCATTACTTATATGCATTCTCTTATCCCACCCAGAAGAGTAGATTGGGATAAGTTGACAGCATGTCGTCAGAAGAAAGAGGGGAGTGTTCTTGGATTTCAGTGGGCAAGATTTGTCAGTAGAAGGTGGTGTCCGCTTATTTGTTAACAGGTTTGTTACGAATTTGCTTACAGAGATCGCAGCTCGGTTGCAGGCTTCTGAGAGCACCTGGACTACCTCCTTCCCCTCAGTGATATTGAGTATGGCTCAGTACTATGAGCATAGGGAAAATGAGGAGAAGGAGAAAGTAGAGAAGAAGAATAAGGAGGTGAAGACTAAGGTACTAATGCAACAGGCAGCAAGGGGGTCCGGAAGGGGACGAGGCAATGGTCTGGCTCAGAGGTCGAGGGGTGCCGGTAGAGGCAGCGCACCTTTGGGGCCGAATCAGTGTGCCTACTGTAAAAAGGAGGGACATTGGTGGAGTTAGTGTCCAGAGTTGTTGCAGAAAGTTGCGGTACCCAGAGGTCGGGGTTCAAGTAGACGGGGCCATGGTGAGGTCGGTCGGGATGAGGTTCAGGCTGGTGCATCCTCGTGGGGCCGTTCTGATCAGAACTATTTTGTTGACCCCCGGGGAAGGCAGTAGTATCATGATAATTATGATGTGGATGAGGTCACAGGGATGTCCTACAGCTAGGACAGCCAGGGACAGGGAGGGGGACCAGTTCAAGTTCCTGTAGATCAGCGTGTTCCTTATGTCACAGCGGATTTGCATGGTTCGGCACAGAATTTTGGTGGATACAGGTGCAATGAACAGCTCTGTTTCTCGTTCGCTGGTCCCCGGGGCAGCTCTGTCTGGCCGCAATAATGTTTCGGTAGGCTTTTCAGGTGTGCCGGTTGTGAGCCCCATTTCTCAACCTCTTGCTTTGACTATTGGTTCTTTTACTGTAGACTCGCCATTCCTGTTGACGACGAATTGTGGGGAGAATTTATTGGGATTAGATTTGTTGAAGAAGTTGCATGCTACAGTTTATTATTCCCCAGATGGTGTTTACATGACTCTTGGACCCGATATGGTCGATGTAAAACAGTGTTTGGCAAAGGATGCGCCGTTTCCTGTTGAATTTAAGGATGTACCGTCCTCGTTGTGTGCAACAGGGGATACGGATGTAGGGTTGTTGCATATACCAACAGTTTCTATTAGAGTAAAGGATAATGCTGTGCTTCCTCGTCTTCCCCAGTAAAAAATATCGCAAGCAGGGGAACGGGCTTTGTTGCAGATTATACAGGACCTGATCAAGTCGGGGGAGGTTGAGGAGACAGTAGCGAATGTGTGCAATAGTCCTATTCTCCCTATTCTTAAGAAGGCACCTTTGGATTCCCCTGATGCACATCCTGATGTTTATCGCTTTGTGATTGATTTGCGGGAGGTCAATAAGATAGTGGTCGCTCAGTTTCTGGTGGTTCCTGACATCACTTCTCTTTTAACAATGATTCCTTCCACAGCCCAATTCTTTTCTGTGATTGACTTGAAAAATGCTTTCTTTAGTATTCCCATCCATCCTGACAGCAGGTACCTATTTGGCTTCGCCTTGGCTGGTAGGAGCTTCCAATTCTGTCGAGCTCCTCAGGGGTATACTGAAAGTCCTAGTATCTATAGACAGGCCCTGAAAAGTCAGTTGGATTCCCTCTCTCTTCCCACAGGTAATGTATTATTGCAATACGTGGACGACCTTCTGATAGCCTCCGATACTGAAGAGGGTTGTAGGGAGGCCACGGTCAAACTATTACTGCATTTGGCGCATCAGGGACATAAAGTGTCCCTTTCCAAGTTTCAATATTGTCGACAGGAGGTCACCTATTTAGATCACCTACTGTCGAAGGAGGGTCGGAGGCTAAAACCTGAACGAGTTGATGCTATTGTTAAGATGCCTGTCCCTGTGACTCAGAGGGATGTGCGTGCTTTCATAGGCATCACCTCGTATTGTCGCCACTGGATACCCGGTTACTCTTTGCTAACACAGCCTTTGCTTCGCTTGATAACTAAAGATGTGCATGAACCCTTGCCCTAGACGCATGAATGTCAGCATGCTTTTGACCAATTAAAAGTTGCGCTTTGCTCTGCACCTGTGCTTGGTATGCCTGACTACCAGGAGCCTTTTGTGTTGTATGTTCATGAAACGGCTGGGTGTGGGCTTTCAGTGTTAATACAAGCTTTTGGAGGTAAGCAGAGGCCGTGTGCTTATTTTTCTGCTGTGCTTGACCCGGTCGCCAGAGCCGTCCCGAGTTGTTTAAGAGCAGCTGCGGCTGTCTCTATTCGACAATCGGCAGGGCTCGTCCTTAATCATGATCTCACAGTAATGGTACCTCATGCTGTGGATGTACTTTTGAACAACACAAAAACGCAGCACCTCACCAGTGCTCGTCTGACTGGTTATGAATTGACTTTGTTTGCACCTCATGTTACTATCAAAAGATGTGCCACACTGAACCCAGCCACGTTACTACCCCTCCCTTCGGAAGATGAGGACAAAGATGTCCATGATTGTCTATTACGCACTGAAGAAGAGACGAAGGGATGGGTAGACTTGACATATGTTCCCTTATCTGATCCGCAAGGGGAACTATATGTCGATGGCTCTTGTTTCAAATTGTCAGATGGCACCACTACAGCAGCGTATGCTATTACTACGCTGCGTACTGTAGTTGAGACATCACGTGTCCCTTACCAATCAGCGCAGGCTGCGGAGATGGTAGCCCTTTTGCGAGCATGTGAGTTGAGTGAAGGACTGGCTGTCAATATTTATACTGACAGCCAGTATGCCTTTGGAGTGGCCCATAATTTTGGACGACTCTGGGCAGAGAGAGGATTCTTGACTTCACATGGCACCAGGATCCAGCATGGCCCATTAATAGAAAGGCTTATAACAGCCTTGACCCTTCCTAAACGATTGGCAATAGTGAAGTGTAGTGCCCATAAAGCGATTACTGATGATGCGGGAAGGGGAAATGCGTTTGCTGATCAGATAGCTCAAGAGACGGCCAGGTCGAAGATGAAGAAAATGTTTGTGGCAGGCCCTGCTAGATGGGTACCAGAAGTTACTATGTTTGAGGATACACTGGATAGTGTTAAAGAAATACAGAGTGAGGCCACAATTGAGGAGTTGGCAGTGTGGCAGGAGAGTACAGGACGCCTGGATGACGAGGGGTGCTGGACTGACAAATCCGAAAAGCAAAGATTGATGTTACCAGATGCATATGTATTTCCTGTAGTCACAATGGCACATGGTCCAGCTCACATTAGTGCAAGGGGAATTTGCAGACTATTGGATCCTGTGTGGCGAAATGACAATATCCCAAAAGTTGCTGCCCATTTAGTAAAATACTGTATGGTTTGTTTGAAGCATAATCCTGGAAAAGGTACTCCTACACCTTATGTTAATTTTGCCCCACCTTCTTTCCCTTTTGAGGTTCTCCAGATGGATTATATCGAAATGGAACGAGTCAATAATTTGAAATATGTGTTAGTGGTTGTTTGTGCATTCAGTAAATGGATTGAGGCTTACCCTACTGAAGAGAATACTGCCATAGCAACGGTGAAGGCTCTTATTAAGGAGTTTTTCCCGCGCTTTGGTGTGCCCCGTTTGATTTGGAGTGACAATGGAAGTCATTTTAATTCGAAGGTGATCCAGTTGGTGTGCGACGGTCTGCACATCAAGCAAACATTTCATTCAGCAAATCATCCCCAGTCAGCAGGTTTAGTTGAGAAGTACAATGGTACTCTCTAGCTAAAGCTGGAAAAGATTAAGGAAAGTACTGGGTTGCAATGGCCAGATGCATTACCCCTTGTCTATTGTCTACTAGAGTAACAGCCCATTCTAGGACAGGATTATCCCCCTATGAGGTGGTCTTTGGCCATCCTGCAAATGTGTGGGGCGTCCCTAGGCCCAAGAGATTCTCTGAAATTGATTACCCCCTGCTTGTAGATTATTTGTATGAATTGACTAAAAGTTTGCATTCTATTCACCAACAGATACATGAAGTTTTGCCTCCAGCGCCTGAGGGGCCTGGCACACCATACAGCCTGGGGATTTTGTTTTGATAAAGAACTACCAGAGACGAGAGTGTTTGGAGCTGCGATGGAAAGGACCCCTCCAGCTCCTCCTTGCAACGAGGACCACCATGAAGGTGGATGGCCGGAAGAATTGGATTCATTCATCACATTGTCGGCAAGTCCCACTACCTCTCCCCTATGATAAGTGGGTGCTCGAGGGAATAGGGGACCACGAGATGGAGAAGGTTCCACGTTTTGTCCCTTTTTCTGACGCCCAGCTGACTTGGGCGCAGACGGAGGAGGAGAATGATGCTGCTCTGAATGCAGCAGTCCCCCCAGAAATAAGGGCTGCCCAGGCCTCCTCTTCATCTGGTACACAGGAGCCTTAGTCTCTATCCCCGACCCCTCCTGAATTTCAGATTCTTTTCCATGATGAAACAGTGCCTGGAGTAGCAAGGTACAATTTGCGTCCTCGACGGAAGGACAGTGCACTAAAAGAAAAGTGAGTGTAGTAGGGATGGACTTCATGGATAAGATTAGTGAAAATGCTGCTTGTTCATGTTTTTCATATTAGAATAGGGACAAGAAGATTGGTGTACTGCCCGTGACGCAGGACAGGATCAGTTGAGGGTGTCTTCCAAAGGAGGGAGAGTGCCCTATCCTGAGAACAGTGAATGTTTGCAGACGGGCTGCACTAGTGTAGCTCCACAGTGAAGTGCTCAATAGCACCACCGAGGGATGGACAATGGAAGCCTGTCAGAGAGGCTTGTGACGGACCCTGGTCTGTTGACGTTTTCTTTTCTTTTTTAGTTCTTTCCATAGTCGGCTCCACTACATGATCTTTCTCTCTCTGGTGATTCTATTCGTAATTTGATAGTAAATATGTATCTGTATGGTCTTCCCATTGCAGAAGATGAGCAGTTTTTTGCTGCCCTGCGACCGGGGCAGATAGGTTTTGGTTGGTTGCTCAGAAAGAAGATGTTCTATGTTGTTTTTATATTGCTATTCATATTGATGGGAGGGGGATGTTTTGGGTATTGGAGTGTTATGATAATACCCCATTGTGTATCATATAACAGATTGTCCCTTCAGATTGTGACAAGAGAGCAATGCAAAGTAATGTCTTTTTAGACATGCACAGGAAATTTTTCGGAGATAGCACAGCTTGTTGTCCCACTGATTCTGTTACAAGTTTATGGACTGCTCATCCATTGTCATTAGTGAATTATACATACGTTCATCCACCCCATTTTGTAGAAGTAAAAGGCGAATTTGGTATTGGATATCCTGGCCCCTGCTTGTACTATAGAAAACCGAGAGGGACAGGGTACCCAGGTTGTACCCCTAATATGTATTGTGACAATTTGTATATGGAAAGGCAAAATATCACTCTAACAGGTTGGCATTATCAAGATTTGACAGTTATTCGAGAGGCAGGTTATTATCCCGCGTGCTGCCCAATAATAAATAGTACTGACACTTACTTGTAGACACTTACTTGTATATAAACTGTTCTGGACTAATATTGTTCAAAAATACAATGTCATTAGTGAGGAAAGATGATCCAAGCACAAAGGGAATGAATACCAGATATGCTCCGGTAGATTATCAAGGTTCCCTTTATGCACACCCAGGTTTCTATTTCTTGTCTAATGGTACCTACTCCAATACCTACAATGGCACCGAGGATGTGGCTTTGGGAATGGTGTTACCTCTCGGAACACCTTGCAAGTATAGTAAAGCAAATACGAGATGGGTTAAAAGATTGTTGACCAAAGAATTTTGTGAAGGTGTTACAGATCTAGAGGTTAACAACTATAGCAACGGTATCACTTTTGGATATATCCTTTCTTCCATTATCACATTTGGGGGTACTGCCATGGCCAGGGGTGAAAGAGCTAGAGAATATTTTGGGTGTAAGTTGCAGATCCTGTCTAACTCTACAGTAGCAGCTTTACGTGACATCACCACTCAGTTAGAAAGTATGCACATATACTCTGAGCAAACGAGATACGCAGTTGATTTTATTTTAGCTAAGAGCGGTGGTGCATATGCAGTAGTAGGAAATCAGTGTGTAATTGGTATCACAAACATGGAAAGGAATATCACCCAACATCTTTTAGACATCCTGGAAAATGTACGAGGAATGGAGAGTGGTAACCTGAATTGGTCCTTGTTCAATGGGTGGGGTTGGATTCTAGAAAAGGTGATATATTTCATTGTACTTCTGATTTGTTGCTGTGTTTTGATTCAGTGCCTTCCCTATGCTGCTCGTACTGTACTACTTACCTCTCTCCTAAAAAGATCTCAGTTCACGATACTAATGCGACAATAATGTTTCAAAAGGAGCTCGATTCCCTTATGCAGATTGACGAAGGTGTTTTTGGTTCAACCACTTCTCTCGCAGGTTCTGTTCCTGATATTAGGTGTACTGATGACGTTTAGCGTTATTCTCCCTATGCTCTCTGCCAATGACATTCCAGATGATATTTTTGGTTATCAATGATCCAATACCCGTTATTCTTTTGTATGTTTGCTATGCATATATATCCGTACATCGCTTGTTGTTGCTTATGCTTCAATATCTCCCCCTCCTGTAGAATTGTAAAGACCCTAACCTGCTAGCACAAATAAAGTTAGCTAATAAATGCTAAAAGGAGGGTCTGTTGGAATTGAAATGTGTCACTGCCATATTTCTCATGCTTCAAATGGTATTATGTTAGCATTTATGTAGCTATTTCATTATAATTCTTATTGTATACGTATGCAATCAATAAGTGTAGACGTTGTATGAAATAAGGTTAGCATCTGTGCCGCCATTTTCTCGTTAGTAGACGCCATCTTGTATTATGATCGAAACTGCTGCTTGATTATTTACGAGAAATGGTCCTTGGTAAGTTTCGTTTCTCACTGCTCAGTCTTGGCTTCTTTAACTTGCAAGTGTTCTCATTAACGCATGCCTTTCCCGTAAGATAGAGGCCTTCTCCCACCTGCCTGGTGGGGAGGATAAGCCAGACGACCTTGGGCAGTAGATAGCTTGTGCCCGGCTGAGGAATCGAAACCTATGCTCTGTACCCCCATTGTATTACGACATCTACCAGTGCTTTTCCATAGTAGGCGGGTCTTTGTGGGCTCCGCAACATACATAATGTAACTTTATGCTTGTTAGAGTTAGTCCCTCGACAGCCATCCCATAGAGCTGGTCAGACTGGACTCCGCTGCAGTGTACTCTGTGAATAAACCAGTTCGATTACATTCTCTACTGCGTCATCGACTCTTCATTTCTTGGAAGGCTAGTGGAGGTCCACAGTGACCCGGGTGACCCTATTTAGGTCACTTCCTTCACCTCAAACTACGCCAGCTTTCTAAAGAGATTTCTTTTCGTAAGGCTTTGAAAACCTGACTTTACAGTAAGTAGCTCCTGCAGGTGAGCTGATAGCAATGATAACTGTTGTAACGCTGGGAGGCCTTCGGGTAGCTATGCGCTCTACAAGTCTCACAACATAGAATAGAGTCTGTCCAAAGTGGTCTTCTTCTCGTCCTTGTTCTAAATCCAGCAAGTACTGAAGTCTCAGGTGCCAGGGGTGACCATTATGTCCCAGTAAAGTGCCCCGAGGGGACAACACGGTCACTAGCCAATGGGCTAGTAGGTCCCCTCCTATCTGGTGACACAATTCGGTGATGCGTGGCATCTGGCTATCCCAGAGTGCAACTTGCATGCCACAAACATCATGGCTAAAGTCTCCTTAAAGTGAAAAGACCTTGGTATCCCACTCCCGGGGGTGTGGCTACCATAGGCTGCACACCCACGGAAAACTGGTTCTGCAACCAGTATTCCCTTCCGTGACTCTACCCTGTCTAGGGAAAACAAAACGCTTCCTGCGCGGGAGTGTTGTTGCAGTGACCCTTCAATGATAGCATCACCCTTTGATACTTGCTTTTTTAGCTAACACCCCTTGCAGCCCATCCTGTGAGAGGGGGGTCACACCTACAGTGTGGCAACAGGCTTTGTAACTGGCCCAGGAGTTGTTCATACATCTCTCCCGGTGTGCAGAATCCTGTGCCAGTGCCTCCGCAAGGTCACTGGACCAGCTGGGTCCAAGAGTGGCACTTTCACAAAAGTGGCCAGCATTAAATTTGCCAAAAATTCTGACAGCACAATTAAGCCACATTTGATGTCCCCTTTAATTTGATACCTTACTTGACATAGTTAGGTAGCCTCTGTCAGGAGTTACACATGTTAGAATTATAACAGTTAACCCTGCAATTACCTTATAAAGCTACTTAACAATCCCCAGCAACCACCAACACTTTAGGGTTTTGCTGTACAGACATATCAAAAATATATGTCTGTCTTAACAATATACAGCTCCTTGCTTTAGGGCTCCATAGGCCTGCCTTAGAGGAGACATATATATAGTTAAGGGATTTGTGGAATTTGACAATAATGGTAATGGTAAAGTCGTGTTTTCACTTTGTCACTCACAGAGTGGTACAACCAGTGCTGCAGCTCTTGTGTGGACAGCCAGCCTTACATGCCCTGTGTACCTGGGTACCATATATTAGGGACTTGTAAGTAGTCAACACATGCCAATCGAGGACATCCAATTAAATACAACATTTTGAAGAGGAAAGAACACTGTCACTGAGGTCTGGACAGCAGTCCCCAGTGCACTCTCAAAGTTGAAAACCAGCATATAGTAGTCTAAAATGGGGCAAAAAGTTGGGGAGAACTTGCAATAAGCCTGTTTTCTCACAAGACCCAAGGCAGAACACCCAAGAAAGTGAGTACTTCGATCCCATTCTGGGCAAGTGCGAACCAAAAATAACTTAAAGCTTGTTTGTCCTAGAGCAAACACTGAAAAAGCAAATAGAGCATAGACAGAGACACATGGTTACAAGGCAGATCTTCATTGTACTTACAGACAGCGGGAACTAGTGTAAGAGGGAGACATCCTGATCATGGACATTTCAACTAACCATAGGCCATAAAACCTTTGTGACACCAAAATGAAGGGTACTGGTCACCCAACCAAACACACCAGAAAAAGATTTCGAGTGACAAGGGGTGGAAACAAAGGTATGGTGAAAGAAGTGTATTCAATAGATAACAAAGGAGTGTATTATTACAAATACAAAACAGGTGGGGCCAAAGGACATTGGAAGAGAAGTACAGGGACTCAAAAATATTCTCTCCAGCGGGACCAGTGGTTGACTTTATTGTATGTATTTGATGCCAGCATCCTAGTATTAATTTCAAAATTCAACAAAGCATTGAAAGATAGCCAAGAAGGAACACCAGCAAAGGATGGAAAAAGAGAAGAGGAAAACTTGACCATCTGACAAACAATGTACCCCACTTAAGGACACTGTAACAGTAACTCAAACCACTGCAGCATGATTGGAGTGGTCACAGCATACAACTGAAAAAAAAAAACAAATGAGATTCTAGAGGGAATAGGGGCATTCCTTACCAAAGGATGCCATAAACTATGAAGGTTTGTAAAAGTCAAAATGCAGGAACAAACAGGGTTTTCCCACAAGATCAGCCTATTCACAATAAAAAATGTTGAAGATCTTTCCTTGTTAATTACGTTGAATATGCAAAATATACTCAGTGCTATCAACAAAGGCCCAGGAAGATCTGTCTAAATCAAATTCACTCAAAGCTCTGACCAAGTTGATGGAAATCTTTTAAATTCTAGGCAAAATATTTCAGATGGGGCTAACTCTAAAGCAATGCATAAATTGGCAAGCCAAACTGAGGAACTGCATGAATTTGCTTAACAGACACAAACTAGGTGTAGTCAAAACTACATTATTCAAATAAAATCCGATGGAGGGGACATCAAAGCAGAAGATCTTATCTGTCTGAAATGTGTTGACCATCTATCTCTGATCAGTTCTGAGCTCTTTTCAAAATGAGACTTGCTGCCTCTCACAACCACTGACCAGGGACTACTGAACAGTATTGTCACAAATCAAGAGGTGCAAGAGCTCCCTTGCCATCTTAACAACTGTAAGGCACCAGGACCAGATGGTCACCCCCCTGAGTTCTGGAAGATGTTTGTGTCTCAAATACAAGATTTAATATAGAACTATCTGCCAGTAAGTGCTTGATTGAGGAAAACACCTGCAGTCCTGGTGAAAAGCCAGTCTGCAATGTTTTGTAAAAAAGAAAAGCTCCACATCATTGCTTGAAAGACAAATTTCCTTGTTGAAAGTAGACCGTAAGCTACTAACTCTTGGATACTAAACATTTTTGCCCTGGAATGCTAAGCCCTTTTTAGGTCTCGCCTAGGCAGCGCGCATGCGCTGCTCTAGGAGGACCTTTAGCCATCGGTCTTCACTTTCCAAGCACTGCACTTGTGCTTGTGGCGGCATCCACCTTGCGGGAGCGAGCAGCGGCGCGCCACAAGCACGAGTGCAGTGCTTGGAAAGTGAAGACTGCGTGCGCACTCTCTGAGTGGCTGCTTCTGTGCTTCCACCTGTGTCAGCTTTTCGGCAAATATTTGTTTCTTTTTGTGAAGCGCTCTATGAAAGTGCAAGTTTCCCCGCCGTCATTCAGCCCTGGGCTTTTCTCCCCATCTTGCCACTTTCATCTCTCACGCGTGCATTCGTTTGTCAACCGCGCGTCTTAATGGGCAGAGTGAGGGAGGATTGTAAACAGATCACAATTTCAAAACCTCTTTTGCTTATACCGAATACCCGTGACTATGTGTGAAAGAAAAGTGAAATCTTTAGAAAATAAATGAACTCGGTGAGGTGCACATTATAACTATCCATTTGTTTTACAGTAATTCACATTAATCAGCGTAGCTTGTTTGTAACAGCGGTTGGTAGGGCCAAGGTTATTGGTTTGTTTTTGGTTGAGGAAGTGTATATACAGTACAAAGGGCAAGGGGTAAGACGTTGGTTTCGGTTTCAGAAAGAGAAACCTAGATTTTCGTGGTGGAACACCTTTGTCCGTGTTGTCTTAGTTCCCGCCCCCCTCCCTCGGTACTTTTGCTGCTTATTTCTAACCGCACCCCCTCCGATTCTCACCCGTGCCTACGCAGCCGTAACTGCCTGGGAAGAGGTGAGGCTATTGCAAGAGGAGGAGCAGAACGAGAGACTGCTGTTGCCATTCGTTCACAGTGAAGTAAAAGTGAAAGTGGTTTTCCTCCTACATTCACCGCTGATCTGGGTCCCTGCTTACTCGGGCGCCGCTGAGGTAAAAGAGTTCCAGACCTCGGCTCAAACATGGGGCAGGCGCATCTCGAGATGCTGCTCAAGCGCCTTGTGAACTTGCAGGAGCGGCGACCCAGAAACACCTAAATCCAGATACTGGACGACCTGCTTGTCTTCACATACACTGAGATAGGTAAGCTTCTCTTTTCAACACCAACCCAGACTCCCTGCACATAAGTTTTTTTAATTTGCTTCAGGTGATGCACAACTCTTCCTTTTTTGGAAGTGTAATATAGAGCGAACTCAGCCCAAAGGCATTGCAGCGCTGTACATGAGCTCAGCTAAAGTGCTGATTTTTTACACACTTGGTGGTGTCATGTTCAACGTTGGGACGTGACCCCTTTTATAACTGGATAGGCGCTGCCCACAACACCAGTTTCCTTTGAACTTTTTGTTTGCTGTCAGCTCCTGAACTTTTCAAAGGAAAAAATTCCCATGCTCCGTTGCTGCTGTTTCTGCATTCTTACAACAAAATTGCTGGAGTCCAAGACGTATGTGTGCTCCTCTCCCGTGTATTTGTCACATTGTAACATGATGCTCCGTTCAACGACCAGCCATTTAAAGCCTCTGTCGTGGAAGTAAGCTCCAGGACGCAAACTGGGAAAGGTTTAGCGTTTATTGTTTTGTCAAGGTTGAGTCATTTAATTGCAGCAATTGTGTTGTATAGAGTATCCCGCTTTGTTTTGTTCTGTCTTTAAAATAACTCGGGCATGTCAAGCATCCCCCTGGCATACACTTCCTGGGACAATGTAAACAAGACCCTTTGCCTGGAAAGTACTGGTAAATGCCTACTGCTGACACATTCTTCAGTAAAAGCAAAATAAATCTTGCACTCACTGGCACAGCTGTCTATACTGTGACCATTTGCTGTAGCGTAATGTGATGGACAGATATTTTTAGTGGTGTATACTTCTGATCGGACTGCTCTTGTTTTTATAAAATAGTAGTAGTTCCTTGCATTCTTTTGGAGATAGGGCGCTTAATTATAGCAATTGCATGTTTATCCCTGGAAAAACTACAGCTTGACACTTGAATAGATACTTTTATAACCGACTATACACTGCAGTGATGCTACAGTGGGTGGCTTCTCCAGGCACCACACGATATGAACACTTGTGCCATGTGTATCAGGTCTGCACCTCATGCACACACCAATTTTCTTCTGGGTTCCCGGACAATCTGTGATCTTTACATGAACTGTCTTCCTCTTTACCAGGCTGCATACATCTTTGGCTGCTGGGCTTCTTATTTTACTTAAAGTAGTACACACTTTGAAACAGTATACGAGGCTAGGCTGCTTTCAACTAAAGAGTTACTGCTGCAGGCCGAGATTATGCAAATTATGGCATTCCTGATTCAGGGTTATGTTAAATACATGTTTTTGAAGGGTCACGATTAACTAATAAGTGTGCCATTTACCTATCTGTTTCTAGTGGACACAGTAATTGCTGTAAAACAATACCCTTTTCACAACTATATTTTCTTTTGCCCTTTATGTAAAAATGGCCTACTGCATTTTTTGACTACCCACTGGGTTTGTGACGTTACTAGAAGTTCCAGGGTAATTTTCACTCCTTTGGCCTTTATGTTCCACTGCGCATTCAACTTTAGTTTGTGGTAGTATTATTCCATACAGGTCAAATTTATAACTGGGATGCCATTTAGTTGCGCTTTCAGCACAACATCGTGCCAACGCCACACCACCGCCTCAACGCACACCACCTAAGCACCTGTGCACACCACCTCAGCACCAATGCAGCACCACCTTAGCACCAGCGCAACACCACCACAAGCACATCCCCACCTCAGCAGCAATTCAGCACTAACGCAGCAGCACTTCAGCATCAGCACAGCACCAACTCAGCATTACTCAGTACCACCTGAGAACCAGTGCAGCACCACATCCTCAGCATGACTCACCACTACAGCATCACTCAGCTCCACCTAAATATCATTAAGCATCACCTCCGCATCAGCACACCATCACCTCAGCATCACCCTCACATCAGCACACCACACCTCAGTCTGCCCATGGTATCTGGAATCTGTTAATTCTCCCTAAAATCTGTCACCTGCTTGTGTGGTAATTCAGGTACTATTTCCCAACTGCCAACATCCCATTGTTTATGTCCCCACCCCATAACAAAAAAATCAATAACAAACAAGCATTACAACAGGCAGGAAGGAGTTGCCAGCATGACCAAGAAAAAAAAACGAGAAGACATGTTTTATGTTATTTCTTTTTTAATAGGGTTGTTCAGTTGTACATATTTTCTTCTTGGTTATATATTTATAATGTAACAAATGTTTATAACACTTTTTTATTATAACTTTTCAACATGTTACACAGCAGCCACAATAGTCTACAACATAGCTTAAATGACATTGGCAAAGGCAATTACTCTTGCTAAACACTTATAAGGTCCCAAAGGCGAGACCTATTGGCTATGCCAATGCGTGTTTGACTTTTGGGGTAGGTCTCTCTTAAGCCTTCCTAACTTTTCCCCAAATATCCATGCCAAATGTGCATTCTTTCCTCCCACATCTTCAGGAGTCCAAAGGTACCCATGGTTTGTGGATTCTCATGGGGGTAGGGGGACTGAGGAAATAGCCAAAATATAGTAATCATGGCATAATATAGAAGTTTTTTCTTGCTGTGCAAGAAAACATCATTTGTTGCAACAAATGTTTGCTGTCCTAAGATCACCACCTCCCAAGGTTTCAGGAACAAGCTAAGTTGTAAAAGAAAAGAATTTTTACTACAGTTTGTGCATTTTTCTAAGTGGTAGTCCATTTGTCCTATTTTGGTGGTTTAAATCTACTTCCAGGTTGTGGTTGAAACTGGTGTTAAACTCATGGAAGAACCCGGAAGTCTATACATTTCTAAAAAGTAGACAAAAGTTCAAATTCAGCAAGAGCCCATTCCTATATCACTTATGGTTTTCTCAAAGATATTCTTGTCACAATATTCTGTCCCATCGATATTCTGGCTTTGATATTCTGTACTACAATCGTCAGGGCTAAAAAGACATCTCATATATATCAAGGAAAACCTTGTCGTGCAGAACGGAAAAAGATATTCTGCCTTGTCTCAATTTTAAATATTAATGTTGGCCATCTCTTTTACATTCCATACAATATGTCCTTGCCCCTGCCAGATGTAACAGACTCAAATTTACATTCTGCGAAGCCATGATCTTCACTTCCTCCCCTGATGAATTTCATCATCCAAAATTCTTTAAAAACAATTAAGGATGATCCAGACACAGCCCATATTTGGTGAGTTATCTAATCAGCTTTAGCATTTCCTTGATTTCATAAGTATTTCATTTGCATGAACTCAGATCGTTACAATATGTTTGCAGATTGCGAGAAAGTATCAGCACTCTCTGACTTTGTCGACCCTGAGGGTATGCAAAAAAAAAAGTATGAAGTAACAGCTTTAGAATGTGGTAAACAAATGTTGATATTACTGTACAAACCGATAAAGCCAATTTTCCAAAGACATAATGCAGGTGGATACTTAAATAAATCAACTCATTGTTTCTTCCAAGAAATATATTCCTGGCAGTGCACACTTAAAGTGGTAGCACCATTCTATAACAAACTGGATCCGAAAGATAACAGTTGGATGAAGATTAAGCCACAAATTGCTAGAGGAAGGCCTTTTGTAAACTCGGAATTTGTCGCCCGCTATACACCTTAAAAAAGCACATTCATACATGTCAAATATTGGATACAATATTTATTAACTATGCTTCATATTTACTATACACCTGGTGAACTAACCAGACAGACTAGAAGACAGATGACTTCTGTGCAACAGATATAATTAAACAAGCATTTGCAATGCAATAGGTCTCGCATTAGCGCGAGTTTGAGCTATTGGCATTGCAAATGACACTGCCTTTTATTTATTTGTTTTGATAACCTGCAAGCGTAAGTAAGGACTTTAAGTTGAAATTGCATGTTTACGCACCGCTTGCTGGTT
Source organism: Calotriton arnoldi (assembly GCA_963921515.1). Classification (NCBI taxonomy): domain Eukaryota; kingdom Metazoa; phylum Chordata; class Amphibia; order Caudata; family Salamandridae; genus Calotriton; species Calotriton arnoldi. The sequence goes on from CAWUFW010004708.1 coordinate 1,022,383, forward strand.
TTCAAAACACAAAAATAAAAGCCATTGTCATTTACAATGCCAATAAGTCAAACTATTGCAAATGCAAGCCAGAGCTATTGGCTTAGCCAATTTGGGTAAGCTATGTTCTAGAGCAGGGTAAGCAGTACAACTGACTAATTTGGGAGTTGAGGGGTGGTTACACTCTGATAATTTACAGTTGCAAAGAAAATAAATCACTGACGTAGTTAAAATAATTTCTAGTGATTTAGCTTACTTCAAGCTTTCCATCTTTCACTTTTTGTCTTGCCTAATCATGAGTGGCACCAAATAAAATACTTATGGTATCGACAACCACTGGAATTCACAGTCTAAAAAAGACACTAAGGGCCGTATGTACAAGCCCCTATCTCCACAGGAACGTCACTTTTTGTGATGTTCCCGTGGCGATAGGGGCCTTACCTTATGTACAAGGCAGCGTTAAACCACTTAATGTGGCTTAACACTGCCTTGTACATAAGGCACCCTTTCACGCTATAGTTAGCGTGAATGGGGCGTGCAGTGGGTGTTGCGGTGGGCGTTCCACTGCAACACCCATTGCATTTGACGCTGCCCCCTATGTACATGGGTGGCGTACATAGGAGGCAGCGCCAAAATTAAGACCAGGAAAATCCTGGTCTTAAGTTAGCCAAACGAGGAGAAATGCATTATTTCTCCTTGTTTTGCTTTTCCATGTGTGCTGCTTTGTGCAGCACACATGGAAAAGGAAAATGCCATGGTTTGTTTATGTACAGGAAAGTGTCCCTTCCTGTACATAAACAAACCTTTTTAAAAATGCCATTTTGTAACTTTCATGTGTGCTGCATGAAGCAGCACACATGAAAGTAACAAAAGGGCATTTTAGGATTGTTTATGTGCAGGAAGGGGCACCTTCCTACACATAACCAATCCTCCCCTGCACACAGACACCCTTACACTCTGGTGCAAGGGTGCCTGCGTTGGCGCTAAGTTGTTAAACTTAGCGCCATCGCAGGGTGAAACGCAAGGCTGCACCACATTCTTGTAAATATGGTGCAGCCTTGCATTTCCTAAGTGGCGGAGCGTGTCGTTACATATCCACCCAAAAAAACTGGCTCAGTTCAATTGTCTCAGTGGCAAAAAAAAACGGATCGAAGTTGTTAAAATAATTTCTCATGATTTTGAGTTTTGGTGTGCTAGTATGCTGCAGGTGGTTGCTCTTGACATGCTGTGCACCAACTTTTATTGCAACACAATGAGAGAAGCATATCTATTCTCAAACTGGCATTTTATCACAATTTCACACGGGATGAGTATTGCGCTGTATAAAAACTGTAAATAAATAAATAAATGAGTACAAAGACTGCTCGTACTCAGAAAGCATGTAATGAGGTAAACGACGTGGCGAAGTTACATTCGTTCGGGTAATGTATTCATTCCAGAATGGCCCGAGCAGCAGAGCTTATCAGTGCCCTGCATAAATAGCATATTTTGTACGAGTATTATATAACCGGGTCTGAAGAATCACATTTAAAAGAAGTGCCAGGGGAGATGTTATGTCATAAACTGTCAATTAAACAGGTGCTTGCCATGCTTTTTATTGCTTATGACTCAGGAAAACGTTGCCAATTAAATGTTAAATAAATATCTTGTTACCTGGCGAATTCCGTTATTCTCCGTCAAGTACAGGATTTCTAGTGTACATGTATTAGTCCATGCCTCCTTCACAGCCCCTAGCCACCATTGTCATCCCATTTAAAGCACTGCCATAGAGGCTGGGAGACATGTTCTGCCACTCACACAAAGCTGAATTTTAGGCCCCCCCCCCCTCATTTGGGTTCAGGATGCCACTGAGTTCTCAATAATGGGTTACAAACTGGGTCGGTGTCAGTCAATAAGTATGCAATTCACACTGAAATCTAGGCCTAACCAAACAGTGCTAATGGTTGTAACTAGTATCCTAAGAATTATCATTGCTGGACTTTGGATGGCAATGGACCTCACTGTATTTGAAATCTGGAAAAAGAAGTAGAAAGGGTGGCCTTCATGAAATGGAAATGACCTAATGTACACAGCCAAGAGGAAAAGAACTATGGAGGACATTAAGGAACTAGTAACGTGAAAAATAACTTAGTTTGTGCACTACAGGTCTGGAACAAGTCCATTTCTAATCGATAGCTACTTCGCTATCATAATTATTACGTAATGTTTTTCTCACAAAAGGAAATCAATTGTACAGTTCTCAGCAGATTTCATGGGGGTATTACTAATTATTAATGAAATGGAGCATCTAGCTTGCCCGACTTACTGGTAAGTAATAGTACAGTGCCCAGGTGAAGGATACTGATTTGAACTTACTCCAGGGGCGGCCAATTGGAAGGGTTTATTTTGTTCCCAATGACATCCTAGGATTACCAATGTTGCATACGGCCCTTATCAGTCTCCTGGTGCTCCTTTACGACTAAAAGCTGTGGCGGGGTATGAGGATTTTTTTTTTTAAAGTTAAAATGATTATTACAATGGTGAGCACTTCTGGCACACTGACTAGAGCCTCACTTTTCGTCCGGACGCATAACCATTGTTCTAAAAACTAGTGAATTCAGCCTAAGTAGCTTTTTTTTATACGATTTCGATTTTCAGAAGCATGTTTTTGCAGTAGGCCCAAAAAAAATGTCGTCTGTGAAGTGCAATACTGCATAAACCCGACCATCAAAATAGTGTTGCTGTACCTTCAAGCACACCTACTTCACACACCCGTGCCCTTTACTGCAAACACGTCATAGGCACGCTCAAGCAAAACTATGTATGATAAAAGGGCTTCGGATAGCTGGGGTGGTCTTGGATTTGCCAGATCTCAGGAGTGTTTGAATCAGGAGACCGACACGGACTCGTATTACCTTTTGCGCCACGTTTTTGTGTATTGTCTGCAGCACCTTCTTATAATTATGTGACCCAGTGCCCAGCGGTGTCAGCATCATCTGGTTTACATCTTAGTCACAGAATGACACAGTCTCAACCTCATCCTGGTGCTGTGATCTTGATCGGCTTCCTGTAGCAGCCACCCACAGCCCCCACCTCATATAATTGGTCATTTTAAGCTATTAAACTGGATTTATTTTTTCGTTTGCTCAGTGCCGGGAACCCCTTTTTGGGTAGCTGCGCAGGGCTTTAAGTGGGATGAAAAAACTGGAGGGTCTCTCAAAGGGGCGTGGCCAATGTAATTAAGGGCGTGGCTTAAAAACACTTAAGCTAAAAATCTGTGCTTAGCAGAGTGTGCCGCCCGACTTGTATTTTGCTGTTTCTGTCATTGCATCTAGATATATGATACAACAAGTAACATCATACCTACAACAGGGAGCCCATTTTAACAATATCGATGTTTTCAATCACCAGGTCACTCTTGCCCTCCATGAACTAGAGAATAAAAAATTGTCATCACACAAAACCTATGTTAAAGATAACCTTAGCAAGGTAGAGAGAATCTCCCTGTCCAAGATCAGGAACAACAACGACCTTATAGTACGGGAAGCGGACAAAGGGGGCAACATTGTCCTGATGAACAGAAGAGACTATGAATCTGAGGTATATAGTCAGCTATCCAATACGGTGTGTTACAAAAAAATGCACTCAAACCCATTTGCCTGAGCATCTGTTGTGATCAATGACAAACTGAATCATTGGAGAGAGATTTGTCTCTTGTCCGAAGAGGAGTATAAATTTCTACGGGTGGATCACCCTAGACATTCTTGTTTGTATCTTTTACCGAAGATACATAAGAAGGAGAAATTTCCACCGGGTAGACCAATTATCTCTGGCATAGGTTCCCTTATGGAACCAATGGCCCAGTTCGTAGACTCCTTTCTCCAACCAATGGTATGCAATCTCCCGTCCTATATTAAAGACACTACCGACCTACTTAACAAATTAGATGGTCTTGTATGGGACGATTCATTGTGGCTCTGCACTTTGGATGTAGAGTCCCTTTACACTTGTATAAGAGAGGATTTTGGTTGTAGAGCTACAGAGCATTTTTTGTCATCACGAAAAGCTAGCCATTATGACCACAATAAAATGTTACTTAACATGATTTCCTGATTCTGAACAACAACTATTTTCTCTATGATGACATCTGGTTTAAACAACTACAGGGGACTGCGATGGGGTCAAAATTTGCCCCATCGTACGCCAATTTATTCATGGGATGGGTGGAATTGGTGTATGCCTGGGCCCTGGCAGCTGCAGTTTGGACTAAGTCCATTAATTTTTGGGGCGTTACATTGACGATATTTTTATCATCTGGTCCGGGACAGAAACTGCCTTTAAATCATATTTTGCATATCTGAATAGTAATTCATTAAATGTAAAATTTACTATGATGATGTCCGAATCCAAGATCCAATTTGTGGACTTATCGTTGTATGTGCAGAACAACATTTTGCACAGTACCCTATTTAGGAAAGAGACAGCTGTCAACAGTTTGTTACACTATCAGAGTTCGCATCCCCCCAGTACCAAGAAAGCAATCCCCTATGGGGAGTTGGTACGGATAAAGAGAAACTGCAGCGAAGAAACGCAATACAGAATTCATAGTCAGGAACTACTACAACGATTGAGGAGACGTGGATACAGGGATCCTGTACTTTCACAAGCAGTTGAGAGAGCAAACAGACTGGAACGCCCTGATACATTACTAACCAGAGAAAGGCCTAACAAAGAACATTTGTTATTTATTACGACTAACTCTACTTTGAACCAAGAGTTGTTTAAAATACTCAAAAACCATTGGCACTTACTGAAGGTAGTACCTGGAGTGGGCCATCTCTTGCAGGCCAATCCGAGCATAGTGTATAGAAGATGCAGGACCATTAGAGAAGAAATGTGTCTTAGTTACACACGACCCAGCAAAAAGGTGCAGGATACCTGGCTGTCCCGACCCGTTGGTTTTTACCCCTGCGGCGGGTGCAATATCTGCCACTTAGGACAGACCACTAAGACTTTCAAATTCAATACAATCAGGACGTACACTATCAGACATTTTATTAACTGTCTGACACGATTTGTAATCTATGTGATTATATGTGTATGTGGGAAAGTCTACGTAGGCAGTACGGTCCGTCCCCTTAAGACACGCATTCAAGAACATAGAAGAGCGTGTCTAAACGGAGACTTTTCGTATGCACTGGTGTCCCATGCGTGTACCTCAATCCATAATAGGTGTAATTTCAGGTTTCACGCTATTGACCTCTTACCTAATATGCAGAGGGGAGGTGATAGGGAACTGCTTTTACGCCAACTAGAAGCATAATGGATCTGTAGGTTGAGATCCACGACTCAGGGACTTAACTTGGATACGGAACTGCATTACTTCCTATAACTGTTTACAACTTGGTAGAACGATATTCTTGCTAATGTGTTGCTCAATATCAAACTGTGGAAGATGATGTTTTGTGTTATCTGACTATTTCTGTTATGGCTTAATAACGCTAAACATACATAGCATTATGTACATTATTGTTCTTTGTAACATCAAAAAATGGTGAGATTTAAAAGGCGTGCCTTCACCTCTAATCTGATGCTCATCTCGCTCTTCCATAGTCTTTACTCGTCTCTACTGTCAATTTTGGTCATTTTAGTTGGCCCCATTCTTTTCGTTTTTATGAGTAAGTGCAATTTAAGACACTCTGTGCACTGCCCCTGTAATTCTCAGACAATAAGAGCAATGTGTGTCTCAAATAGTGAATTTGACGCTATTTGTTTTGATTGATATCATGATCTTTTCAAGCGTTTGGCCCTCATATCTGTCAGTTGGTGCACTTGAAGTATAGGCACCACTTACATTCCCGGAGTGCGACGTCCTTAGAGATGGTTCATGAGACATTCCCAAATACTCCACACGTCCTTTTGGCGTGGAGGTTTTTATAACTTACATCAGACTGATGGACTATGTAAAGTTTGGAATGTAACATTTTAAAACTTTTCCGCAGCTCAGAAAACCTGTGTTACTATAGGTTACATCAGACCGATGGACTACGTAAAGTTTGGAATGTAATATTTTAATTTCCTTTAGCTCAGAAAACATGTGTTATCATAACCACCTGTGCGAATCCTGTGTTTGCCCGTTCAGTCTATTTGGAGAGCACTGTACAATTTCTAATTCATTTTGAATAAGTCAGCATCTACGGCTAGTGTGGTTTTTTGTTTTGACACATGCTGACCCAGTCCTGGCACTCGGGGCTGGGTCAGTCATTAGAAACCCACGGTGTGTACATGGACACACGAGGTTCAAGACCCCATCCATCTAATTTTCGCTTTTTTTAAAATTTGCCAAATTTGTATTTTACATAGTATATTACTATTCGGGTTGTCCCAACTTTATTTTTATTGAGTTTGTTTTTTCACAATACACTGTTCTTGTCATTTGTGGCCGTGATTTTGTGTGTTACGCGCTTCCGATGCTTTGTATGTGATGCGCGAGATGATCATGACTCTACTACAAAAATGGAGGTCTCGGTTTGCGCTCTAGTTTAAGTCAGGATTGCTTTCAACACTGCACCTGATGATACGTTCGTTTGCTTGTTAACGTCACGTCTGGTTGGCTATTTAATGCCGATTCAAATGGAATGGCGGGTCTTTTTGAATCAGAAGTGGAAGGAGTACGTCCGTCGGCCGTATACAAGTGAGTGGATTACTGGGCTTGCGGGTGCTTGCGCTCTATTCATCATACAGACCGATGCCTTAACATCCTTTTGCGTATGTGTTTAAATTCTCAGTTCGGCGGTATAGCGCGACACTCGATGCGCTTGGGTTCGCGATGCTACTGATGGAGCAAGGACTCGGACACGAGACTTGCTCGGAAGCAATCCTCTCGATTTAACTTACTAGCGAATTACTAACGATATGTCTCGTAATTAATAATATCCATTTTACACTATATGCGGGATAAGAATGAAGCTTGCCTATGTGTTTACTAACTGCAAATAACACAGACGTAGGACTGGAACGCATTTACCATGGGATCTTTACTGCGCATGTGTCTGCTACATCTACGTAGTATGACGTGCTTTCGCTTGGAGGGAAATTCTGGCGCTTGCGCAAAGAGCTATAAAATGGCCGCTTGAAAGCTCACATGCATGGCACCTGTTTTGCTGAAATTAGAAATGGGTTTATAACTAACGCAAATGCAGAAAGAGAAATACCAATTGGTATGGGATAGAGTAGAGGTTGGAGGTATACAGTGAAACCATTTATTTTTGAGAATAACATTTTTCCTTTCCGACTTTATTATTAGTGCGTATTTGGGCCTGTTAAAGTTGTCCGAGTCAAGCAGACCAATATGGCGCGACGCATGCGCCCTGATACGGGAGCTTGGGAGATGACTAAGGATTTGACACGAGTCCAAGGTCAGCGGAGATGTGCCCTGGGAACATGAGGGTGAAGAGTTCATATGAAGGAACTTATTCAAGAAATCAGTTACAAATGTATTTAATAAAGTTTAAAGATGTATGGGAAAGGAAGGGCGGAATAAAGTTTGATGGGAGGGGTTTGGAAACAATGGTTAAGGGAAAATAAATGAAGTATAAGTGTGGTGTGATGATCATCCCCCCCTCGCCTGTCCAATCAGAAGTTAGTATTCTGTGCAAAAGAAACATTAATGGGTGGTACCAGTCTATGGAAAGGTATAATTGAGGTAGTTTAGTTAGAAGAAGGGGTATTGTAATTGTCTGCATTGCATTTTGCCTTTGAGGAAGTTCGGGGGTCGAGAATCGAGAGTTCGAGAATCAAGTCAGGTTGAGGGAGCTTTGCGCGTTGAAGAAGCCTGACATCAGGGTGTATCGGGGTGATGCTCTGAAATGCCGATGAAGAAACCGAATGCAGAACCATCTACTTAATTTGGGTGGGTTTAGAGGAATCGCGGAAGAACCACGAGGAGGAAGAGAGTGTCAGAGAGGGGTGCGACGTAGCCGTCGGTAACTAGAGAGGTGAAGTATCCTGTCCTGATTCCTGTCCTGAAGCCTTTGTCTCCTGATCTGTCACTGGGAGACCCTTACCAGCCCTTTGGCCAGGGGATTGGTCTTCAGACCATACTTTGGTAATTATGAAATTCATCGTTTGATAAATGCTCTACTGTCTCTATCCTCTTCTTTCTGTGCATAGTTATTGTGTGGATCTGAATTGATAAATGTTATCTGAAATATTTTTTGAATCACTCCCACGAATGAGGGTGTTTGTATTGAAACGCTTTGAGATGGTTCAAAACCCCTAATTTTAGATAAAGATTTAAAAACTTATTGAGTCTGTCATTATTTTATACTTATTAAATGCATAATAAGTGATGTCAATTATCGCTATCAACTAGTTTTACCTAACTGGTCCATTGACCAGAGGAAAAGAACTGTTTGATCAGCAGAAGGTTTAGTTAAAGAAGTAATAACTAGATCCTGAGGTATGAGCAACATATAAAACTAATAAACTCCAGTGGTTTACTTAGAGCGCAGCCGAAACGAGTTGTATGGGCCCAAGTGAGTATATGGTAGTAGACTATCTGTTGTTAGTAGACCGCTGGATCAGTTTTCTGGTAGCAGAGCTATGGTTATTAGTAACTAGTTTGGTGATAAGTATAGATTATTGATTTTTGGTTAATGTTTTAACAAAAGAGTTAGTGTCCTGTTTTATGTTGTCTGGAAAATTCCCGGGGAATGTATAGCGGGTGGCGATAGGTACCACACTGCAGTGAGGTTACTCGTCTGTTGGAATAACACTGAGAAGCTAGGTAGGGCTGGCAGTGTTAAACTAGGGACTATTTTTCTGAACAAAAGTGAGAGTGGCTGAAAGCAAAGAGTTCGCTGATGAAACTTTAGGCGTTATATCACCTAGTAAGGGTAACCCTGAAGGAGTAGCAGGTTCTTCTAAGCTAGATTGACAGCAAAAGGAGTTCGCTGGTGAAATTCCGGTCTCAAAATTCCTGAACGGAAGATACCGGGAAAGTAGCAGGTTCTCTGGAGCTTAGGTGAAGAGTAAGCCGAAGGTTTTTACTCGCAGTGGAAGAAAAGAAACTATCCTTTTGGTTTAGTGGAACAGACAGAGTAGCGAATGTTTTTACGTTGTTAATAACAAAGAAGTTCAAAGAATTTTTGAAGAAATACATTTTTTTGTATTACCTTGCAAAGGGAGGGTCAGCTGCCGGAGTGGAACTGACGTCACAGAGAGCCGCGCTGGGATTGGTAGAAGCAGCGGGCGCGTGACAGGAGGAGCTTGGTAAAGGAGGGGTGAGAAATCGCTTGAGTAGGATCGACGTCCCAGAGAGCCGCGCAGGGATTGGTAGAAGCAGCGGGCGTGTGACAGGAACAGCATTGTAAAGGAGGGGCCAGTAGTGAGGAGCAGAACTGACGTCAGGAAAAGGCCGCGCTGACATTGGACAGAGTACGAGTGTGAGCCTGATTCCATTGGACACTTAGATAGAAGCCGCGCTAGGATTGGAGGAGAGAAGGATTGTATGCAGGATTTTGATTTGACTGTTAGTGCAAGACGTACAGGTAGAAGATTTCAAGGGTTTGCGGAATACAATTTCCTGCACCGTTCTTCAAGAATGTATGGAGAGAAAAGAAAGATGTCAATCTTTAAGAGAATAAAGAATTTCTTTGTCAAGGATAAGCCTGTGTTGACTAGAGAGGGTATTCCTATTCCACCACCAAAGACACCAGCATCTTTTATGATGATGGAAAGAGGATATCATACCTGAGTGTGGCTAGAAAACTGGGTAGAGTACACGAGGGATGATGGTGTGTTAGCGTTTCCTAAGGATGGTACGTTTAATGGGAGGATTCTCCAGAATTTGAGATTGAAGATTAATGATTTAGAACCGAGACCCAGGTTAACTCAATATGAGGCTTTGGAAGAATGGGAGACTGAGTCATATGCAAGAGAGAAATGCAGAGGTGGAAGATATAGAGGATTCTTTCCAAGACACTTGCATGAGTCAAGAGAAGGACAGATGAAACAGTGGAGGAGAGCGATGGTATCGGAAGGGTTATATCCAGTGTTAATGGCTGAAGAACATTCTGGAGGAAAGTGTAAAGAGAAAACAAAACATATGAATTCGACAGGATATGGAGAGTCAGATGATGAATTGTTAGAGGATATTTTAATTAAGAATCCACCACCGTATCAAGAAGCAGCTAGTAAAGTTGTCCCAAGTGCGCCAGTAATGGGAATACCATTAACTCCACAGATTTTACATGAGACATCATACAACAGAGTGTTGCAAGATAATGAGAGAGAAGCTTTGAACAAAACTAGGGAGGAACTGGTTCAAAGAATAGGTCAATTGAATTTAAATACGGAAGCTTTGACAGTACCTGTAACCATTGGTCCAGTAATCCCATTGTATGGGGATAATAAGGATACCCAGAAATCACAGCTTGTGGCAGTTCCATTGAATAGTCCTAGAAAAGAGATAGTAATCACAGATGATCAGGTTAGTGAAAGTGAGTCAGTTATTTCATTAATGGATCTCCCTATTGTGGAACCCAATGTGGAAACTCAAAAGAGAGTCACACCTATGAATTTGAGAGAGAGAGACCTTTGGTTCCGGCTGGAACTTCGGGTACAACAGTAGTCACCTCTGAAGATATAGAAAGGTGGGCTCAGGAAAGGGAAAATCAGATCACAAAACCGAAGATTTTAGATATTAGCAGATTGAAAGTGGAATTGGAAGAGATGATGACAGGATGTGTGGGCACAGAGAGATTAAATGTTTATAATGATGAAGAACTGTTGTTTCTATGTAAGAGTATAACCAGGAGAGCAAGACTATTTCATGAAAGATTAACTGAAGTTGCATCAGAGATTGGAATAGATATAGGGAAGTCAAAATTGTTACAGAAACCCTATCGAGTGGATTTTTCTGATAAAGACTTAGAAAGTGTGAATGCTTCAGGAAAAAGGTTACAGATAAAAGAATTAATTAACATTTTGCGGAAATGGAGAGACATTGATAAATGGAGGATTAGGTGGATAAGGAAGAAAGAAGAAGTACAGGCAAGAGAGGCAATAGCTGCATTTCCAGTGAGAGAAACAGGAAAAGTAGAGAGGTTGTGTCCAATGAGAGAGGTTCCTGGAGGAGGATATGTTCATGTCCCTTGGAGTAGACAAGATATTTTATCATTTACAAATGATTTTCCAAAACTGAGAGAAAAGCCAGTTGAGTGGTACAAACAGGTGGAGAGATTTGTAAAGGTCTCAAAGGTGTTACTAAAAGATCTGGATGGTCTATTTGACATAGTAGTACCTGCTGATTTATGGACAGAATGTAAAATCGCAATTGATTGGCCTAATGAGGAGTATCCTAGAGATGCAAAAACAGGAGCACCGTCAGAAGAAGTGATGAAAAAGTATCATCAAGTGATTACATACTTGAAAGGGAAAATCCCTCCTAAAGAAACAGATTGGGTAAAAATAGATAGAACAACACAGGAACCGAATGAATCTGTACATGCGTAATATGAGCGATTGTTGCAGGTGTTCAAGCAGTATAGTGGTTTTGAGAACATTGGTGACAAAGATATGGGACATTTTGTGTATCGGTTTGTATATGGCTTGAAACCGGAAATTAGTCAGATGATACAGCAGCACATGTTGTGCTGGCAAAGTAAAACGGTGGATGAAATTTTGAAGTACGCGAAATATTGTGGAGATGACATAGAGGCCAGGCGAAGGAAGCTGAAAGAGAAAATGATGTGGGCTCAAGTTAAATTAGCAGAGCAGCAGGAAGAGAAGACAAATGAGCAAAATAATAATCCAGTAAAAGAACAAAGGGCCATATGTATCAAAGTTAGGTTTTGCGATTCTCAAATAGCGAATTTTTGAGAATCGCTATTTGAGAATCGCAAAACGAGATGTATGTAGGATTTGCAAAACAATTTGCGAATCCTACATATTCCTTAATTGCGAATCGCAAAGTGCGATTCGCAATTAAGGAAACCCTCCCCATTCATTCCTATGGGCCTAGAGGCCCATAGGAATGAGTGGGAAGACATTCTCAATTTGCGAGTAGCAATTAGAGAATCGCAAATTGAGAATGCAATTTCAAGGTTGCAAGGGTGTCAAAAGGACACCCTGTTGCACCCTGAAATAAGCATGAGTGCACATGTGGCACACATACATGCCCTAAGGGCATGTATGTGCGCCACATTGCACTTTGAAAATGCAAAAAGTGCATTTTTCAAAGAAATGTAAATTACCACCAACTTGAAGTTGGTGGTAATTTGCTGATTCCTTAAGGCCAAATTGCACTTTTTGTGCTTCTTACATTGCAATTCAGGAATCGCAATTTGCGATTCCTTAAATGCAATCGCAAAATAGGGAATCGCAAATTTTGCGATTCCTTATTTTGCGAGGCAGTTTTTCATTTATACATACCACTAAGCCCAATTGCGATCGCAAACGCAGAAATTCTGTGAATTTCGGCATTTGCGATCGCAATTTGGAATGATACATATGGCCCAAAGTCAGAATAATCAAGGAACGAATGGTAATAGATTTAAAGGGCGAATGGACAGAGAAGAAGCGAAAAAGAAGTTCCCATGTCATGCATGCGGAAAGCTTGGACATTGGAAGAACGAGTGTAAGAGTACTCAGAATAATAATAATAATAATGGGCCAAATCAAAATTTTATCCCACAGATGCAGAATGAAGTACTTATGAATCAGCAGCAACAGGTAGTCACTCCACAATATCAGGTACCACCAGCTCCTATGCCAAATTTTGTGAACCATCAGAGTTTCAGTACGAACACCGGATTTCAAGGAGAAAGTGGTAAGAATAATAGAACAATTGCTCAATATTTTTTGCAGAATGATGAGGTATGTTAAGATACTACACAATGACGGTGCCTGAGGGGGAGGAAGAGGAGTGCGTGCTTGGCGCATCCTTGCCGGTAGATCAGTCAGGTCCATTTGTTGATGGGAGAGTAGAAGGTAAAGACATTACTTTCCTATTGGATACTGGTGCTACCAGGTCTACTGTGAGAACAGCAGACATCCCAAACCTACTCTCTCGGGAGAGATCAATCCAAGTTGTAGGTGTATCTAACCAACAGATTAGAACACCAAACAAAAAAGCCAATGGAGGTGCACATTGGAAACTTCAAAGAAATGCATCGATTTGTAGTTTGCGATTCCAGTCCTGTAAATCTGTTGGGAAGAGATCTATTGTGCAAGATGAACTGCACAATCTATTGTACACCGGATGGTGTCGCTTTCCAAAACCCTGATGAAGATGTGGCATACAAGATGATGCTGGCCAAGCAGGGAACAGAAGTAGATGAAATGTTTTCATTGATAACTGAAAATGAATTACCAGAAGAGTTGAGAACCACAGTTAATCCAGAAGTGTGGGATTTTACAGGGAAAGATATTGGGCTAATGAAAAATATAGACCCAGTTAAAGTGACAGTAAAGGAAGGTGCAGTGTATCCAAATACCCGACAGTACAAGATGAGTGCAGAAGGAATTATCCCAGAAATTGAGCGGATGGTTAAACAAGGCATTCTGAAAGAAGTGATGGGTAGTCCCTGTAATTCACCAATAATGGGATTGAAAAAGCCTAGCAGGAAATACAGGAATAGTACAAGACCTGAGGAAAATAAATAAGATTGTAATTCCCTGTTGTCCAATTGTGCCAGATCCAGCAGTGATCATTTATCAGATACCATGGAATGCAGGATGGTTCACAGTAATTGATTTGTGCCAAGCGTTCTTTTCTATTCCTTTGCACCCAGACAGCCAGTATCTATTTACGTTTACATTTGAAGATCGTATTTACGCATGGTGTCGTGTTCCTCAAGGGTACACTGAAAGTCCTTCAATCTTTAATCAGATTCTGAAAAAGTGGGTGGAATCATTGATTATGCCCAGAAATTCTGTTCTGGTTCAGTACATTGATGACCTACTGGTGGCATCAAAAACGCGAGAAGATTGTGTTACAGATACAATTGCGTTGCTGAACCATTTGGCTGAAGGAGGACACAAAGTGTTTCCAGAAAAATTACAGTTCTGTCGACAAAAAGTAAGATATTTAGGGCATAAAATAGAAAGAGGAGTTAGAAAAGTGACACCGGAAAGAATAAAAATAATCAAAGAAATGCAATTGCCACAAACTCAGAAAGAGATGAGAATGTTTCTGGGAGTAGTTGGATACTGCAGGCAATGGATAAATGGATTTTCTGTGTTAGCGAAACCTTTGATACAGATGATTCGGAAACGAGCAAAAAGATCTGATTGATTGGAATGATGACTGCCTGGAGGCATTTGTGAGACTGCGAAATTGTCTGTGTGAGGCTCCTGCCTTGGGCATGCCAGACTATACAAAAGATTTTGCTTTATTTTGTTGTGAAAGAGAAAATTGTGCACTTTCAGTTTTAACACAGAGACATGAATTGAGTCGGCGTCCAGTGGCATATTTTTCAGCCACATTGGACCCGGTGGCTTCAGCATTGCCTGGCTGCTTAAAAGCAGTAGCTGCTACTTGTATGAGTCTGGAGCAAAGTGAGTCGATAGTGATGGGACATCCGGTAAAAGTATTCGTTCCACACTCAGTTGAGATTCTTTTAACAAGAACAAGAACACAGCACCTCACCCTAGTCGTTTGACAAAGTATGAAAGAGTAATTTTGGGAGCTGAAAATGTGACTGTGACAAGGTGTACGATTTTGAACCCAGCTACCCTATTGCCAGACCCCTGCGATGAGGAAGTAAAAGATGAAAGTGATCATGATTGCTTAGACGTAACTGAATTATGCACAAAGCCCGCCCAGATATAAGAGAGACACCCTAAAAGAAGCAGATCATGAGTTATTTGTAGACGGCTCCTGCCTTAGGACACAAGAGGGAGGTCTAAGTGCTGCATATGCGGTTTGCAAAATTTCAGGGGTAATTGAAGCATCCTGTTTACCTGGGGTCAAGTCTGCACAAGTAGCTGAATTGGTCGCCTTAACAATGGCATGTAAAAGGGAAAAATTGAGAGTAACCATATTTACGGATAGTCAATATGGTTTCGGGATTGTGCATGACTTCGGCCAGCTTTGGATGCAGAGGGGATTTCTGACTTCTTCAGGGTCTCCAATCAGAAACAGCAAAAATGTAAAGGATTTGTTGGAAGCATTACAATTGCCAAAAGAGATAGCAGTTGTAAAATGCGCTGCACATTAGTCAGGAAATGACTATGTGACTGCTGGTAATAATTATGCTGACCAAGTGGCGAAATACTGTGCTAAAAATGCAGTAGCCATAAACAGAAAAATTGAAACAGGAGAAACCAGATGCCAACTTATGTACTTCTCAGTGCCAGAGACATGGGATGAGATTAGACAATTACAAGAAGAAGTTGAGGAAAAGGAAAAGGAAATCTGGATAAAGGCAGCCTGTACCAAAAGACCACATGATGAAGTATGGGTGTATCTAGATGGAAGACCAGTCATGCCAGATTGTCTACTTTCAAAAATGGCAAGGGTGTATCATGGAGCAACACACATAGGTAGAGATTCAATGATCAGACTATTCAGACAGAGTTGGTACAATCCGAAGTTCAGGGTAATCGCAGAGAGCCTTTGCCAGAGATGCTTAACCTGTCAACAGCAGAACCCAGGTAGAAAGACAGTGGTAAGCTGGGGAAAAATTGGAAAGACAAAAGGACCCTTCACCAGACTACAGTTAGATTTCATTGAGTTACCCCCCTGTAACGGATTGAAATATGTACTTGTCATAGTGTGCCTTTTCTCAAGATGGGTGGAAGCCTACCCTACAAGAAGGAATGACAGTCTTACATTTGCAAAATTGTTGTTGAGGTAGTTGGTGCCACGCTTTGGTTTTCCGGTCACTTTAGAATCAGATAGAGGCCCTCATTTTAATAATGAAATAATTCGATTAATCTGTGCTGCATTTAACATTGAACAAAAACTACACTGTGCTTATCGTCCAGAGGCTTCTGGAATTGTTGAACAAATGAATGGCACAATCAAGTCAAGATTAGGAAAGGTGTGTGCATCCACAAAGCTGAAATGGTCAGATGCATTGCCTCTTGTGCTAATGGGTCTCAGAAGCATTCCAGACAGGAAGACAGGAATGAGTCCACATGAGGTACTCATGGGAAGAGCCATGAGACAGTCGTTCATTCCTGGAAATAAAATAATGAGTATAACTGATGATCTGGTATTGGACTATTGCAAAGGATTGGCTGAAATGATGCGTTCTATCTCTCATCAGGTTGGAGAAGACGCAGTTCAAAGACAGCCAGATCAAGCGCATGATTTGAATCCTGGAGATTGGGTGCTAGTGAAGAAACACGCAAGAAAATCGTGTCTAGCACCAAGGTGGGACAAACCAAGGCAAGTCATACTAGTCACTACCACAGCAGTGAAGTGTGCAGGTTTGCCCAATTGGATTCACGCTAGTCATACCAGAAGAGTACCGAGCCCATTTGATCAACAAGAGCCACCACTGACTGAGCAGGCTGAAGCATCAGGAGTTGTAAACTGTGAAATTGGAGAATCTAGAGTGATAGATTCCGAAAGACAACCATATGATGAGCAGCCCGAGCTAAGTCAGGAAGAATGGATCCCAGTGATTGAAGTAAGTGATGATGCCATTGAAACCAGAAGAAGAACAGAGCTGAAAAGACAGGAAAGTAGACAGGAAGAGATAGGGGAAGAAGAACACACTCAGGTAAAAACAGAAAAAGACATAAACAAACCTGAGGAGGGAAAAGAGAAGAACACGTTCAGGCAGAAGAAGAAAGGTTTGAGTTAAGACCTGAACCGGACCAGATAGAGTTAGAAGAACAAACTCAGGCAGAAGAAGAAAGATTTTAAGTAAGACCTGAGCAGGATCAGACAGAATTAGAAGAACAAGCTCAGGAAGAAGTAGATCAAAACACAGTAGAACCTGAGCAGGAAGAAGCAAAAGAAGGTACAAGCACAGAAAACAGAGAAATAGAACAGATTGTGCCCAGAATGAATGAAATAAAATGAACTTTACAAGGAGTTAAGGAAGGTGAAAAAGCAGTACAAATCAAGAGTTAGAAAAGGAGACAATTGGCCAACTGGAGTAAAGAAACTAAAATATCACCTGAGAAAATCCGAAAAGAAACCAGAACAAGTGAATGAAATCACAAGTCAAACAAGACCTAAACAAACATTAGCAAAAATAACTCATAGAAGCCCAAGATTGAGAAATTTAAACAGAAAGTACAAAGCTCCAGAGTGGACGTACGTCATTCTTGAAGAATTTGAGTCCCTGGATCTGACTGATGAGACTGAAGAAGTCCATATTGCACAAATTGACGAAAGCCAATTGAAACCTCCTTAAGAATAAAAAGACTGTAAAGAAAAAAAAAAAAAAATACGAGAAAATAAATTTTCTCAAGAGATAAAATGGCCGACAATGAAGTTAGCGGAAAACCAAAATGTGGAGTTAAAAGAAAGTGTCTTAGATTTTGTTTTTGTAGTATTTTATTAGCGATATTAGGATGGTTATTCCTAACAGTAGGAGTACCTTTGATAATGGAAACAAGTGACAACATTAATACAGATATTAATGTTAAAGTAAATAGATTAAGAGAAACTAAAATAGAAATAGGAGTGGAAGATGAGGCAAATTATCATAATGAATCAGACTATAATACGTCCTCTAATGTGTTTATTAAATTATTATTTCAGTATGTTAGCACTATGCAAATTAACAACTGCTATGTATGTATGAAGTTGCCCTCATCAGTATCAGAAGGGATGACGTATCACCATATACCTTTAACGTATGGTGTGTCATGTAGTATTTTGTCAAGTTTATTTTACACTACAGGGAAATTGCAGTATTTTTATTCTAACTTAGATGTAATATTTCCTGAACTTCCTATTAGAAAGAATATGAATCCAGTAGTTAGTAGTAAAAATGCAAGATTTATGGGTGAATTTTTCATAACCATGAGTTCAATAGATTTAGTTCAGGCACACAAAGACAATCTAACATGTACATTAAGAAAAGAAGAAAAAGAGTTTTTAGATTTAGTAGAAGAAAGGAGACAGGATTTAATGAAGAAGGCAACTACACAGAAAACCCATGTACCTGCATGGGTTGGGAAGGAGGGAATCTATGCAAGTGGCAAGGCTCATGCTGCGATGTCCCTGGACTTTGTGAAAAGGGGAAAATTCTGCCTCCATAGATTAAAGACAGATTATAACAATAATTACATTGGTTCCAGTGAATGTGAACATAATGTGCGGGGATTCTGCACATATACAGAACTATGCGCAGGAAAACAGGACCTCGGGGTATAGTGGTGTACCAACCACACCCCTTAGTACCCAAAATCCCAATCCGACTAGCTATAGTGTCACATTCGTTCTCCGTACTACAGCGAAGCTACCAATGATTAGACATCCCAGAACACGGAGTCTTTCAGGAATCGCGGGAGCAAGAACACTCTTTCATTATTCACTCATACTTGTCCACAACGTGCGTAGTAAGAGACACAGTATAGTTTAAAATGTTTATTTCAACTAACGTGCTCTAAGACACAGTACACGTGCCAGTACTAGCAGCATAATGCATAAAGTTAAAACAGTAAGCATGGTTACAATTCCATAGAATACAAACGGGGACAGCATTTTGTGAAGACAGTGGATATAGGACTCAAAGGCCTTGCCACCCTCCCTGTGCTAGGAGCTAGTTTATTATAAAAATAGAAGACCTCTGGGCTTTGTCCGGGGGACCCCCATACCTCAAGATCTAGATGCAAGGTTTACATCATCAGACAAGCACAGCTCTTCTCCCTGGAAAGGTTGTTCTCCAAGTGCCACAAACAGGGAGATCACAATATTAAAAGCACATGAATTTCTCCCTGTGCAGCTGTATTCCATGTTATGTCTAAGTGCGAGGGGCTGACCAGAACAGCAATAACAAGGAACGTTGTTTTTCGATCTTGTACATTGTGTGCAGACGAACCCCACAGAGGACATGAGAAAAGGTGAAAGGCAAAAAGACAGACAGTTCTAATGCTGAATGGGCACAAGCAGAGTCTAGAAAAACAAAGTCACAGAGTAACGTGTGCAAAGAAGGCATCATGGCAGCTAGGCCTAAGCTAACTTAGCAATGTCGACAATGAGGCCACAATCCACACTACACCCTCCCCTGGTCAGTCCATAGGGCAAGACATAGGATGAAAACAGAATTCGAATAGATGGACCAGAATGTAAACGTATATTCGTGGGAAATGTCCCTTTGAAGGCTAGGGAATTGGAAAAAAATTGTGGGATAAAAAAAATTCTAGATAGGGCCAGAAAAGAGGGCACTCCAAGAGAATAAAAAAAAATCCAGTAATGCAGTTCGTTGAAAGTCAATGTCCTTAATCCATCAGAGTGTATGCGCAGAAAACTGCAACACCTTCCAGTAAGACATCATTGTCATCGTTTGAAAAAAGAGACGCCATCCAGTTCAACAAATCAAAACTGCATTCATGTTCCTCACTATAGGGAGCAGTGATCAGCATTGCGGGACAACTTGCGTGATGTTCAATATAGCTTCGTTGTAGGAGATGCTGAGCAGCTGCCCAGATATCCCATTGCGCCAAGACCCCAAGTGCAGCCGCACGCGCCATTAATCCAGCCCCGGAACATTCCCGTTCATGGGCCACTAAGGGGCCCATCAACTGGTCAAAATCCGGGTCTGAACAAGACGTATTGGAGAGGCAAATATCCAAGGACCAAGAGAATGGACATCGTAAGCAGGACATCACAGGTTGCACGCAAGTGAAATACGCAAAGCGATAAGAAAGTCCATAAGACACGCTGAGAGTCTCCAGCGGCAGGATGCCGAAGCTGTGAACCATGTGTTCACGGAGCATCCGTAGCCGCGCCAGGTCATATAGACCCCCAGGAAGTGCAGCCATTGCACAACAGGCAAAATATAAGCAATATCCCAGCAACTAATGCGAGGATCAATGGGAAGCCTCCAAAGACGCTGGAAAAAATAGAATGAATAAAAGCCGGAATTACACCAAATATAGTCTGAAAGGAGGTTAAAAGGCCGGAGTCCACAACTTTAAAAAAGTGCACAAGACCTTCGGTATTAGATGCATTAGATATACGGTGGATCAGTTCACCGAAATGTTGGGGGAGGTTTGTGTTCAAAAGGGCCTATATCTCACTGTGGGTACTAGCCACCTGGAGGACGAAGGTCTCCTGTGCGGAAGTGAGCATAACCTCCTGGTTTAATAATAGCGCCTTTATTCTGCTCAATTTATTGAAGTCCGCCTTCAAAGTAGGTATGCAAGGCCAAACGGAACTATCTACCATCCCACGCGGGGTGGAAAAAGCACATTTTTGCAGCACACAATGCGGTGTGAAACTGTTACAATGTAGGGGATGCCTGCCTGCATCCCACAGCAGTCCTGATTATTTAAAAGCAGATAGCTACCATTTGCAAGCACAGTGAAAGTAAGTGATATAACAGGAGCTGGAACGCCTTTTAAAACACAAGCAAGATTCGGGGCAGAAACATTACAAGCCCCGTGCAATTTAATGTTTTTACAAATGAGGGAATGACCCACTGTAGAATCGCAAGACTCCCCTGTGAGAAATACCTCCTTGTCATCCCTAAGGCACCTGTATGTGAAAGGTAGGGACCAAAGTTCATGTAAAAAGGCACTGCCTAAAGGCTGAAAACGGCCTACAGGATAATGTTTCATGCATGAACTGAACTCAAATAAAGAAAAAGGCAAAGCAATAACCCCGTAAACCTGCCACACTGCATAGTCAGTCTCCGCCACAGAGAATGGCAACGGCTCAATATTTTCGATATGTAGGAGAGTGTATGTTGCATCTTACATGGACATGAATTGCTGTTTTTCAGTTAAATTAAATGGTAAGAACAAGGCAGATGTATTTAAAAAATGCCATGGAACCTTCCCCATTTTCAGTGTTTGCAAAGTCCATGCAAACTGCATTACGGAACGCAATTGATTCTGACCATGATATAACACAGATACATCATCTTGTACAATATCAACAACAGATGAAACAATATTCTCCAATGTGTAAATGCGGGAAGACAGGGTGTTAATACTATTGTCGACAACAGCAAGCACTTTTTCTAGATTTGCTTGATCTATTTCCCGTAAACGGGAAGCAGCTTCTATTTGTGAAAGCTTCCAGATTTCATTGTAGGTTGCATAAACAAATCTTGTAGGTCTTGGACCGCGAGGCCCTAGAACAAAGTCGGACAGATCAATGTTGCCTGATAGGAGGGATAAATGTTGTTTTACGGAATCCAATGTAAAGTGCTGAAACCACTGTTTACATAATTTACCAACAGAATATGTAGTAACCGTACGCGAGTCAGAAAACCTTGGGTCAGGCCTATCCTGTTTATAACCAGGAGTAGAGTTATAAAAACGCAGTTGGCAGGCGTTAGATTCTATGGGCCACGCCAACCAGGCTGACTGATCAATAGCAGAGAAATTAAAGGAGTTATTTTGGAACAAAGCTTGCAAACTTTCAAGGGAAATATTTAAATGCAAGCTCCTATTTGGCCAGGAAGACAACCCAGGAATGGAAGGTGCATTCAATTGTTTGGAAGTAGCCAAACCCAAACAAGTTGTTTGATATATAGTACTATTTAAAAACAATATTTGGGTGGGGATAAGGCAAGCACGGTACAAAGCTTCTGTACTGCGTACCTGCCAAGATTTAGTGCCCCAAATAGATTTTAAGTCAATGGTGTTCCTCCAGTGCTCATAGCCACCCACAGCTAATGTGTCCATAAAGGAACTGGAATACAGCAATTTGGTGTGGGTCAACATAACTTTTTGATTCGAAGAAACGTTCAATTTAAAATAATAGGACCCTGGGTTTGATCTATCAAAGTCTGTAAAGTAAGTACATTTATTTTTAAGTGTTTGGGAGCTACCTTGCAGAGGGGTCGGGCAATGTTCCCACTGGGTATAATTGAAACTACCTCGAAGTGCACTGGGTTTATGCAGAAAATGGTTACCGTAATGCTGGTAACAATATAAATCGGCATTATTAGCCAAATTCAAGTACAAATCCTCAGCATTAAAAGCAGCATAATATTTTAAATCAGAAAATAACGATTCAATGGCATGCACATCCCAATCATCTGAATGAATATTCCTTTGTACCACATCACCCATGGAAACCCGAAGCACACTGGGTACATTAATAATCTCTGTAGGTCCATGGATTTGGAAATTCTCTGCATCCCACACGATGCCATCTGCAACTGGAAAGGCGGAAATGTTCACAAATGTGTGATCACGCTTCATGATGTGTGAAGAAGAATGCAGAGCCAAAGTTCCAGCAACAGAGTTCACCGCAGCGCGTTCTGGCAAGTAGTGGCCATTGATGAGCAAGAAAAAAACTGTCACAAAGCCAATGGACATGAATAGAAAAATCAGGAATAGCACCAACCAGATGTATGTCCACGGAGGGACCAAAAAATTGTCTCTGAACCAGGATACAAAAATACTGAATTTGGTCGGGATAAGTGATGAGGTGGAAGACGAATCAAAAGAAAAACGTGTTGGGCTCAGTGGTGTTGTAGGTAAATGAGCCACGGACTCACTTGCGGGGTATACATACTCGGTTTCCTCGTTGCAGGAGGAAGCCGGGAGATTGAGCAGGCGATCTGGCAAAGCTACCATCCCAATGGAAACATCAGCGCCTGTGGATGCAGGAGGGCCACGATTTCTTGAAATTGCCGGACATGATACCGCCGGTGTAACACTATTCAGGATCGGCCAGATGTTGTAGCTTGACATTGTCCACTGAGATGTATCTGTTGTCTTTGCGACCAGGAAGCGGTGGTAAGATGACTGTACGAGTACCCTTCAAGCCAAGAACTGGAACCGGTGCACGATAAGAGGGGCCAAATTCTTTTTTGTTCTCCACCTTCTCACGGACCAGATCTCCAATCTTTGGAAGCCAGCCGGCAACCGGAATCTGCAATGCAGCGTCAGTGGCTGAAGGTAAGTGTTCGATTGCAAGCCTGTCACGGGTCTCTTGTAAGTCCTGCAACATTGTAGAATGATTATCTACGTCAAAGATTGCGGCAGTCGCCGCCATGTCTAGACCATCAAGGTCTGGCACAAACATCTGTATGCCAAAGAGCATTTCGTATGGGGTCTGCCCACCCAGAGATCTTCTAGGGAGATTATTAAGTGCACGTTGCACGCCATACAAGTGGGCAAGCCAGTTCCTGCCAGTACCTAAGACTCTAGCTGTCAAGGATTGCTTTAAGTCACGGTTCATTCGCTCCACAATTGAGTTGCCCTCAGGCCTATATGGAGACGAAAATTGCACCAGCACCCCATAGACCCCATCGCGTCCTTGTACGCCTTAGAGGCGAACGCCGGACCTTGGTCGGAATGGAAGGTGCTACAGGCAAAAATTCCCACAAAGAGACGCAAATCCCTGATGACATTTCGAGCGTCAGCACTGCGTTGTGGCCACACCCAGATGAAACGTGTGCACGAATCAACTGCAACTAAGATATATTTATATGCAGTGTCAGAAGAAAATGGACCGCAGTGATCAAGGTATACACAACCAAAAGGTTTATTAGAAATGCAGAGCTGTGTTTGTGGCGGACATGTAACCGTAGAGGGCTTAATCTGTTGACAAATGTCACAAGAAAGGACATAAGTACGGGTTTGTTTATATAAACCACGCCACCAGTAACGCTGCTGCAAGATTGAAACAGTTGCAGACACGCCAGCATGGGCCGAGCCAAGCCTTCGTGTAGCGGCTGTTATCAACGAATTTCTGCGGTCCGCGTTGGGAATCAGCCGATCACCAACGTCTGGAATTCTTACATAAGGAACCTGGTCGGGACTTAAGTGATAAGAGTACTTGGAAGGGAATCCCTGTGGGTAATTAGTACCTTCCTTTGTTGCAGCAATAGCTGCCAAAATCTCATTATCTATTTTTGTCATGGATCTTGTAACGGCTGCTATTGAGCACGTGGCTACTGCTGATTTGGCAGCTTCATCTGCCAAACTGTTACCGACCGCGTGTGCGCCCACACGCTGGTGGCCAAGAGTGTGAATCACCTGTGTGAGAGGCAGACGTTGTTTAAGATCTGCCATTCGAACCCAAAGCATTTTATGCTTAATTGCGCTGCCCTTAGAATCTCTATAGTCGTTTTGAGACCAAAAGAATAAGTTGTCATTAAAAGCCTGGACACAGTAGTAAGAATCGCATACAATAAGCGTAGTCACATCCGGATCCGCAAACTCAAGTGCTAGCACCAAAGCGCGTAGCTCGGCCAATTGTGTGGTACTGTCTCCCAGTGCCTGCGTGTGCACAACACTCGATTTGAACTCCCCGTCCACCATGTGACCTGCCACAATAGCACATGCTGCTGAGTACGCATGCTTAGAACCCGTGGCCGGTTGCGCCGAACCATCGGTGTAAATGATACATTTGTACTCCTCAAGCGGCAGCAAAGACAGAGGAGGAGGATGACAAAATTCATACTGTAAGAACTCCTGTGTCTGAAGAGAGGAATCAAAGATAAAAGTGACATCCGGAGATGTCAAAGAAGTAGCCCATTGTATCCAACGGGGGTGCAAAGCCTTAGAGTTTGGTACACTTGCCTTTGTCACTGTCTCAAGGGCAGGATAGGGGGTAACAACCAAGATTCGTTTTCCCTGTGCCAGTGCGCGTTCCTTAAGAATCGCCATTTGCACTGCAGTCAAAATTTTCTCCACAGTGGAAAAGCGCAACTCAGCCGAAGTGTAAAGATGTGACTTGTAGGCAATAGGTACTGTGTCACCTTCGTTAAACATCAAGTACGTGAAACCTACGGCCCCTGGCACAATTCTGATCACCAGGTTCGTGTGGTTATCACATGTCAACAAGAACTTAGATTCAAGTAAATCAGACTGCAAAGATTGCAGAATAAGTGAATGTTCCGGAAGCCAGCATGACTTCGAAAAGGTCGGTTGTATCAAGGCATAAAGAGGTTTGATACGCTGGGCATATTCGGGAATGTAAGTGCGCCCGAAGTTCAAAAATCCCAGCAAAGACTTAAGTTTTTTCAGAGTTGTTGGAGGGCGCAGAAGTGCGCACTTCTCCAGGAAGTGGGGAGCTAAGCCCCTACCTTCATTGTTGAGCTCATAGCCCAAAAATAACACAGTATATTCTGCGATGTGCGATTTGGCAAAATTAAATTTATATCCTAAGACCGCGAACTCAAGAATAATGCGGTCTACTCGGGTACTCTACTATGGGTATTCTGCACCGCAAAGGTTCGGCAATGGGAGTTCAAATGCC
This sequence comes from Calotriton arnoldi, assembly GCA_963921515.1. NCBI lineage: Eukaryota > Metazoa > Chordata > Amphibia > Caudata > Salamandridae > Calotriton > Calotriton arnoldi. The sequence continues at coordinate 1,047,701 of CAWUFW010004708.1, forward strand.
GGTAGTCCAATACCAAGCGGTACGACCCATCGGGTTTAGAAACCGCGAAAAGGGGATTATTCATTGGTGACACGCATGTCTCAATTACTCCTTGATATTATAACTGTGTTAGAATGTCGGAAACGGTACCCTTAGCTTCCCGCCGGAGGGGATATTGGGCTTGAGGCTGTGGCAAAGACCGCAATGGTATATCATGGGAGGGTGAATCCTCATCCCAGCCCACGTGATTACGGTACAGTGCCGGGGCCTGGGCCACAGCCCATTCAGCTGCGAGAGCCTCCGCTTTGTCCTTGGGGACATGCCGGGAAAAGCTCGGAAGGATTACCTCCTCCCCTCTATGAGCAGCACGTATGAATGGGGGCGGCCAATCCGCCTCCGCCAACAAAATGTCATAAGAAAAGGTCAGATTTTCCCCAAAAATCCCTTTAATAACACGCTCTATGTCACCTTCAATTTGAAGGACAATATTAAATAGTCTGTCGGTGGTGCCACTCGGGTGTCAGCTGTCTCGACAGTAATGAAAGTATCAGTTGCTGTCGCCTCCACATGAGGACGTAGTGCCTCCCGCAGTATGGTAACTTCCGTGGCGCTGTCTAGCAGTGTCACTGCCCACGTCCAATTCTGGAGTCTCGTTCTCACCGTCTGTGGCATATCTCGCAGTTAAAGCGGCAACTTTTTTCTTCTGAAACTGCGGGCGAGGACGGGGAAATTCATCTTGTTTCCCTCTGCCAGGTTGTCGAGGTTGGTCTCGTCCCTGTGGGGCGTCACGACCCCTGCCTCTTTCCTGGCGATCTCCTCCACCAGCCTGTGAGGTCGATGGTGCCTGCGAAGAACGAGGAGAACGCGGATCAGGGACCTGAAATCTCTCTGGAGATTTAATTCTCGTTCTGTCGCGCAAATCATAAGTGCGTTCAGAAGATACGGAAACCGGTGACGCTGCACGCGACCCTGGTTTTGATTGTTGCTTTCCCTGTTTCTTTAGCTTCCAGGTCTTTTAGAAAAGAACAGTTTCTCGTCTTTATCAGACTGAGATTTTTGTTGTTGTTGTGTTTGAGCTTGCGTTTTAGCAAAAGGCTTAACCCCCAAACTATTGTGGCCAATGGTTTTATAAGCCTGTGCAATAATTTTTGGTAATTCGCGAGGCCGGTCCGGCTCTGGGACCAAAGCCAAAGCATTAGCGACTTGAAAGTTGACTGCATCACCCTTAACATTTGCAAGGATTATATCAGCCACTACATCGAACACTCCCACCAGTCTCATCCCCAGTTCCACAGCCGCTTCAGGGCCATGCTCATCTTGCACCCGCTTAATTACGGTAGGGAGGACCGTCATGGATGGAGTGCCGAAACATTTCGCATACACTGCTGCGAATACCTTGCCCCAGTTGTTGCATTCTGTCAACTCGGGAATTAAGTCTTTTGGCAAACTAATAGTCAGAATCCTGTGTTTTTCCACAGGAGAGGTATTTGGAAACACCACCTCCAGCTGGTCAAATTTTTCTGCAAGCCAATAAGGCAAATCATCCTTATTTTGTGGGCGCTTGCCCATCACCGAATTAACAATGACGGGACTTATGGTCACACCGCCATGTCCAGCTGGATGCGCCGCAACTCCAGGAGGGGCCATCTGGACATTGCCTGTAACATATTGTACTAAAGCTCTGTGCACACGGATTAAAGATGCATGCAACAAGCGCAGTTCATCGATCGGAACCGCTAAATGACGTGGATGAGGGGTATACCCGGCCAAAACAGGCCAAGTGGCCCCATCTATCGATAAGGGGCCTAAACGAATCGGGGTGACCGGATGTGGGAGGGCGTCATTAAACCAAACACGGTGTTGCCACGCCGTGAGCGGTACTTCAAGAGCCTGATAAGGCCGATAAACATTAGGAAGGGCGGTGGCTGCATACGTGTGGAACAAATTGTCAGCACCTTCCACCGCCGGAAAAGTGACCCATGAGTAAAACACCTCAAAGTGGTAAGCCGGATCGGCTTGGACCACAAAGATGAGGACCACCTCCGCGTCAGGCACTCCATACGCTGTCAAATGAGCTCGGAGCGCAGCGCGGCTATGTGCCGGGATATTTATATCCACAGCCATGAAGACCAAGAACGAAAAACAACCTAGTGCTTGGCAGCGCAATATAGGGTTAATTTTAACGAGAACACCTTTTAATAACTTCAAGCTTGAATAAACCTATAAAAACATCAATATAGGAGGCTATATCCTCACAAATGTTTCCGGAAACAGTAGTGAAGGAAGTTGTGGACAAGCACAAGTACTACTCAAGCGTCTCGCAGATAAGAAGCCCACTACGTTGGTGGCGCCATGTTGCGGGGATTCTGCACATATACAGAACTATGCGCAGGAAAACAGGACCTCGGGGTATAGTGGTGTACCAACCATACCCCTTAGTACCCAAAATCCCAATCCGACTAGCTATAGTGTCACATTCGTTCTCCGTACTACAGCGAAGCTACCAATGATTAGACATCCCAGAACACGGACTCTTTCAGGAATCGCGGGAGCAAGAACACTCTTTCATTATTCACTCATACTTGTCCACAACGTGCGTAGTAAGAGACACAGTATAGTTTAAAATGTTTATTTCAACTAATGTGCTCTAAGACACAGTACACGTGCCAGTACTAGCAGCATAATGCATAAAGTTAAAACAGTAAGCATGGTTATAATTCCATAGAATACAAACGGGGACAGCATTTTGTGAAGACAGTGGATATAGGACTAAAAGGCCTTGCCACCCTCCCCGTGCTAGGAGCTAGATTATTATAAAAATAGAAGACCTCTGGGCTTTGTCCAGGGGACCCCCATACCTCAAGATCTAGATGCAAGGTTTACATCATCAGACAAGCACAGCTCTTCTCCCTGGAAAGGTTGTTCTCCAAGTGCCACCAACAGGGAGATCACAATATTAAAGCACATGAATTTCTCCCTGTGCAGCTGTATTCCATGTTATGTCTAAGTGCGAGGGCTGACCAGAACAGCAATAACAAGGAACGTTGTTTTTCGACCTTGTACATTGTGTGCAGACGAACCCCACAGAGGACATGAGAAAAGGTGAAAGTCAAAAAGCCAGACAGTTCTAATGCTGAATGGGCACAAGCAGAGTCTGGAAAAACAAAGCCACAGAGTAACGTGTGCAAAGAAGGCATCATGGCAGCTAGGCCTAAGCTAACTTAGCAATGTCGACAATGAGGCCACATTCCACACTACAATAACTTCCTAATATTATGAGGATGGGGACTAAAAGGGGGAACTGATCCTGTGTTTCCAGGAGTATATTATGTTTGTGGGAATAATGCCTACTACAGGTTACCTGCAAGATGGTACAGAAGCTGTTATTTTGGAATAGTTTTTCCAAAAATTTACCATGTAGATAAAATCAGTGGAACCAATGGAATTTCTAATGGACTAACACGAAGAAGAAGGGCTAGTTTTTCTGAAATTGTAGGAGATATTTTTAGTGCACTGATACCCTCAGTTGGAGTCATTTTAAACTCACAGAAAATTTGTAAGTTATCAACCATAGTTGATCGTCTTTCTACAGATACTGTAGGAGGATTTTTAATGATTAACACAGAAATGGTTGCAATTAGATCAATGGTTTTACAGAACCGTCTTGCTCTTGACATATTGTTGGCAAAAGAAGATGGAGTTTGTGGCATGTTGAAAGTTCAGCATTGCTGCACTTATATTCCGGATAAGAGCAGAAAAAATTAAAGGATATATTGAAAATATTACGAGAATGCATAAAGATTTGACCCACCTGGAGGTTGACAGTGTGTGGGGAAGACTAACAAAAAGTATAACATCAATAGGGAAATCGTTTGTTGGGTTTGGGAAATGTTTTCTAGGTCAAATAATGATACCTTTAGTGATGATAATAACAATAGTGATGTTAATATGATTGCATATAGATGTTGTAGAAAAGGTACGAAAGGAAAAGTACACTTGAACAAGAAAGGAAAGGGACAGACACGTAAAAGAAAGTATGAAGAAATACGCTTGGAAGAAATGAAAGGAAGATTATATAAAAAGATGCAAGATTTAAAAGGAAATGAGACAGTGGATGAAAAGTTGGGAGGCCAATTTGAGAAAACTGAGAAGTGCTAAAGTTGATATCTGGGATGGATGGGAATTTTGTGATGCTTAATATGCCATCAGAGAGGGGATTGATGGAGCAAGGACTCGGACACGAGACTTGCTCGGAAGCAATCCTCTCGATTTAACTTACTAGCGAATTACTAACGATATGTCTTGTAATTAATAATATCCATTTTACACTATACGCGGGATAAGAATGAAGCTTGCCTATGTGTTTACTAACTGCAAATAACACAGACGTAGGACTGGAACGCATTTAACATGGGATCTTTACTGCGCATGTGTCTGCTACATCTACGTAGTATGACGTGCTTTCGCTTGGAGGTAAATTCTGGGGCTTGCGCACAGAGCTATAAAATGGCCGCTTGAAAGCTCACATGCATTACACCTGTTTTGCTGAAATTAGAAATGGGTTTATAACTAACGCAAATGCAGAGAGAGAAATAACAATTGGTATGGGATAGAGTAGAGGTTGGAGATATACAGTGAAACCATTTATTTTTGAGAACAACATTTTTCCTTTCCGACTTTATTATTAGTGCGTATTTGGGCCTGTTAAAGTTGTCTGAGTCGAGCAGAACAATATGGCGCGACGCATGCGCCCTGATACAGGAGCTTGGGAGATGACTAAGGATTTGACATGAGTCCAAGGTCGGCAGAGATGTGCTCTGGGAACATGAGGGTGAAGAGTTCATATGAAGGAACTGATTCAAGAAATCAGTTACAAATGTATTTAATAAAGTTTAAAGATGTATGGGAAAGGAAGGGCGGAATAAAGTTTGATGGGAGGGGTTTGGAAACAATGGTTAAGGGAAAATAAATGAAGTATAAGTGTGGTGTGATGATCATCCCCCCCTTGCCTGTCCAATCAGAAGTTAGTATTCTGTGCAAAAGAAACATTAATGGGTGGTACCAGTCTATGGAAAGGTATAATTGAGGTAGTTTAGTTAGAAGAAGGGGTATTGTAATTGTCTGCATTGCATTTTGCCTTTGAGGAAGTTCGGGGGTCGAGAATCGAGAGTTCGAGAATCAAGTCGGGTTGAGCGAGCTTTGCGCGTTGAAGAAGCCTGACATCGGGGTGTATCGGGGTGGTGCTCTGAAATGCCGATGAAGAAACCGAATGCAGAACCATCTACTTAATTTGTGTGGGTTTAGAGGAATCGCGGAAGAACCACGAGGAGGAAGAGAGTGTCAGAGAGGGGTGCGACGTAGCCGTCGGTAACTAGAGAGGTGAAGTATCCTGTCCTGATTCCTGTCCTGAAGCCTTTGTCTCCTGATCTGTCACTGGGAGACCCTTACCAGCCCTTTGGCCAGGGGGTTGGTCTTCACACCATACTTTGGTCATTATGAAATTCATCGTTTGATAAATGCTCTACTGTCTCTATCCTCTTCTTTCTGAGCATAGTTATTGTGTGGATCTGAATTGATAAATGTTATCTGAAATATTTTTTGAATTGGCACTCCCGCGAATGAGGGTGTTTGTATTGAAACGCTTTGAGATGGTTCAAAACCCCTAATTTTAGATAAAGATTTAAAAACTTATTGAGTCTGTCATTATTTTATACTTATTAAATGCATAATAAGTGATGTCAATTATCGCCATCAACTAGTTTTACCTAACTGGTCGATTGACCAGAGGAAAAGAACTGTTTGATCAGCTGAAGGTTTAGTTAAAGAAGTAATAACTAGATCCTGAGGTATGAGCAACATATAAAACTAATAAACTCCAGTGGTTTACTTAGAGCGCAGCGGAAACGAGTTGTATGGGCCCAAGTGAGTATATGGTAGTAGAGTATCTGTTGTTAGTAGACCGCTGGATCACTACCATCCGCAAACCTCTACTATTAGCTACGACTTTTCTAGTTGTGATTGCTGGCATGGTCAGCACTTTATATATATTGAAGGTATGCGGGGTTTGCTGGCCTTTTTTACTTTGCACATTGGGTGTGTTCTCGTCTGTACCTCATGGCCTCGAGTGGGGCTTGCACTTTGCTCGCATGGGTGTGTTTTCTTTTATTTTCCACTGCACTAATGAGTTTGCACCATGGCACGTCTTGCTATTTCTGGACGGGACACGCTATACGAATTCATGTGCCTTGATGTTTATCTGGTTTGAAGCATGGTCGTAATTGTTTCACATATTCGGTCTGATGTCATTTCATTTACACCTTTGTGTGTTTGTTTAGTCTTTACAGGTGTTCACCTTCGCTGAATCCTTTTTTTATTTCTGAATTTGTAGCACTGGTGCATAGGTGTAGTGTAGGTTTTCCAACTATTGCATGGTAGGATTATAACAGTTATTTTTTTCGTTGATTTATCTCTGTAGATTTGTTGCTAGGACCGTGCACAAGCTTCAGCTACCATCCCGGGCGAATATCGCGTGATATCCTTGCTCGTTGGATTACTTTTTGGTGGGTATTAAGCGCGAGCAGATTGGACTTCCGTTTTTCCCCTAATAGGTTTTGTGCGGACCACTTATTTTTGGGTTTCTGTGACATATTATGGAACTATATGTACTCTCTTTCTTTGTTGGTGCTCAGGCTCATTCTGAATTTGAGCTGAGTGTGTCAATTACAGCTCGATAACGGTAAATGTAGAGGCATTGCCTCACAGCATAGTTCCTGTCTATCTACCATGCCAGCATTTCCTGTACATTATCATTATCATGTTTTTGTGTTTCTGATATGATGTATTGCAGAGTTTGTTGTTTTTTTGTGATCGTGATGTTCTCACTCTATTTCGTTTTTTCTTTTATTTCTCCTTTGTTGCTGCCTTCTTACCTCCTTTTGTCTTTTATCCTTTTCCTTTAACCTCTTCTGTGTTGTTGTTTTTTCTCTACCTAGGCATAATGGTTGTTGCCTATGTTCAGGCCTTTTCCCTTGCCGTTTTCTGATCAAAGATAGTGTGGAATTAATGTGTTTGTAAATGAAAGGTATCAATATAATGTATATAAGATATTTTTTATATGTTTGCAGAAACTATTTGTCTTGTTTTTGATTTGGGACAAATATCTTTTAATCAGATGTGTCTATTTTTCTTGTTTGTTTACATGTTGTAAATAACTGTTATTGTTAAGATATGGTGTCTTTGTAAGTAATTGTTCATACACAAAGTTTGTGATAGTGTTGCTTTTGTTACATTTGCAGCCCTGAAGAAGCCCGCAAGGGTGAAACGCGTTGGCTGTGTTGCATATATTTACGAATAAAAGACCTATCACATCAAGCCAAAATTTGTTCCTGTCATCGTCACTTTTCTGTGTGTTGTGGACTGAATCCAAAGATTGTTGTGCAATTGTCTCTGTACATGTGCCTCTCTTATCCTTGTTTTCATACCTACAAGTCAGGACTATTGGCTTTGTCAATGGTTTTTAGTTGCATAAGATAAATAAGCAGCAACTATGGCTTGCATATAATATTGAAAAAGCTTCCACTTAAAGTCCTGGTGACACCACGACAATGTTGCTGCTCCTGAGTTTCAAAAAGAGAAGGGAAATCCAGAGAGAAAATGACTCTCTTTAAAGGATTTCCCTTCCCCTACAACGCTCACCTGGCATGACATCATGCTGTAACTTCTCCACAACTGAGAAGTGAGCAGTGTGAGCACGCGCACAGCAATGTGCCTGCTGTCATTACAGTGCGGGAAAAAAAAGGACCGCCTGTGCCAGGGCACAAAACGGAGCCCGATAGAGACCCTTTTCGAGGCCTCCTTTAAAAAACTGCCGGTGCTCAGACCCGGTGAGACCCGGCCCACTTAAAGCCCTGTAGCTGTGCGCTTTATAAGATTATATAATAATAACGGTTGATAGTCAGGATAGAGCGGTGGAAATGCTTTTGACACTAATTACGTGCGTACGCCTTTGATAGAGCCATTTTCAACCGTACTGGTACAGCAGTGCCAAGGTTAGACACATGTGTGAGGAGCCAGCACCTTCTACAAGGTAGAACAGATGGCTGGACACACTCCAGGTAAGTCCTATGTGAATGCATCACCAGTTCTTATGTGGGGCTGACCCTTATGGGAGAGACAAAGTCGGTCATAACTCATAAGACATGGATGGCAGGGATGACTCAAACACACGCACAACTGACATTCTAGCTGGACTACTTGCCCATGCACAGACGCATGCTTGGGGTGTCGCAGAGCCACAGACGCCATCTTGAAGGGATCATGTTGCTGTCATCAGGAACATAAATGAGGCCATTCCATACCTTTACAGCCCGTGATGTTTCCCATTTCAGCCTCACAGGGATAAAGGTGCTGGTAGAATTTGAAAGAGTTGCCAGTAGTTGCAGGTTAGACATTAGGATTTGGCTTCTCCCCACTGTACGCGTGTAATAATGAAGCCCATGTTTGATAACTAGACATTAGTAACTTGAAAATCTTGCATCCTTAGCATCATTGTGTATGTGAAGGCTCTTAGCTGCAAACTGGTTCATATTTTACAATTCTATTGCACGCCTAGACCCTTGTGTGGAAAATGGGGTTCTTTATTGTAAGTTTTTTGTAATATGCCGGTAGCAACGATTAATAACAGAGTGACTTAGTTAGCACTAACAATTTGAACAGTATCTTGATTCATGAAAATGGGCAAAACTCTTCAGAATCCTTACTTCAAGCTCTATAAAATGTAAATGTCTTACCTGACGCGGTGGAGTCCCCATATCCTGTCTCTATGGAAGGAAATACATATTAACACATGAATTAATTTATTTGTATTGTAGCCAGCGTAGCCCAACATATGTTAATATCCACTACATTATCTTTGTAAAGTCCATAGAGCATCAGAGTATATTCAAAGGCTCTCTTCTGCAGTGCTGAAGGTTTCGATTTTAATGATGTGGCAGGCTGGGCACAACTTCCATACAGCCTTATAGCCTGCTGCGGAGGCTGTACCGGTTGTTAAAGGCCCTGAACCCGAGTTAACGAGGAAGAGGGCCTTTATCAACTGGTATGGCCCGAGGCAGAAGGGCTCCAAGGCTATTAGAACATTCCACCCACTAAGGGTAGAATTTTCCAAATTAAAAAGGGAGAAACATGGAATGATGGAGCTCCGGGTTTATGCCAGCCATTATTAGCTCCCAGCTACTCCATTGTCTTCAATGGAGCTCTCAACATTCCAATGTTCTAATCTGGAACATGAACCGTAACTGTGCTAAAAGCTAGTCACTGTAATAACTGGCACACAGGTTTTATGTTTAACAAACAAATCTTTACTGAGCAAATACAGTGAAAAGAAGGCAAGAACAGAAGTACATCTCATAAGGTGTAGTGTGAGTAAAAATATATAAATTTAACCGGTATCCTTCACGTCCTGAATGTCAGCTCAGTGGAGCAGTAGTTCACAATCTTTGCAGCTTTTAAGTACCTGTGTTTTTGGATGCATTATTTTTCATTGCGTATTATAATTTTAATTCCTATTCCTCCCATTTTGCCTGCTGCTAGAGACTTGGAGCTAGTCGGGGCCCCTTACGTTCACCTCAGCTTCCGTTCTTTGTGTTTGGGTGGAGCTGCAGGTTCGCCAAAGTTATGTAACAATGTTTCAAGAAGTGCGCCTTACGTGACACATTCATAACTACATCATCTGTTTCCGCTTCCTGTCCTCATAGAAAGAGTGCCGCCTCATTGCAGTAATCGCAATTCACCCCATTGCAGCATTTCAGACTGATTACTTGTATGCAAGATCCCGTATTGACATGTTGGAGCGGAAGTTGCTGCTGTCGGCAATGTTGTCACTGCCTGACCTTGGGAACAAGGTGCAGTGTGCACCTTCCATACGTGCCAATTTGCATGAATCAGGTTAGAGGTACATGAAAGCGAGTCTTCCCTCTTAAAGAAGAATCGTAAAATAACAGATTGCATCTGATTACGCTAACTTGCACCCCTAAGTTCTCTACTAAGTATAGCGTAAGCGATCGATCTTTTATTTACCTAAAGTGGTCGAGGGGAGGAAAACAACTCAAACAGATATCAACACAGTTGTCGTGCCTGAAAAGATCACTGACTCCGAAGTGCAGTTTGAATATTTATTATAAGGCCAAAAACAATTGGATGTAAATACATCTCAATAGCAAAGTATAGAGATACAGGAAAATTAATACAGAGCCGATCTTTCTGATATAAGTAATGCGGCCCAAAAGGCAAATGATTATAAATTCCAAAATCACAATGCAACACAAAATAGATGCAATATTCAGCTCTCGACTCATTGAAGAGAAATCAAAATCTTTCCCTACACTATTCTGTATGAGGGCCCTTTCTGTCTCTCTTCTATCGTTCCCCAATGGTGTCAGCACGTGTGACTTCCTAAGAAGTACTCACGTCAAAAATGGGTCGTTTAGCTTAAGGCTATGGAGCTCGCTCTATGAGGCTCCTTCTTCTCCGAAAGCTAGCAGAAGTCTGGTCTCTCTATCCCTGCGCATCATACAAAAAGATAGGATTCAATCAACATCGCGTCACCTTTTCTGAAGCTTTCCACTAGACCTCTATACAGTAGTAGGTTCTCTTTCATGGAACAAAATTAATTAAAGCTATCTTCTTCCAGTGGCCTTGGCTTTCAGACAGACTCGATACGCAAAGCATCCTCCCTTCTCGCTTCCAGTTATCTTCAAAGGCATTCCGGGTCTCTCCTTAACTCTGAAAATAACGATGTGTATTTCTGCACCTGCAACAGGGTGAGAACATGCTAACCTCGAACACAACAATCAATTAATTAATTATTTCTTGAGAGCAAGGAGAAACTTTTGGGCCTATGTTTCAGGCAACTTAAACAGATCACAGTTTACGATATATAAAATAATATTGTCCTGCACATTATGCATGAAGGAATCATAATACATACAAAATTCTACTTAATACGTTCACTAGTTCAACATTAAATGATTCAATTAAATGGTTCTTAATCATCAAAAACACTGCACACAATACGAATGTATGAAAGTGCGTTTAAACCATGAGTATAGTGCACTCATACAAATAGAGTGCTATCTGCGCTCTATCAGTTCCCCCCTCTTATGACTAGTGTCATAACACCAATTCTCTTTTCTTTTGTAGTTTCTCCTAGTAGAAGAGGCCGACCGAAACAGGAGCTGTAGCTTGCCGTCCCTGTCTGAATCGTTCTAATCCTTTAAGGTGCTGGCAATGTCTATCCTGCAGTTGCTCAAGTTGTAGCTCTCTCTTTTTCAACACAGTTTCCTGATGTCTTGCCCTTTGCCATTTGTAAGCCTTGATGGCTCCTAATAGGACGATTATACAAATGACAGCTATTATAATAGGCTTCAAAACATATCCCATTATTCCTTGTCCCAGACTTCCAAACCAACTGCCTATTTTGCCAAATCCTTTTCCCACTTGCTCCCAGAGTCCTTCAGCAGCCATCTCACGTAACTCTTGGTGTGTATCTGAAATATTGTTAATGTATTTCCTTTTATCCCGACTGTTGTCAGGAATATAAGTGCAGCACTGTTGAACTTTCAACAATTTGCAGACTCCTCGGGCTTTTGCTAGCAGCACATCTAGGGCAAGACGGTTTTGCAAAACCATAGCCCTTATCGAAACCATCTCCCCATCTACAAGTAGTAGAATCTGAGCTGTATTTATGGAGAGCTTATCCACTAATGTTGCCAGCTTTCTGATTTTCAAATCATTCAGAATCACACCCATACTCGGTATCATAGCTCCAAATATGTCGCCAATCACTTCTCCTGCACTCGCACCACGTTTCCCTCTCTGAGGTCTCCTTCTCTCTAGAGGCCATAAATCATTCACATGGAAAATCTTGGGAAATACGACAGCCAAATAGCAGGTGCCATACCAGTTCTTGGGCAACTTCACATAGGCACTCTTTCCACACACAAAATACATATTGGGCACCACTGTTATTTTATCCAGTAATGCTTTTCTGATTGATTCTTCGATCAAGAAGACATGCTCACAATCACTCTCACCTACAAATATCTTATCGTAGTATGTGGTCGGGTGTCTAATGCACAATTTTCCTTTCTGCTGGAAATCTAATGCTATGGGTCCAAAACTCCCCTTTGCTTTATGATCTAATTCTTCTTTAGTCCATGGGGTAACCTTGTGCTTTGGATCTGGTCTAAATAGTGTTTGTCTATGCCGATCTTCTATCTGGTCTATAAATTTCTTTTCAATGTCAGTTAACAGGCAAGTCAAATTGTGTCTATGGGCATAGGACGTATCCAAAGTAATGGTAGGCACAAAATACTTTGACATGCGCTCTACTTCCTTATAATAATCATATTTATTCATGTATTTCAGAACGGGGACTTCTGAGAGTACCACGTCATAATTAGAGAAATAGTACTCGAAGTGTGCCTTGCTATAAAACATGCTCAATAATACACTACATGTAATGCCATAAGTCACAGGCAAATGATGATATCGAATGCCTTCCTCTACTGAGGCTGGTAACTGCATACACACATAGCAATCTTTCGCTTCCATGGTATCCACATACTCATACAATAATCGAGCATACGCATTCAAAGTGAAATCACCCTTTGACAGATCAACATGCAATCTACGACTGGTTTCCTTAATCATTTCTAGGTCATGGGCATATGCGTCCTCATCTATCTCAGAGCTTGGTGTAGTGAGTGTTGTCTGTACCCTGTTCTGTTCGCCATTTTGATATCCAACTAGAGATACAACAATCACCACAGTTATAACAATAAGCACCACTACGATGAGGGTGCCAATGATCCACTTCTGTTTGCGTGTTGATTTTTCGGACACCATGTTTTTTTTTTTTTGGTTGGTTTATTCCGAAGCACACAAGGGAAACACAGTCTCTTTCTGTTTCTTTGTTTTAACAATGTCTTTCTTGCTTCTTTCTTTCATGCAATTTAATGTCAGAGTTCTTTCGCTCAATACTAAACCTATTGAAGAGATGTAGACAGCCCTATTCCTCACTCCATCATCTACAAGAAAAATCCCTAAATTTAAATCTTCTTAATCTGGGGTCTAGGTTATCTTCTTTCTAAGGCCTAATGCTTTCTTTGATTACAGTTCAGGCTTCATCATTAATGACATTTGATCCAAGAATTTCGAGAACAAGTTGCAGAATCTCTGCACGGATGTCTCCCAATTCTAGCGCGGTGAGCCGTCGGCCAAATGCAGGGAACACAACCTCATTAAGGATAAGGTAACGCAATCCACTTAGTCTTGGAGGATTCGGAACTTGCAGAGTTAGTATTCCGAACGCTTCTACACCTGGGACCAGTAATCGTATTTCAATCGAGAGGGTGTTCTCTCTGTAGCTCACTGTACCAGGTCCCAACCTCCCGGACTTCGCTGGGCCCTGCATCTGCAGCCAGGTATGTCCACTCAGGAGATGCGTATCTTCGAGATGCTGTTCTTTCTCTTCGGGAACGTCTCAGACCATCCGGTCTTTCTTCAACGTCACTTTGATCTGATTCAGATGTTTCAGGAATCGGAGTGAGATCTTTCTCAGATGCAAGCCGTATATTCAGCCTTTCTTTTCTTGCTGGCCACTTTTCTGCTCTGGCATCTGTTCTCTCCACTTCCTCTTGATCTGATCTTTCTGCAACAGACAGTTCACTTTGATCTGAGGCACCGCTCACTTCTGCAATATCCTCAAATTCAGGATCTGGACTCAGTTCAGGAGCATTCAGCTCTTCTCTTTCTGGCTCACTTGGTTGTTCCGTTTCATCCGAAACTCTTACAGCTGAGTCTGTGCCGTCGTCGTTGTCTGTATCAGGTCCACACACACTCCTCGGACTCAGGGAACTCTCTTCTTCTGCAGGCGCTTGAACTCGACGAGTGTGGGAAGCGTGGATCCAGTTCGGCAATCCTCCACACTTCACAGCGGTACTTGTGACCAGTATCACTTGATAGGGTCCTCGCCAGCGAACATCAAGACAACTCTTCCTCACGTGTTTGCGCACAAGCACCCAGTCACCAGGATTAAGATCATGCAGCAGGTCTCTCGAGGTGGATGCAGTCGCAGCCTCGACCTGGTGGGATACAGAAGTAACCACATCAGCCAGTCCTTTACAATAATCCAACACTAAATCATCAGTGATGTTTATCAATGCTGTAGCTGGCACCATAGGCAAACGCATAGCTCTTCCAGTGAGGATCTCATGTGGAGAAAGCCCTGTTCTCCTATCAGGGGTACTACGCAGACTCATTAGCACCAGGGGCAACGCATCCGGCCACTTCAATGAAGTGGACGAACACACCTTTGCCACTCTTGACTTGATGGTGCCATTAACTTGCTCTACTAGACCTGAAGCCTCGGGCCTGTAGCTACAATGCAGTCTTTGATCAATATGTAACGCAGCGCACAGCAACTTCATTATTTCACTGTGGAAATGAGTTCCTCTATCTGTCTCCACTGATGTTGGGAAACCGTACCGTGGGATCAGTTCTCTTAATAACAATTTGGCTACTGTAAGACTGTCACATCGTCTAGTTGGATATGCTTCGACCCACCGTGAAAAGATGAACACCACCACCAAAACATATCTCAACCTATTGCACCTCGGCATCTCTTTGAAATCTAACTGTATCCTATTGAAGGGACCCCCAGACTTTCCAATGTGACTCATTCCAACCACAGTTCTTTTTCCCACATTCATCTGTTGACAAGTAACACACCTGTGACATACCGTTTCAGCCCACACACGGAAGCGTGGATTAAACCACGTCTGCCTGAACACTCGCACCATTGCATCTCTTCCCAAGTGAACTGCTCCATGAATTTGCCTTGCCATTGGGCTTAGTAGACAATTGGGTAATACTGCTCTCTCATCTGTGGACACCCAAATGCCATCATCTCTTTTTGTGCAACCTGCTCTGACCCATGAAGCAGCTTCTTCTTCTGTGACCTCATCCTGCAACCGCTTCACCTCATCCCAGGTATCGGCTATAGCTAACATCATGCTGAGCTCGGTCTCTTCTGTGCTCTCGCCTATATATTCTCCATTGAAAATACAGACATGTTCAGCACAAAATCGTGCTACTTCATCTGCGTAATTGTTGCCCTTAGTGACAAAGTCTTCTCCCTTTCCATGAGCTGTACATTTAACAACTGCTATCTCTTTAGGCTTTTGCAGAGCTTCTAACAATTGGCGCACATACTCGCCATTGCGTATGGGTGACCCTGAGGACGTTAGAAACCCCCTCTGTGACCATAACTGCCCAAAATCATGAACCACACCAAATCCATATTGACTGTCAGTATACACAGTCACTCGCAGATCAGCTGCAATGATACAGGCACGTGTCAAAGCGACAATTTCGGCCACCTGAGCAGAGAATACTCTATTTAAACAGGCAGCTTCCACTGCCCCCATGATGGTGCACACAGCAAATGCTGCTCTCAAATACCCTTCATTGTCTCTTATGCATGAACCATCAACAAAAAGTATCAAATCAGATTGGGGCAATGGTTCATCGACAATGTCAGGTCTGGGTTTGGTGGATAGATCAGTAACATCTAGGCAGTCATGCTCTTCACAATCCTCATCTCCTTCCTCCTGCGGAATAGGTAACAATGTAGCAGGGTTCAGAATGGTACAACGTCTCAGGGTAACATTATCAGCAGCCAAGATAACCTGCTCATACTTGGTAAGTCTGTTGTTGGTTAAATACTGTGTTTTCGTTCGGGTCATTAAGAGTTCTACTGAATGGGGCACATATACAATGAGTGGATAACCCATCACGATGCTTTCGCATCTTTCAATGCTGACACCAGTTGCAGCAACGGATTTCAGACATCCGGGCAACGCAGAAACTACAGGATCTAATGTAGCTGAGAAGTAGGCTACTGGTCTACGGGCACCCCCATGTGTCTGCACTAGGACTGCTAACACACATCCCTCCTTTTCACAGCAAAAGAGCGAAAACGCTTTGTTATAATCCGGCATTCCGAGAGCTGGAGCACGACAGATACTTTCCTTCAGCTCACGGAAGGCTTTCAAGCACTCGTCATCCCATGGTACCGGATCACTAACATCCTTTCGAGTCAGTTTCAACAGAGGCTTTGCTTGCAAAGAAAAGTTTGGGATCCACTGTCGACAATAGCCGACCATTCCCAAAAACATGTGGACTTCTTTTTGCGTTTTCTGAGTTCCCATTTGCAGAATCGCTTCTATGCGATCTGGTGACACCCTTCGTTTTCCTTTCTCAATCCGGTGACCTAGGTACTGAACTTCAGACAAACAATATTGCAATTTGTTTGGAGACACCTTGTGTCCATTCTCTGCCAAATGATTCAGCAACGCCACAGTGTCAATCCTGCAAGCATCCTCAGTTTCCGAGGCGACCAAAAGGTCGTCGATATACTGTACTAAGACTGAGTTGTGGGCCATCACTAATCCTTCAAGATTCTTTTTCAGACATTGACTAAAAATGGAGGGGCTTTCTGTATACCCCTGAGGGATTCGTTTCCATGTTAATACACGATCATCCATCCTAAATGCAAATAAAAACTGACTTTCTTCATGCAATGGTATGGAGAAGAAGGCGTGACATAAATCTATTACAGTAAACCATTCTGCTTTGCATGGTATCTGGAATAGAATAACAGCTGGATTCGGTACCACAGGACAACATGGGATCACAATTTCATTAACCCGACGCAGATCTTGCACTATTCTGTACTTGCCACTTGGCTTTTGCAGTCCCATGATAGGTGAATTACAGGGACTACCTCTTATCTCCTTCAGAATACCTTGGGCTATCATAGACTCAATCACAGGTCTGATGCCGGCCACAGTTTCTGGGGTCAACTTATATTGTGGCGTTCGTGGGAATTCAGCATTAGGTTTGATCTGTATCTTAACTGGCTCAACCCCTCTCATCAGACCTACATCCTCGCCCGTGAAATCCCACACTTTCGGATTAACTGAGTCTCTCAAATCATGTGGCAATTCCGCTATTGTGAGCACCACAAACATTTCTGCACACAGACTCATGTTAGCCATTTTAAAATCAGCATCATCATCATATGTTTGCAATTCCACCCCTCTTGGAGTGCATGATATAGTACAATTGAGCTTACACAGAAGGTCTCGTCCCAAAAGACAGACCGGACTTGAATTGCACACTACAAATTGATGTCTATCCCGGAATGGTCCTATTCTTACGGGTAATTCGGTTGTCAATGGATTGGTCATTTTCTGATTACTAACCCCTACTACCTGAATCGATCGTCCCGAAAGAGTTAAATTTGGGACTACTTCCGTTCTCACTGTAGAGCGAGCAGCTCCAGTGTCTAATAAAAAGGTAACAGGATATCCATTCACGTCTGCATCTACAAACAGCCCACTCTGATCGACTTCTAGAATCGCATCTAAGGTGCATTCCTCGTGCACCCCCTCTGGCACTCCTGTGAATCTTGATTTTTATCAAATCGGTCTTGTATTTCAAAATAAGGCATCTGATGGTATAACTGATTCTGCATGGGTATTCTAGGAGGTTGAGGTACTTGCACTTGTGGCTCATATCCTCCTCCATACATAGACCTGGGTCTTGTCACGGTATTGACAGCCTCAGTCAGCTGTCCCTCTCCTTCCATCGGTATCTGATTTGCTGGATTTGATCTACACTCGCGCTTCCAATGCCCGATTTTGTGACAATAATGACAGGCAGTGACTCTTTTCTGTTGAGCCACCCAATCGCTTGTACCTGAATCCATTCCTCTTCCTCTACCCTGACCAGGTTGGGTCACCACCTGTTGTCCCATTCCTCTTCCACCACCTCTACCTCTACCTTGACCTCCTCCAAACCCTTGTGTCATATCAGTGTTTCTCAACTGCACCAACATCAACTTGTCCTTCAATTTATTCTGTGTCGACTCCACTTGATCACTGCAATACTTAGCATAACGCAGAATCTCGTCCACCGACTTATTCTGCCAACATATCAAATGCTGCTGTATCATCAGGCTAATGTCAGATTTCAGTCCCAACACAAACTTTGAGACAAACTGTCCCATATCTTTTTGTTCAATTGTATCTAATCCACTATGCTGCTTAAAAGCCAACAACAATCGCTCGTAATAATCATGTACCGACTCTTTAGAGTCTTGGGTGGTACGATCAATTTTCAACCAATCAACAGTTTGAGGAGCTACCTTCGATTGCAACCATGTAATCACTTGCTCGTACTTTCTCATTACATCAGGTGAAGGACCATGAGTCAATGAATCTCTAGGCGGCTCTACAGTAGGCCACTCAATGGCAATCTTACACGCTGCCCACAAATCTGCCGGCACGACAATATCAAACAAAGTGTTCAAATCAATCCACAATACCTTTGAAATCTTTACAAATCTGTCCATTTGCTTATACCACTCAGCAGGCTTTTCCCTCAGCCGAGGGAAATCATTGGTAAATGCTGCCAAATCACCCCTGCTCCATGGCACATGTACATACCCTCCATTCTCTAACTCCCTAAGGGGGTAATTTCCTGCAGCTCCTGTCCCTCCACCCGGAGGCGGAGTATTCCCTATTTCAGTCTGGAAGCTTTTCTTTTTGGCCCATTTATCTTTCCATCTGTCTAAATCTTTCCATGTCCGTATCCCCATCACTAGTTCTCTAATTTGTGCTTTCAATCCGCTAGTTCGCTTCTCTTCCAGATCCTTATCTGTGTAATTTAATCTGCAAGAACCCTGATTCAGCTTGGTCTTTGACAAATCAACCTCATATCTTTGTGCCAAAAGCAACAATGCATCATAAGCTCGTTTGGCCTTTCTTGTCATGTCCTTTGCTACGAACAGTAGTTCGCTTGAGTTATAAGTATCAATTTTAATCAGGGGTAAATTACCTTCAATCACCTCGTCTAGCTCTGCCTTTAATCGTACTACATCTAACATTGGCACCTTCATTGCGCTTTTTAACACTTTCTGAATTTCCTCTTTTTGTGTCTCTTCCCTGTCACAACTTTGGGTTCTCCTAAGAACTGCACCCTCTTCTATCTTTTCATCTGGGCGTCTCTCTCTCTCACAACTTCGACTTCTCCAGTGGTCACCTGCACAAATCACCTGTGGCCCAAACAGTACTTTAGGCGCTTCTTGTCTCCTGCTTATCTCTTTCCTTGGCATCATTGACTCTCTCACTGGTTGAACCCACATGCGAAGATCGGATCTCGAATTCGCTAGAGCACTTGTCCGTCCTCGTTCTGCCCCACTATCCATTCTGGATGGATCAGCTGTAGCTGGCAGTGGAGTACTAGCTTCTACTGGTATTCAACAGAAACCTGTCCCACTCATTGCAAGGCTCCCTCCAGATATTGTCTCTTCCCCTTCACTTATGTGCTGATGACTGTTGTCGGTTCTTTCTCTAGGAGTATATATTGGAACCACTGGCCCTATTGTAACTGGGACAGACAAAGCATCTGGCAACTGCATATTTCCTACAAGTGGTTCCGGATCAGGGTTTGAATACCTTCTTCCTCCAGACCCTCCCGGAATGCGTACCATGGTAATCTTGCCTCTTACTCCTGCCGTTTGTTCCCCTGAATGCAGCTGTTCTGCACTTACCTGCTCTTCTGATGGGCGAACCCTCTCTGTCACTACTCTAGACTCACATGGTGGAGGACGGTCCGCTAGCAATCGGTCGAGAAAGCTATCATCTGTATCACTGTCTCCCTCGGTCTTCTTATTTCCTTCAGCCCCCTCTCCTACTGTAAGAAGTGGGTACAAGCGTTCTCCCTCTATAGTATCTACCCTCCATCTCTTCAACTGAGCATCCCATCTAGCATCATGATATGCCTTCATTGCTTTTTTCATTCTTCCATGCGTAGCCTCTCTCTTTTTTACTAGAGCTGCTCTCATCCATGCATCTAATGCTTCAAATTGTGTGGGCCTAGGGGGCGGTTTCAGCGCATTCATCACCCCCCTCAGCTGGGTCAGCACCTCCATACGAAAAGACCCATACCGAGGGAAAGCCAATTCACCCTCTTTTTCTGTAATTTTATGCCAATTCTGAAGCCACACGATAGATTGAAGTCCTACATTCGTTGCCATGTAATGTGCCGGCGTGTCCTCTGGCGAGGCTTCTTCCCCTACCCGAGTCCCTACCCCTGTGTCACCTCTACACATATCTCGCAATACCCTAAAACATCTCATTTTTAACTCGATCAATTGCAAGCTCCAAAATTACACTATTTCACTGTTAATGCACTTCCACCAATCCCAGCGCGGCGTTACACCAACCAACCTATCACAGCGCGGCGCACCCTGACGTCACTTCTCACTCCTTGCAGCGGCTCACCCGCCTTTACAATTTCACCGCAAACTCCCTCGCACACATTCCTATCACAAGTAACTGTATAACCAAAAGTTATTCAACCAAGTAACTGCTCCTACACAATTACAATAACTTACAGTTACATAAACAAGTAAGTGTCTGTCACTGAAGATCGATAGAACACTCTCACAAGAACATTCAGCCGTTGTGACCCCCGACCTGCGATGGTCACTCAATCGCCATAGTCCACCCCGGTACCTGAGGCTTTCTACCGCGACCTATTCTTCATTCACACAAAAGGTCCCTAACACAAGTGGATCATTGATAGCACTTCACGATGTCAGACAATTACAATACAAAACTATCCTGGGATCTTGGACTTCTCTTGAGTCTGCTCACCAAAACTTAAACCAAATACCACATTCACTCAACATACACCCCAACTCCGCAAGACATCACCCACGTACTCATTACCGCAATCTAACACAATTCCTTTCATACTCACGCCACCACTGTTTCCGCCGCACCGTCAACGTCCGCCAGTCTCCGGTCTTCTCCGCTCCACTTCAGGGCTCTCCAACCTTCCGACCTTCGACCCTACTCCTAAGTACTCCCCTCACCTTAGAGGTAAACCACTTTAAAGGTAAATCATCCTCTGCTACCATTTGATTACGCTAACTTGCACCCCTAAGTTCTCTACTAAGTATAGCGTAAGCGATCGATCTTTTATTTACCTAAAGTGGTCGAGGGGAGGAAAACAACTCAAACAGATATCAACACAGTTGTCGTGCCTGAAAAGATCACTGACTCCGAAGTGCAGTTTGAATATTTATTATAAGGCCAAAAACAATTGGATGTAAATACATCTCAATAGCAAAGTATAGAGATACAGGAAAATTAATACAGAGCCGATCTTTCTGATATAAGTAATGCGGCCCAAAAGGCAAATGATTATAAATTCCAAAATCACAATGCAACACAAAATAGATGCAATATTCAGCTCTCGACTCATTGAAGAAAATCAAAATCTTTCCCTACACTATTCTGTATGAGGGCCCTTTCTGTCTCTCTTCTATCGTTCCCCAATGGTGTCAGCACGTGTGACTTCCTAAGAAGTACTCACGTCAAAAATGGGTCGTTTAGCTTAAGGCTATGGAGCTCGCTCTATGAGGCTCCTTCTTCTCCGAAAGCTAGCAGAAGTCTGGTCTCTCTATCCCTGCACATCATACAAAAAGATAGGATTCAATCAACATTGCGTCACCTTTTCTGAAACTTTCCACTAGACCTCTATACAGTAGCTGGTTCTCTTTCATGGAACAAAATTAATTAAAGCTATCTTCTTCCAGTGGCCTTGGCTTTCAGACAGACTCGATACGCAAAGCATCCTCCCTTCTCGCTTCCAGTTATCTTCAAAGGCATTCCGGGTCTCTCCTTAACTCTGAAAATAACAATGTGTATTTCTGCACCTGCAACAGGGTGAGAACATGCTAACCTCGAACACAACAATCAATCAATTTATTATTTCTTGAGAGCAAGGAGAAACTTTTGGGCCTATGTTTCAGGCAACTTAAACAGATCACAGTTTACGATATATAAAATAATATTGTCCTGCACATTTGCATGAAGGAATCATAATACATACAAAATTCTACTTAATACTTTCACTAGTTCAACATTAAATGATTCAATTAAATGGTTCTTAATCATCAAAAACACTGCACACAATACGAATGTATGAAAGTGCGTTTAAACCATGAGTATAGTGCACTCATACAAATAGAGTGCTATCTGCGCTCTATCACATCTGTTTTGTAAACTACTTTACAAAGTGAAAAACGGAGAGACAATCAGAAAGCTGTATAATACTCTTTAACGGAATAAGTGATGGAGTGATCGATTGTTAAGGCATTACTTGCAGACGCGGGAAGGGTGAAATGTCCCATAAATTCTGTGACTCGTTGTAGAAATGGCCTACCCTTGGAGATCCTGATCCCTCCTTCCTGGAAGTGAGTGGTAAGTCACACGTAGGCATCTGAAGTGCCACTTGGGTGCCCCAAGTCTATTTACCCTTCTTTCAATGCTGCCTGCCACCTTCGACGTAGGTGTTATCAGACAGATTAGTGCTTAGTCTGTACACGCCCCGTATCGTAGAGACACGTGCACTGCTGGTGCCTGCAATATTTGCTTTGTGTGAGGGATCTTTCTTCTCTTGTTGTCCATGCTTTACCCTTGTCAATGCTTTACCCTATGGGGCATATTTACAAGCCCCTATCGCCACCACAACGCCACTTTTCACGACGTTGTGGTGCGATAGGGGCTTTGCCTTATTTACAAGACGGCGTTAAGCCACTTAATGTGGCTTAACTCTGCCTTATAAATAAGGCACCCTTTCACGCTATACTTAGGGGCCGATTCCGATTCGGGCCGGAAATCTCTCCGACCGAGCCGGACCGGGAGAGATTTCCGACCGAATCGGACCCTAGCAGCCCGACCGAATGAGTACGATGCGTACGCATGCTATCGGACTCGATTCGGTCGGTCTCCCATTGAAGTCTATGGGAGCCGGTCGTACAACGCGGGCTCCCATTGACTCAATGGGTGCGAGGCGAACAAGGGCGCCCCCTACAGCGGGTATGCGGCGAGCGACTCGCGCCGTACACGCACAGGTAGGGGGACCCATGGGTCCCCCTGTGTGCGACTCGCGTGGCTACGCGTTCAGGGGGTCCGACACGGACCCTCGAGTCACGGCTCCGACTGCTTCTTCGAGCCGGACGGCGCGAAGTCGGTCGGACTGCTCGCGGCGCGCATCGTACTTGCCTGGCCGGGGAACGTCTCCATTGCGCGGTGCGAGGCGCATCCGTGCGAGTCGGTCGGTGCGGTTGGGACGGGCGTACGAGTCGGTCGGCGAATTCGCACGCGCTCGCATCGTACTCGCTCGCCCGGACGCACGTACGAATCGGTCGGGAAAGAGGGCTCCGAATCGGATCCGGTTAAGCCGAATCCGATTCGGTGCCCTACCGGCCGAGATCGGAATCGGCCCCTTAGTGTGAAAGGGGTGGGCAATGGGTGTTGTGGTGGGTGTTCCACCGCAAAAGCCACTGAATTTGACGCTGCCCCATATTTACAAGGGTGGCATAAATATGGGGCAGCGCCAAAATTAAGACCAGGGAAAACCTGGTCTTTCCCTGGCACAACAAGGAGAAATGTTGTGCGTTGTGCAGCACACATAGAAAAAGCAAAAGGCCATTGATTGTTAATGTGCAGAAAGGTGTCCCTTCCTGCACATAAACAATCATTAAAAAAAATGATGTTTTGCAACTTCCATATGTGCTGCATTAAGCAGCACACATAGAAATTACAAAACGCCATTTCAGATTGTTTATATGCAGGAAGGGACACCTTCCTGCACATAAACAATCTCTCCTGCAACGCAGGCACCAGGCACCCTTGCACTGTGGTGCAAGAGTGTCTGCGTTGGCGCTAGGTAGCTAAATTTAGCGCCAGCGCAGGGGGAAATGCAGAGCTGCACCATATTGTTGTAAATATGGTGCAGCCCTGCGTTTTAGAATTGGCAGAGTGTGGCATAAAGCCAAGGAGGCTAACGCCGCGCTGTGCCACTTCTATTGTACATATTTCCCTATGTGCGCAAAGCACACTGGCACTGCTGCTGAAAATACATCATCCGTTCTGCCTGTGATGGAAGCTGGCACTGCTGCTGCACATTTTGTGCCATTACCCTGTGTTTCAGGGTAGCTTACACTTTTGATACAATGCATGTTCTTTTGTGAGAAAAATACCCCTTTTCAAGATGCGTGAGTTTGTGTGTGTGAAACAGGGAGACCTGCTCCTCCCCAGGCTTTGACTGCTGTATTAGTGCTGTATAGGTGACAGAAGCGTGCATGACCTCTGCACGTGTTGTATCTATGCTCTGCAAGGAATAAATGCTTCTACTGCCAGTGCCGCTCATACCCGGGCACACCCCTATCTACAAAAATTATTAGACAGGCCTTTGTGCCAAAAAAGGCCTCCTTAAGGAAGGCACATAGGGGTCGATTCCGATGTCGGCCGGAAGCGCACCTAACAGTATTCGTCCGGAAAAATACCAGCCGAACGCGTGTTTTCCGACCGACTCGAACACTCTACCGAACGAACAAGTACGATGCGCATAACAGCCCAGATTCCGAGCGAGCCGTACTTACCCATTCCAGCTCCTGTTCCGCGCCCGAGCCGGATCCGTAAACGCCGAATCGAGTCGCACGGAACCAAATACACAGCACCTTCCGGCCAGACTAGTACGATGCGTCTTCCGTACGCGCCGAACTCGTCGTTACGTCCGGCACGTTTGAGCATCCGGGCGAGCCGTACATAAGCTCCGTTTCGCGCCACAAGACGATCCACGGCTACGAGACGAACAAGCCTGCTACGAGTACGACTCGAAGACACGAGAAACCCGAACGAGACGATCCAAGCATGAATCCCATTGCGCAGGTCCTACCTATACTCTACATCTATTACCGGGACCGGCACGGACGCGTACGGCGCAGACGGTAAGTCAAACACCAACAATACAAACAAACCACACGTACACCGAAATATGTCACACACACATAGGGATGCACAAATAACGTACACTAGCAACAGCAGAACCATAGGGGTGGGATGGCCAACACCAATGCCATACACACCCATAGGGGGATGGATGCCTGCCACTACTACCACCCCCTACCCAGGGGTGCCTGGATGCCTGCCACCACTACCACCCCTACCCAGGGGGCCCTGGATGCCTGCCACTACTACCACCCCTACCCAGGGGGCCTGGATGCCTGTCACTACCACCACCCCTACTCAGGGGGCCTTGATGCCTGTCACTACCACCACCCCTACTCAGGGGGGGGCTGGATGCCTGCCACTACCACCACCCCTATCAAGGGGGGGCTGGATGCCTGTCACTACTACCATCCCCACCCTTAGGGGGATGGATGCCTGCCACTACTACCATACCCACCCTAAGGGGGATGGATGCCTGCCACTACCACCACCCCTATCCAGGGGGGGCTGGATGCATGCCACTACTACCATACCCACCCTTAGGGGGATGGATGCCTGACACTACTACCACCCCTACCCAGGGGGGCCTGGATGCCTGTCACTACCACCACCCTTACTCAGGGGGCCTGGATGCCTGTCACTACCACCACCCCTACTCAGGGGGCTGGATGCCTGCCACTACCACCACCCCTATCCAGGGGGCTGGATGCCTGTCACTACTACCATCCCCACCCTTAGGGGATGGATGCCTGCCACTACTACCATACCCACCCTAAGGGGGATGGATGCCTGCCACTACCACCACCCCTACCCAGGGGGCCTGGATGCCTGTCACTACCACCACCCCTACTCAGGGGGGGCTGGATGCCTACCACTACTACCATCCCCACTCATGGGGGGCTGGATGGCTGCCACTACTACCATTCCCACCCTTAGGGGATGGATGGCTGTCACTACTACCATCCCCACTCATGGGGGCTGGATGCCTACCACTACTACCATCACCACCCATAGGGGCTGGATGGCTGCCACTACTACCATCCCCACCCTTAGGGGGATGGATGGCTGTCACTACTACCATCCCCACTCATGGGGGGCTGGATGCCTACCACTACTACCATCACCACTCATGGGGGCTGGATGCCTGTCACTACAACCACCCCTACTCATAGGACGGGTAATGCATGACACAACTAGGATACTCCCACATAAGGACTGTCTGTAAATTACATCCCAGCCCCCAACACCATGACAAGCGTGTGTGGTCTGTGTCAAATGCATACAACACTGAACATGACATTGAACATACAATGTGACCCCCTAACACATGTGTCACACATAATTGTGTGTGTGGCCTACACAATGCAAGCAGACCATGACCACTGTGGTAATGTGGCACAAAGCCCCATCACCACAGTGCCCATAAGGTAAGTGTGTGCCCCACAGCTGAAGCACATTTTGAACAGTGTGGCAATGGGGCCCAAAGCCCCATCACCACAGTGCCCATAAGGTAAGTGTGTGCTCCATAGCTGAAACACATTTTGAACAGTGTGGCAATGGGGCCCAAAGCCCCATCACCACAGTGCCCAAAGGTAAGTGTGTGCTCCATAGCTGAAGCACATTTTGAACAGTGTGGCAATGGGGCCCAAAGCCCCATCACCACAGTGCCCAAAAGGTAAGTGTGTGCTCCATAGCTGAAGCACATTTTGAACAGTGTGGCAATGGGGCCCAAAGCCCCATCACCACAGTGCCCAAAAGGGAAGTGTAGTCCTGGTAAAAGCTGCAAAAACATAACTGCAGGGATTATTCCTGGCCACACAACACCAAACACTACAGTGGCATTGTAGTGCTTCTGTCCCATAGCAACATAGATTGTGTGAGGCAAGCAGTGCAGTGCCAATGACACATCGTTCTGGCCATGTGCACACAAACATCAGCCATGGGGGCCCACATTGTCTACATTCACAAATAACACAATGACAGAAGTGAGCATCATAATGCAGACCCACATATCAGCACCAATGGACACACAAATGTAGATATCCTGTGGAGACTGTAGATGTCAGGTGAACAAATACCATACCATGGCAGCAATGGGACATACTAACCATGATCAATGTGCTGACTGATGACCTAGCAGTCCCAGGGCCAGCAGGGGAAAGCCAACAAACAACATACAGCCAATGGCAAACTAAAGATATGCCAATGCAGTGGTGCAAAAGCACAAACACAAACAGGCAGACTCACACTGCATATCATACACAACAGGTGAGGGGGTTGTGTGCCAGTGTCCCCAGGCAAACACACAACACATGAGGAGGCCAGATTCACTGATACACAGATGTCAACACAGTCACATACAAAGGTAACTCATGGATTGGATTCCCCTATGTGGGCAAACAGGCATTGTGAGATGAGAGGGAGCCCAAATTACACATGTCACACAAGCTTGTAGGAACAGCAACACACACAGCAAGAGACAGAACCACCACAGCACTCCCCCAGGGACCCCACATTGTGGTGACACTAGCCTGCATGACAATCACACTGTGATGACAAAGGTAGATGTCATCCACACTGTGAACCACAGCCATGTGTCCTGAGCAACAAACTACCATCACACCTATACAAGCACAAAGCACTCAGCACGGCCTGCCATCCAAGGAAAATATGGAGGTAGTGCCCCAGCCGTGCAACAACTCACATTTGCACACACTCAACGCCACACACCTTGAACTCCACCAATGTGCAGCGTTGAAGCTCACATGGACTGCTGACATTGCACATGCACCCATGACAATCCCAGGGGTGGTGGGGGAAATAAGGTGCAGAAACCCATCACACATGGCCAGTCAACAATACTTGTGAATGTCTGACACACTGCACAGTATGCCGTACATGGGCATGACGTGAAATCCACCCCAAACAATGGGATCCTGGCCATAGTCACACACCAATGAAGAAGCCAAGCTGACCCACAAAGGACACACATAGACAACTTCCAACATTGCAGCTCTGACCCTGAGGAGTGGCAGCAGTCACACACACAACGTGTCACAATCACTGAAAGCATACACAAACAGAAAATCACATTACTCGTGTAACCAACAAGTGCCAAGAGGAATCCTGACTGTGTCCCATCTGCGTTTGCCCACATCCCCAGCCCTGACAACAAAGACAACTAGGGATGACAACCTCATGAACATTAGTTTGCCATGCACCCACATCCCGGAGTAACCAGGTCCAAGATGCTGGATGAACACAGAACAACTCAGCAAGCATCACAAACAGGAACATCCGTAGGGACACAGCCTGTGTAGGAAAAGGAGAAGGGAACACGCACAGACATGCCTACACAACACACAACATGGGCACAGCCTATATCACGGAATCACGCACTGCCATGAGGGCACTCCACTCCTGTGGAAGGTCAGCTGTGCCAAACCTTGTCTGTGCATGACTCAAACATGTCAGCAGATCACTTGGTCAGTGAGTCAACAACTACAACACACTGAAGGCTCTGCTCATATCAGCCTGGGCACGGGAGTGTCACGTCAGTCATCTGCATACACCCAAGACACGTGTCAAGCAACTTGCACTGTGTACACAGATGAGTCCTCCAAATTTGATGTGCTAAACTGCATGTCCATTGGAGACGGGCACACAGTCAGGGTACTAGGAACATTGGACAGTGGTAAGCCCACCAGATGTGCATCAGTGTAGGACAAAGATGGTAATCTACAAATGCTAAACGTACATCCCTGTGTCAAATGCTGAACATTACACCCTCAGACTGCAGCAAAGGATGCTATAGATCCAGACTAGATTAGGACACATATCCCATGGACCACATGGAGCCCATCACAGCAAAACTTCATTTACCTGATCTGAACACTATTACAACAGCAAATGCATGATTCTACACATCTACATCATGTACCTCCAAAGATTAACCACAAGTAAACAAAAATAGGCTTTATTCAGCAAGTGTGCAACGCAAATCAAAAGTCCAAAATAAACTGAGGCCAATGGCCAGTCCAAATATACAGTCCCAACAGGGTGATGTGTGACAACTTGTCAACAATTGCTTGCCTGCACAGGTACGGACAGGGGACATCCCCCTTGGAGGGGCATACGAGGGGCAGGCCAGGCACCGCAGGGACATGATCAGGGGATGCCAGAAGGAGGCAGTGAAGGGGAGGTGGGTGCAGGAGTGTCACCGGCAACTGCAGTGGAGGTGTCTGACTCAGGGGGCTGGCACCACCGCAGGGCTCAAGTCAGATGGAGTTGGTGCTGCAACCACTGCAGTGGGCTGGTCAGATGGAGTGGACTGGGTCCCCAATGCAGTGCCCGAGTCAGACGGGGTGGTTGTGGACTCCACCGCAGTGCATGACTCCAAGGTAGTGGAAGGGGGGCAGAAGAGCTGGGCAGGACAGAGGGGGGACACGGTCTCCACACCAGTGGCACAAACAGGCAGAGCGTCTGGTTTGGGGGTGGAAGAGCAAGTGGCAGGGGGAGGGCCTAAGCAGTTTGGGGATGCAGTATCGGTGTGTGGGGGAACCTGGGGCAGGGTGTGGCGGTGGAACCTGTGGAGTGGTGGCCTGGGGGATGGAGGTGAGAGACTAGGTGGTTGACTTGCAGGGTGGTGGCGGGGTCTTGCTCTTCCGGGACTGGGGGACTTGCGGGTGGGGGGCTCACTCTGCCTGCGCCTGGGGGAGGGTGTCCGGGGCGAGGGGCACTCCCTCTGTGTGGGTGGACTTCCTCTTCCCCCGGTATGCTGGATCAGCAGGATTGGAGGGGAAGAGGCCGAGGTCACACAGGAAGATCTGCTGTGTAGGTGTGTTAGCAGGCGAGGCAAGGGAAGGGGTCTTGGAGGGAGAGGATTTGGAGGACTGCGGAGTTAATGTGGATGCCTGTGTGTGTGTGTGTTCCCCGTCCCCTGTGTCTGTGGTATCAGTCCCCTGAGGATGCGTGTGTGCACGTCTTGCCTTTCTCTTGGGTGTGTCTGTGCTGCTCGTGTCTGTGTGTTTGGGTGACTGTGCAGGTGTGCATGTGCTTTGGACAGGTAGGGGGGCAGGAAGTGTGGATGGGGCAGAGGTGGGAGGGGTGAGGGACTGTTGGAGGAGGGACACTGCTGCCGTCAGGGAGGAGTCCATGGACCTATTGCTCCTCTGTAGGGCAGACATACCCGTCGAGATGCCCTCCATGAACGACACCAGCTGTGTCAACAGAGTGGTGTGTGCATGGAGGACACTCAGCATTGCTGTCTGCCCTACATGGAGCTGCCGAAGGAGGTACACAGACTCCTCACTCAGGGCAGCAGGGGACACAGGGGCAGGGGCTGCGGTGCCTGGCACGAAGGAGACACGCTCCCGAGTACAGGACCCTCCACGGACCTCAGGAATGGGACCCAATGGGAGGGCGGTGGTGGTGGTGGCGGGGCCAGACAGACTAGCTGGCCTTTGGTGGCTGCTGAGACCCGCCTCCACAAGGGAGTCATCCTCCGAGCTGCTGTGGTCCTCAGCTGAGGTGGATGGTGCTGAGGACTCCTCGGTGTGGCTCCCCTCGCCCTCCGTGCCACTGGGTCCCTCTGACCACTCGTCCGATGCTGACCCAGTCTGGCTCCGCTGCTCCTCCTGGTCCGTGGAGCTGTCCCCTCCTGTGGCCGTGGATGTATCTGCAAACAATTAGGGAAACAGACAAACATCAGTCACCTGCACTGACCGCACACACCACAGTAAGTACAGCACATTACAGAGCAAGCCCTGGCATCCTTAGTTGAACATTGCCTAAAGTCCTCACACAGATTCGGGAAGCCAATTGTCAGTCTGATGGTCAACCATGGGACTCACACCCCTCCTGCCCTTGCACCCATCTGTCCGGTGCCTGTCTGATGGTAAGACCCCAGTGTGGACACATGCACCACCTACACAGTTGTTGGACATTGCAGGGAACACAGTGAAGTATGTGAACATGCACACATCACATCTCTTGCCACTGAGTCAGTGCAGGTGTCCGGATAAAGGGATGGCCAGAGTCTAAATAGAAATGCATGTGATGCATACCAGCACCAGACACCATGATGCACCCATGTCCGGATAGTCAATGCCACAATGGGGTGCATGTTGCACATGTCACTCCCCTGCAGGATCAGTCTCAGGAAGTTGAATGCCATGACACAGGAATGCGTGCAAAGTCATACATTACTGTCTCAAGTCACATGGCCATGGCAGCCAGCCAACAACAGTCTGCCCTGTGTCACAATCCGAGGGCATGGGGAATGCAAGTTATGTGACTGACAAGTTCACATGTCCATCCCCCAAATACCACATCATCTGTACTACTATTTGTCCACGTCATACCAACTGGACATATGGGGGACATGAAACACAACTCTCTGAACATGAGCACCTCACAGTGTGCTGTGAATGACAATACAGCTGACTGAAAGTCACAGTCGCAAACACCTGTGTGCACAGTCAAGTGATCAGACACCTATAAGTCACAGAAGTATCGTCTATCATGGTCACATCTCAGATGGCATGCTGAGCCCTAACCGATAAACATACCAGTAGTCCTGACAACGAAGACACAGCACAATGAGACAGAGGCAGACACCTGAGGGTACATTACACTGATCACAACATGCCAGATGATACACGGGAGTGGGAGTACAGAGTGCATTGCATGCCCTGGAGTAGGCATGACTGTCCAGCTCCACCTGTAAGAGGGATGAGTCCTGGACAGTAGGCAGGTGGCTAAGCATGTGTGACACACTGGATACACATACTCCTGAGGCCCAAACATTGTTCCCACCAGCAGCATGGGTGTGTGCCAAATTCCCCAGGGACATGTGGTGAGTCAGAGCAGCAAGCGGACCACATATCAAAGTTACACCCAGATTACATGTCAGAACTTAGGCATTGTGTAAGCAATTGACCCACCCATGAATCGCACAACATAGTCACGGGAACAAATGCTGTCCCCCAGCTTGAGCAAAGCTAAATGCAATGACACAGTCCCCAAATGACACAATTTCCTGACTATAAGGGCCACACATATGCGTATCAGAGGAGAAGTGGGCATGTCACAAATGAGGGACATGGGTCCTGGACCACATGACTGATGTACTGTGGAAGTTTAACCAGGCCAGAGGAGGGCACATAGCATGTCAGACAAAGTGCACAGTGCAGTCATGGACTCACCCCCTCCTTGCTGCTGTCTGTCCTTCAGCTGCCCATCCAGGTCAGGGAAGACCACCGCCAGGATCCGGAGCATGTGGGGGGTCAGGGTCCGGTGTCCGCCCCTCCTGCGAGGAGGCGACAGCTTCAGCTGGACCCTTGCGATCCTCCGGGTCCAGCCACGAAGGTCCTGCCATCTCTTCTGGCAGTTGCGGATCCTGCGCCTGTAGACCCCCACGGATCTTACTTTCCAGGCGAGGGTCAGCCAGATTTCCTGCTTCTGGTGGGCATCAACCTGTGAGGATGACAAAGTGAAAAGGCCATTACTACACATGCAACATATACGTGCATCACACAGTTGGACATACATGTCTCAATCACAGGGGCATATGATGTACACAGGCAGTGCAACAATGGCTATGAACAGTTTGCCAGCAGTCACTACATGGTATCATTGCATGGGAAGTAAACCTAGTTGGAATGCACTGTTACTGCACTGTACCAGTTCAGTGCATGTAACTACACACTTTGGGGTGTGACAACTACTCAGTGGGCATGCTAGCCAGTGGTGTGCACACTGAAAGCCCTGCTAGTCAGACAACATGCACAATTAGTGAGGCAGTGGACAGCACACTCACCTGCTCCCCTGGTTTCCCATACAGCTTGCTGTACTGTGGAAGGAGGCTGTCCAGCAGGGCCTGGTTCTCCTCAAGGCTGAAGTCTGGGGCTCTCTCCACAGTACGTGCCATTGCAGGAGCCAGAGGATGCATAAACAGCAGCAGTGTTGGTGGCAGATGTCGTCCTGGAGCATGTAGTGCAGGCAAGTGAGCTCTCAGGGGAACAGCCAGCATTATATGTGTGCTGCAGAGGCAGATACTGTCCCATGTGTCCAAAGTGATAGGTCCAAGTCGTTTGCATCTTCTGAATCTGACCAATCCATGGAATAGCAGCACTAATACACGCCCACAGCATCCTTCAAATCTTCAACTTCATGACACCCATGATTTTGCAACATTGTTGTGGCTGGCCAACTGAATTCACTGCATCAGACTCGTTGGAGCTTCGAAAACGCGTCCGTTGCCATGCCAGGCCCCAGCCAATGTGTGCGCACCGTTCGGTCCACTGCTGTACAACGCGTATTTCGGGATACAACGCGTACCCGCTCACATACAATGCAATGGGCCGGCCGGGCACACCGATCGGTCCATTGCTGTACAACGCGTACCCGGGATACAACGCGTACCCGCTCACATACAATGCAATGGGCCGGCCGGGCACACCGATCGGTCCATTGCTGTACAACGCGTACCCGGGATACAACGCGTACCCGCTCACATACAATGCAATGGGCCGGCCGGGCACACCGATCGGTCCATTGCTGTATAACGTGTACCCGGGATACAACGCGTACCCGCTCACATACAATGCAATGGGCCGGCCGGGCACACCGATCGGTCCATTGCTGTACAACGCGTACCCGGGATACAACGCGTACCCACTCACATACAATGCAATGGGCCGGCCGGGCACACCGATCGGTCCATTGCTGTACAACACGTACCAGGGATACAACGCGTACCCGCTCACATACAATGCAATGGGCCGGCCGGGCACACCGATCGGTCCATTGCTGTTCAACGCGTCCCTGGACAGGTCACACGAATATGTCACCATGCTGGTCACTGGTGAACCTATGCCAGCCACATATACTTTCCAGGGACTCAGGGGCACACCTACAACACCACACCCAGTCCACACTGTATCTAAGGCATGTGTGGCAGCATAACCTTATCTGTGTATGGGGGTGAACATGTGGTTTTTGGGGTGGCATTTGGGGGCAGACACACCCAGGCTGTGCACGTGTTCATGGGGACAGGGTCCTTTGTGTGTTGTGCACCTGACCACTGTGGTGTGCAACTTTTCATTTATGGGCATGTGTCATGGTCACATTTCCAGGTTGTGTATGTGTATGACATGTCACATACCCCCAGGCTCACATGTGGGAAGGCATGTACGTCACAGGGTGGCCCATTGCCACAATAGTGATGTCCCTCCGCAGTCTGTGTGCATGTTGTGTTTCGCATGTCTCTGACTCCATGTGCACAATGGGAGACAGTCTCCACATCCACGTGGTTTGTGCATGAACTTTGATGTTGTGTGTGTGTGTGTCACAGACGTCCATGTCTGTCCTGCAGAGGCTACAGGGGCCACTACCTGTGGGTGTCATGTTAGTTTCTCTGACGTGTACATGATACGCAATGTCATGCCAGTGTCCATGTGGCAAGACAGGGTCCCTGGGAATCTACCTGTCAATGAGCTGTGATGCCTGTGGAGCATCTGTCCAGACATGTCACTGTGGTATGTGTGTGGAACGTGAGAGCAGTAAATGGGTACTGTGACACAGCCTAATGGTTTCCCATAGCACACCCTGGAACCTGTTGTCAACACTTGTTGAACAGAGATGTTAGATGATGTCCATGTAGGTGCCATATATGTCCAAACAGAACGACACACACATCAAGTACTTGTGTTTGTTAATGATGTATCATGTGAAATTGAGTATGGTGAACGGCACATAGTTGGGGTGACTGACAATCTTGCTTTCTTCACCTATGCACTGCAGGGCTCCTGCTGTCCATCGACCATTCCCAGACCTGGCAACGATGGTGGAACGTGACAGCATCCGACGGTACCGCTTCACCAGGCAGCTTATTGAGGATTTGGCAGTGCGGTTGGACCCACATTTGCAGCCTGGCCGTCCGTATCCTACAGCGCTGACCCCCAAGGTGAAGGTGATGGCAGCCCTACACTTCTTTGCCACCGGTACCTTTCAACACACTGTGGCGACTGCCGGTGGGATGTCACAGACTATGTTCAGCCGTGTGCTACGCGATGTTTTGGGGGCAATGTTGATTTACCTGAACCAGTACATCTATTTCCCAACACGTCAACGACTCACTGACGTCAAGAGTGACTTCTATGCCCTGGGGAGGATGCCACATGTAATTGGCTCCATTGATGGGACACATGTGGCTTTGATACCACCACAGGCACATGAGCAGGCATACCGGAACCGTAAACATTACCATTCGATCAATGCTCTGGTGGTATGTCTTGCAGATATGACCATCACACATGTGTGTGCCCGTTTCCCCGGTTCGGCACACGATGCCTACGTGATGAGGAGTAGTCGCATCCCGAGGATGATGTCACAGATGCCGAACCAGCGTGCCTGGCTTGTTGGTGTGTACTGACTTTGTACCATTGTGTGTGTTCTGCTATGTTGTTTTCCGCACACATTTTCAAATCGGCTAATGTGCAATTGTCTGTCTGTAGGTGACTCGGGATACCCCAACATGCCGTGGTTGCTGACACCCCTCAGGAACCCTGTGACACCAGCCCAGATGCGCTACAATGAGGCACATGGTCGGACGAGGAGGGTGATTGAGCGGACCTTTGGTCTCCTGAAGAGCCGCTTCCGCTGCCTGGACAAGACAGGAGGGGCCCTCCCATATGCCCCAGCAAAGGTGTGCAAGATTGTCATCGTCTGCTGCATGCTGCACAACCTGGCAGTGCGGAAGGAGTTGCCTCTCATCCTGGATGACGATGACCAACGTCCGCCACCTGTGGAAGATCCTGGCCTGGGTCACGATGCCAGTGAAGATGATGATGATGATGATGGTGATGTCCGCACACAGCTCATCACCAACTTCTTCAGCTGAATGTGAGTCTCCAGAGGGTTGTAATGTCAATGATTTGAGTTTGCATGATATGTGTGTGTGGTGCTCTGTTGCTGTTTGAGTGTGGCCATGTGCTACTTGACTGGATGCGTGCAGCGATGTGTCCTTGCAGGTGGTCTGTACTGCCCAACAGTGTTGACATGCTAACTTGGTTTTGTGTAGTTATCTCGTGACATGTATTAGACATGAGTATTGCCGTTCTGTGCTGTTCTTCAGTGGTTTTGACTGTGTGTCATGTCTGTCCTTCACAGGGTGCTGCCGGAGTTGTTTGATCAACTTGGATCCCACGAATCCATGAATCAACTTGCAAGGTGGAAGCAGTCGTTTCCCTACAGGTGATGTGCCACACACCCCTGGACTTTCTATCTTCTGCACTTTTTGACTTTGTGGCCACAGCCAGGTTGGATTAGCTAGCATTTGTAGTGGAAACAACATGTTGCAAATGTGTAATAAACCTGTGCTTCACTTTGGGATGTGCGTTGTCTGTGGTCACACATCTGACTGACATTTGCTTACTGCACCTGTAGTCTAGTTGACAGACTGTGAATAGGTGGCGTGTCTGTGCATTCCACTGTATTTAGTTGCAACATCAGTATAGGTGATGAGTCTGATGGCCCTGGTGTGTATGTGTTGTGTGGCCCTAGTGGTGTGTCTCCCTCATATGTGTCACGTCGCCATGACTGACATGACGGTGTTGGACTTGCTGTAGCAGTTAGCATGCACAGTGTCATTTTTCTGATCACCATCTCCATGACAGAGAGCACGTTGGAATCACAACAGAGGCAGATATGGTGTATTGGTGAGTTTATTTACATACAGGTGTGAGAATGGTGCACAGGATGGTGGGTGCTGTACATAGAAATTGGAATCCAAAGTTCCCATGTGATTTGGAAGTCTTGGTAGCTGAGATGTCCAGAGTAAAGTCCACAGTCATCTGATGAATTTGGCCAACTAGAGCTCCCCATGTCATGTGGGAGAGTTGGGTTGGCTTCGACAGGGCGTGCAGTTTGCACACAGAGGAAAAGTTCCAGAACAGGTGTTGGCTTCCTGGGGGATGTAGATGGCCATCGGCCTCTCAGTTTGGCCTCCTCGGACGGCCCCTCTTCTTGGGGGGGACCCTCAGGTGCAGGCTGCGGCGGTGCAGGGGACTCTCTGCCAGAGTCCTCCTCCCTCCCTGTGGCATTTGCAGTTGTTTCAGCAGCAGATGTTGTGGGCACACAGGGAGGTGTGGCCATGTTGGTGCTGATCTGGCGGAGGCATGTCAGTATGTCCCTATGCACCGCTGTCAGTTGTTCCAATGTGTCCCACTTGGACTCCATGCCAGACATGTGTGTCTCGACACGTGACATGTGTGTCTCGACACGGGACATGTGGGAGTCCAAGCGGGCATGATGGGCAGCCTGCTGCTGTTGTATGTCCTTGAGGATCCCCACTACCTGGCTGACCTCTCCGGTGCTAGTCTGGTACGCATCCGCGATGCGTGCCAGTTGTGGGTCATCATGCAGTCCAGACCCCTCTGCAAAGAGCGACCTATGTCTACCACCCCTCCCACCACCCCTGGCGACACGTGCAGGACCTGCGGTGGCACGCACAGGTGACCGTGGGCCCACTTGGGTGTTGTTCCTGGGCTCGTTGTCACCAGCTCCAGTTTGGGTCTGGGTCCCTGCGCTGTTGTCATCTGTGGTCCTTGGTCTGTCCGTGTTGGCAGGGGTGGCCTGTGTGTTGGCAGTTGTTGGAGGGGTGGGTGCAGGGGGTGCAGATGTTGGTCCTGCTGGTGCTGCATGATGACTCACACCGGAGGGTCCAGCTGGTTCTTCGCCATCCGAGGAGTGCAGAGGCTGATCCACACCAGTGAGCTCAGTGTTCCCTGGAGCCTGGGACAGGGACTCCTCCTCGTCTGCTGCTGTGTCCCCATCATCACCTGTTTTGGGGAGAGACACAGATTGTATGTTATGTTTCTACTGGCATCAATTGTTCAAACACCTGACAGTTGTGACTGTACCTCTGGATGTGGGCCTGGACATTGCATTCTCCTAAATTGTGACAGTCAGAGAGTGATATTGGTGTAGCACATTGTCCTGCCAACCTGTGGCATGTCAATGTGAATGTTGAGGTGTGTGCATGACCAGCATTGGTGGTATTTGCTTGCCATCCGGGCCTCCTTCTCCCCCAGCCCAGTTATCCCACCATGAAGCGTGCTTCCATTGCAGGGAGTGCAAGTTGTCTTTCAGGATGTCAGTCAGTGGTGTTCTGCTGTTGGTTGTTGCACAGTTCCCAGCAGGGCCTTGTGCTCCCCCAGCAGTACCCAGTGTCAGCCATCTTGTGAGTCCTTTTCCACTCCCTGTGATGTGAGCATGGTTCAGGGTGGTGTTGATGGGCCAATTGTGAGGCTGACCAACATCTGTGACTACCACTCCCATCATGCTATTGCCTACACCCCCTTCCCAGCATGCCCATACTTCCTTCCTTTTGAGTGGACTTCACTGTGT
Source organism: Calotriton arnoldi (assembly GCA_963921515.1). NCBI lineage: Eukaryota > Metazoa > Chordata > Amphibia > Caudata > Salamandridae > Calotriton > Calotriton arnoldi. The sequence goes on from CAWUFW010004708.1 coordinate 1,086,025, forward strand.
GTGAGTGTGACAGCAATGGCAAGATGGCTGGCAGTGTGGTCCTGTTGTTTGTTGGTGCCCAGTTCCCAGCAGGGCCTTGTGCTCCCCACAGCTGTGGCCCGTGTCAGACATCTTTGAAGTGGCTTTTGACTCCCTGTGAGGTGTGCATGCTTCAGTGCTAACTTGCTGGGCCATGTGGGTGTGAGATGTTGATCTGTGACTACCACTCCCATCATGCTATTGCCTCCACCCCCCTTCCCAGCATGCCCATCCTTCCTTCCTTTTGACTCTGCTTCCCTGTGGGGTGGGGTGCCTGTGCTGACAGGATGGCTGGGAGTGTTGTCCTGGCAGTTGTTTGGCTACAAGTCCCAAGAGTGTCCCTGTGCTTCACACAGCATGACCCAGGGTGGTGGTTCTTTGTGGGATCTTCAGTTAGGATGTGAGGCATTGCATTCTCCCAGGTGGGTTATGTGGAGTTAGTGTTGAGGGTGTGTGTGAGTGGAGGTGCTTGTAACTATGGTCAGTGCTGTGAGTCCTCCTTCCCACCCAGCCAGATATCCCACCATGGTACGTGCTTCCATTGCAGGGAGTGCAAGTTGTCTTTCAGGATGTCAGTCAGTGGTGTCCTGCTGTTGGTTGTTGCACAGTTCCCAGCAGGGCCTTGTGCTCCCCCAGCAGTACCCAGTGTCAGCCATCTTGTGAGTCCTTTTCCACTCCCTGTGATGTGAGCATGGTTCAGGGTGGTGTTGATGGGCCAATTGTGAGGCTGACCAATATCTGTGACTACCACTCCCATCATGCTATTGCCTACACCCCCTTCCCAGCATGCCCATACTTCCTTCCTTTTGAGTGGACTTCACTGTGTGTGAGTGTGACAGCAATGGCAAGATGGCTGGCAGTGTGGTCCTGTTGTTTGTTGGTGCCCAGTTCCCAGCAGGGCCTTGTGCTCCCCACAGCTGTGGCCCGTGTCAGACATCTTTGAAGTGGCTTTTGACTCCCTGTGAGGTGTGCATGCTTCAGTGCTAACTTGCTGGGCCATGTGGGTGTGAGATGTTGATCTGTGACTACCACTCCCATCATGCTATTGCCTCCACCCCCTTCCCAGCATGCCCATCCTTCCTTCCTTTTGACTCTGCTTCCCGGTGGGGTGGGGTGCCTGTGCTGACAGGATGGCTGGGAGTGTTGTCCTGGCAGTTGTTTGGCTACAAGTCCCAAGAGTGTCCCTGTGCTTCACACAGCATGACCCAGGGTGGTGGTTCTTTGTGGGATCTTCAGTTAGGATGTGAGGCATTGCATTCTCCCAGGTGGGTTATGTGGAGTTAGTGTTGAGGGTGTGTGTGAGTGGAGGTGCTTGTAACTATGGTCAGTGCTGTGAGTCCTCCTTCCCACCCAGCCAGATATCCCACCATGGAACGTGCTTCCATTGCAGGGAGTGCAAGTTGTCTTTCAGGATGTCAGTCAGTGGTGTCCTGCTGTTGGTTGTTGCACAGTTCCCAGCAGGGCCTTGTGCTCCCCCAGCAGTACCCAGTGTCAGCCATCTTGTCAGTTGTTTTCCACTCCCTGTGATGTGAGCATGGTTCAGAGTGGTGTTGATGGGCCAATTGTGGGTGTGACCAATATCTGTGACTACCACTCCCATCATGCTATTGGCTACACTGACTTGACCAGCATACACAGACTTCCTTCCTTTCAGTGAGCTTCCCTGTGAGGTGGTGTTCTAGTGGTGTTTAAATATCTGGGAGTGTTTGTTGGTTCTATTTGTGCCACTGCCTTGCTGTATTTGTTGTTAGGTTTGTACATGTCATGACACAGTTACATATCACTATGAGATGGGAGGTATTGTGTTTGTCTGACTAGCATTCACATCTTGGGATGAATATCTTTTGGTTGCTGTGTATTTGCTGAGGGTGCATGGTTTGCCTATCCCCTTGACTGTGATGTGTGTGTGTTGTCACACCATATTGTGTATATTAGTTGTGTACTCACCAGGCTCTGGGATGTCTGTTAGTCCGTATACGCTCACTGGTGGTAGGATGGCCCGCACCTTCTCCTCCCAGGGCCTGAGGTATACTGGTTTTGCAGGAGGGCCACTGCCGGTGTGCTGGCTGAGGAGGTAGTCCTTTTGAGTAGGTCCCGGACCCTCCTGCGCACATCATACCACCTGTTCTGGATGTCTTCCTTTGTGCGCAAACATGGTGATTGTGCGTTCACCCTGTCGACAATCCTCGCCCACATCTTGGTTTTCTGCGACATGGGGGTCTGTTGTACCAATGTACCAAACAACTGTGGCTCTACCCTCAGGATCTCGTCTACCAGGACTTCCAATTCACTATCTAGGAACTTATGGTTCTTCTTTGGGGGCATGGTGATGGGTGGTGGTGGTGATTGATGTGTGTGTGTGCAAGTGGGGGGTGTGAGTGTAGGTTTAGCTGGGTGTGTGTGAGGGTGCTATTTGTAGGTGTGGTAATGGTGTGTGGCTTGTGTGATGTATGAGCTGTGAGTGTGTCTGTGGTTGCTGTGTGATGGTGTTGTGTGCTGGCAGGTCAGTGGAATTTGCAAAGGATCATGGTAGGGATTTGTGGCCTTTATGTAGGTGGAGTTGGAGGTGTGTCCTTGTTCCATTTTTTTTCCTCCCTGTATTTATTGGCTTTGTGGTTGCTTGTTTGGCCCTTTTTTTCTAATTTTTCCTTGGTGTTTTTGGTGCATGTAGGAGTCGTTCTTGTGTCCGAGTAGGACGCTGCAGTTGTCTGGTGCGATCTTGTCCGACTCGTTCCCGCTGTGTGTCAGCTAGGTTTCATATGCGGCGTACGAGTCGGTCGCGTAGTATTGGGTTGCTTCGGCTGGGTTTTGTATGCGTGTCGGTCGTACGGCTTGTGCTCCGGGCGAGTCGGTCGTGTTTTGCACACACAGCATCGTACTACGCGGGTCGGAGTTCGCGGGTACGTTTCGTTCGGGTTCAATCCGGGTGCGTGTCGGTCGGTTCGTTTCGCGTGATTTCCCGGCCGGATGGCTTGTTTCCGTCCGGCTCGGTCGGTCGTTTTGTATTCCGTCCGAGTCGGTCTGATTTCACATGCATTTCATCGTACTACCAGGGTCGTACGGCGCCGGTACGTGTCGGTCGGACTTTATTCCCGGACCGAGTCGGTCGGTACGTTTTCCGGCCCGAATCGGAATCGGCCCCAAAGTAGGAGAAATATTTTAATTTCTCCAAAATTTCCAAACACTGCACGAGTGCTACACTGTACAGCTCACATCCTATGCATAAACAGTTGAAACAATGTGTTTCCTGTCTGTATAAATCTTTTAAAGTAGAAAAATACGGAAAATTGTGCTTCTTGTGGGTGACTCTCTCTGTTGTCTTTTGTGATTTCCAGGACAACAGCTGAGCAGATAGACCGCAACGAAAGTTAAAAAGCAGGTTGAGTTTTCCCTAAATATAGGCATATGTTAACATATATTTGTATTATAATGCTGATATTTACCTGTGGGTGCAGTGTTTTACTATATTTCACTACTTAATTTGCTAAAATGCGATAGGCAGAAAAGTATGAGTGCATGTTTAAATTAATGTGAAAATATACCATTGTACAACTCCATTTCTTTGCAAAACACAAAATAAATATGGATCAATATCAATAGGATGGCCCAAAAATAAATACAGATGGAAATGTAAAAAAAAAAAATACTATAAAACCGGGAGCCCCAACCATGATGCAAAGATTTGGGCATGGCCCTATGCAGGCTTTTGGTGTGCCAGCACTGGGGAAGATAGGAACATGCCATATCATAGTGGATATGGCTATGCACAACTCTCTCTCCCTAGTGCAGCACAGCAACTTTGGTTGCTGTGCTGCATTATGTTTTTTTTTAAACAAATCTACCCCTTCGTATCTTGCAAGGGAATTTGCATCGCCAACATCTCCCTTCGTATCTTGCAAGGGAATTTGCACCGCCAACATCTATGTGTTGCCTCTTCTGTGTATGTGAGGGAATATTGCACCTGCTGCTGGCTGTGGTCTAACTTTCCCCATGTGTGGTGGGAAGTGTGCACCGGCTATGCTATATACAGTTATCTGTTAGGCAAGTTTGTGATGCTGCTGCTATTTTTACACCTGTTTAGTGTGTGAGCGTGCACTACCGCTGGCCACAGTGTATCTATACTCTATTTATTCTATGTTTTTATTGATGACTGTAAAGCCCTTACACTGCATAAAACCAAAAAGGATTGCTTCATTGATGCATCTTTTTATATTTTCAGAGCACAATGATGCGCGATTGCTTTGTGCAGCATTTTCTCTATATATCTGCTATGGGACTGGCCCACACCCCACCGCTAGCCTTAAGTAGATATTTAGGCATACTAATTTCTCCATGTGCAAATTTCATATTAAATCATATTTAGTGCATATAACTTGTTTTTGAATGTGTATCTATTACGCTAAATGCTATGTTTTCCTTTAGCATACTATTGTGCCAAAATCGTTTCTTTTGTTTACTATCTATTAGTATTCACTAATCCCTTGGGCCTCATTTACAAGAAAGTGCCGCAGTGTGGCACTGCAAGCCCTTTGGCTGCGCCACTCTGCGGCACTTTCAAAGCACAGGGATACATCATCTCTACAAGGATATGACAGATCCCTTTGCTCTCTCCTGTGCTGGCGCACAATTAGCTGCCATGCCCCGACGCAGGCACCCTTGTACCATGGTGCAAGGATGCCTGCATCAAAGGGATGATTGTTTATCTGCAGGAAGGTGACCCTTCCTGCACATAAACAATCTGAAATGAAATTTTGCAACTTCTATGTGCATTGCATTAACACACATAGAACTTGCAAAACGTCTTTTTTTTAATGATTGTTTATGTGCAGGAAGGGACACCTTCCTGCACATAAACAATCATAAGAGGTGATTTCCTCGTTCTGTGTGTGCTGAAGAATGCAGCACGCATAGAAAGAGGAAAGAAAACGAGGACAAATGAATACATTTCTCCTCGTTTCGCCTCCCTATGCCTCCCCTGGGGAGCTGTAGCATTCAGATGTATTTCCAGGTTTACGATTTCTCGTAAATCTGGAAATGTGTCAGGTTCCATGGGTATTGCTTGGGAACACCCACAGTAACACCCATGGAACGCCCCTTTTACGTAAAGTGCTGCGTGTAAAGGGGCCTTATTTACAAGGACAGGAAAAGCCACGCAGGTTGGCTTTTCGTGTCCTTGTAAATATGGGGCAGCGAAATGCGCTGCCGGTGCGTCACAAAAAGTGACACACCGGCGGCGCAAGGGGCTTGTAAATAAGCACCTCAGTGTGTAAAGGGGCTGTGCACTGTGCAGTTCACATTACCCACCTCATTGCTATTAAAGTGGCAATGATTAGCAGTGCACCTCATTGCACACAGTATGGTGGGATGGAAGTCAGTTATTGGCATCATACATCCGTTGCAGCGTTCTCATTAGCAATGTGCCGAATCTGAAATCTCTATTCCTTAGTGGGAGAGGGGACACAATGGCACAAAAAGTTCGCATTATAAAATTGGCATTATTGGGAGCCTACAGAATTCCAGGGCCATGCAAGCAGATAGCACATGCATAGTGCAAGCTATTGGACAGCTTACACTTTGAAAATGTTAACTACTTGCCCTCGGTAGTCTGTAACCATTCAGTACTTTGACACCATGGGAATTGTTTCACACCATGAGTAAAATCTCTTATGAGTTTCAAGGGAGGACAAACACCACTTTGCCACTCCAGCCCTTGCGATTTGCAAGCATTCATTGTGTGTGTATTGTGATTCTTACAGACTGTTGTTAAATGCAATGGCCATTGGTGCATTAATAATTGATATTTTGTATTCACAAAGTCACCTGTACTGGTTTTGTTACTGCAAATCAGTTTTCAGCAACAGACCCTATATGTACAAGTTACTTCTTCAGCATGGGAGAAGTTGCAAGGCCTTAGACAAGTGGAGGCTCATTTAGGGGCGTTGGCCTCCGCCCTACCCATTATTCGCCTCCTGAGTACTCTCTGACCATTACTTAGGGCAGGTAGCACTCATAAATCAGGATCAGATCGATGGACAGGCTCATTTCATGCACTGATGCACATGCACCAACCAACCACCATTTGCTGTGACATAAAACCCTGCTATCACGCACTAAAAGGCCACCTTCCGATGATATTGCCGCTGAAGTCAGCTCCGAACACTTTAGGCTTCAGCCCTGAAAATACAGATGTTGAACTTCAGTCAGGGGAGACTCAAGCACAACCTGCTGTATCATCACAGGTTTGGGCAGAATCAGTAAGCCTCAATGACCCCATCCCAGAGACAGAATATCGACTCAAAAATATCGAGTTGCACAAATATCGAGTTACAAATATCGTGGGTCAGAAATATCGACAGACAGATTCTCGTGGTCAAGAATATCGACTTAAGGTAAGTAATATCGATTTTAAAAATATCGAAGTGTTTAACATCGTTTGCAAAAATATAGTTATTAAAAATATTGTTTATTTATTAATGTTATGTATTTTAGTATATATTTTATATGTATGTGTTGTATGTTTTTTGTATAAGAATTGTTTGTATTTTTAATATATGTGTTACATTTTTTGTAGTTAATAATTTTTTTTATTTGAATTTTGCCTTTTTAGTTTTGTAGTGGGTTGTGGGTTTATAGGGGAATAGGGTGGGAAGTCATTTAATTATATTAAATGTATTGATTATTTTGTATTTATTAATATTTGTTTAATTGAGATGTTATAGTGTTAAATGTGTAAAGTAATTTATTAATAATTAATTAAGAATTGGTTGTTAATTAATTTAAATTAATTAATTGGTAATTAATTATGGTAATTGTGTAATTAATTTTAGGTGTGTGTTGTGGTGTTTATAGGTGTTAAGGGTGGGAAGTAATTTATGTTTAACTGATTAATTAATAATTGGCTGTTAATTAATTTTAATTAATTAATTGGTAATTAATTATGGAAATTATGTAATTAATTTTAAGTGTGTGGTGGTGTTTATAGGTGTTAAGGGTGGGAAGTAATTTGTATTTAATTAATTAATATATAGTTGTTAATTAATGTTAATTATTTGATATGTATTTTGGGTAATTGTTGAATTTTTTGCCTGTTGTTTTTACTTTTAAAGGTGTAAAGGGTGGGTATTAAATACATCTTAATTACTTTATTTTTAGTTGTTAATAGTAATAGTTTTTAATTTATAAATAAGTTTTAATTGTGTTTTAATACTTTAGAGTTTAATTTGGGTGTGTGTTGTTGATATCATAGTGTTAAAGTGTGTGTAGTCAATTTATGTTTTTTACTTGTATTTTTTTATTAATACATTTTTTTAAATTGATTATTAATTATGTTAATTTTGGGAAAAAATGTAATAAATATTGTTGAAGTGTTTTGTTATTGATGTGGTGTTATAGGGTAGGACATACAATAACTACATTTATGTATTAATTAATTTATTTGTTTGTAAATATTTTCTTGTTTAAAATATTTTTTGTAAATACATTTTTCATTATTTTATATGATATTTTATTTGTAGGTTTTTATATGTAATTAATATTATAATATTTTTCTTTTTATATGTTTAATATATTAGATTTTTCATTTATAAATATTATTTATTTATTTTTATGATTTATTGTAATTTTTACTTATTTTAATTAACTGTTTGAGTGTGAATAGTAATTTTTGTCTCTTCGCTATCCAACACTTTCCCTAATGTTGCACTCACTGGAGTGGCAATAGTTATTTTTACCTCTTCACTATCCAACACTTTCCCTACTGTTGCAATCACTGGAGTGGGAGTAGTAATTTTTACCCCTCCGCTATCCAACACTTTCCCTACTTTTGCACTCACTGGAGTTGGAATAGTAATTGTTACCCCTCCGATATCCAACACTTTCCCTACTGTTGCACTCACTGGAGTTGGAATAGTAATTTTTACCCCTCCGCTATCCAACACTTTCCCTACTGTTGCACTCACTGTAGTGGGAATAGTAATTTTTACCTCTCCGCTATCCAACACTTTCCCTACTGTTGCATTCACTGGAGTGGGAATAACATTTTTTACCCTTCCGCTGTCCAACAGTTTTTCTACTGTTGCATTCAGTGGAGTGGGAATAGAAATTTTTACCCCTCCGCTATCCAACACTTTCCCTACTGTTGCTCTCACTGGAGTAGGAATAGTAATTTTTACCCCTCCGCTATCCAACACTTTCCCTACTGTTGCACTGTCTTGAGTGGGAATAGTAATTTTTACCCCTCCGCTATCCAACACTTTCCCTACTGTTGCACTCTTTGGAGTGGGAATAGTAATTTTTACTCTTCCTCTATCCAACACTTTTCCTACTGTTGCATTCTTTGGAGTGGGAATAGTAATTGTTTCCCCTCCACTATCCAACACTTTCCCTACTGTTGCTCTCACTGGAGTGGGAATAGTAATTTTTACCCCTACGCTATCCAACACTTTCCCTACTGTTGCACTCACTGGAGTCGGAATATTAAATGTAATTATTTTGCTATCCAACACTTTCCCTACTGTTGCACTGATTGTATTGGGAAATGTAAGTTTAAATATTTTTTAATAGTTTAATGTTTTAATTTATTATAGAATGTTTTTTTATATTTTAAATTATTGATGTATATATTTTATTTTTATATAATTTTAAAGTTTTAAAATAAATGTAAGATAATAGTTTATCAATTATTTTAAAGTAAATATATATATATATATGTATAAATTATTATGTTTGTGTGTCTATCTTTTTTTTAAATAAGTTTATTTCTTATATTTTGTTAAAATGTATATTAAATGTAATTAATTTTGTTAAAATTAATATTAATATTTAATATGTATTATTTTATTTTACATATATATTTAAATCGATATTTTTTACATCTATTTTTTTTACATCAATATTTTTATTCAATATTTTTGTACTTACCTGTGTAGGTATGGGAGTCGATATTTTTGTAGTCTATATTTGTTCTCCGATATTTTGAACATCGATGTTTTTGTCATCGATATTCTATCAGTGAACCCATCCCACCTATGATGAGTTGGGAAAGGGTGTGCCATTGTAGGACACTGAGCAATGAAGTTTGTGCAGAGCAACACCACACACTGATTGCCACAACTAGTTCTAGTGTACTGCGCAGAGGCGTAATGAAAGTTGAGGGGGCCCCCCCTGCAAGGTACATGGAGGGGGCCCTCTCTGGATTTAATCCGGAACTCTCAGGCCAGGGTACTGTGCTGAGGGGGCCCCCTGCAGCTCGGGGGCCCCCTGCACCGCGGGGGCTGCAGGGCCTGTGTTATGCCACTGGTACTGCGCAGGGTCCAGCATACACATTTACTGGCAGAGATCACTACTTCCTGTCATAAGCGGAAAAGTGAGCACCAGCAACAATGCATTACTTTGAAGTAAGTAAAATCATTTATAAACTGTGTTGCAACTTTAGCAACTGCCAGGCAGAGAAAAAAGGGTATACACATATTTCCTTGTCATGCACCTTATATTAAAAATACATAAAGTCAAGTACCTTTGCACAAATGTAAGAAATAAACATACATTGTTACAAAATTCCAAAACTTGAGGACACTTGTTTGGAGCAGTAGGAATTCTTGGTAATTTTGTAGCAGATGGTGCATATTGCATTTGAGGAAAAGTTTGATTCATGGGAAGATGGAAGTGGAAGTAACTTGTTATTGGGTCTTTAGGTGGCAACGCTAGAGCAAGAACCTTGTTTGAACATTCCCAGACATACACTTTTATTCTAACCATACCATCCTTTTAATTTTATTGACACTGATATCAGATGACTATTGTTTACTTGTATTAGGAACCCTTCTGCTGTAATCAGATGCCATAACGTATGTCAAAGCCATCTTTTGTATACTTCTTATTTCTCTAAAAATACTGTAAAAGTTTATTGTAATTGTTTCCTAAACTGACAAATCGGCTTGTTTTTCTACTGTTATGCTATCATCCTTAAAACTACAAAAACACAAAAAATAATGAACATTTAACAAATAAATAACAATGAAAATAAGTAAATAATGAACAAATTACTAAATTAACATTAAAATATATACACTTAATAAAGAACTGTACCCAACCAAAACCCCCATACACCTAACAACTTGAAATAAAAATGTAATACCTAATTATCATTAAAAAAATAACAATAAATATTTAAAATAATTAAGAAATTAGTATTTAGTAATATATTGTGAGACTAACTACTACCCTCCCAATCCCTCATTAAATCCAACAACCTGAAAAATATAAATAACAATATTTATTGTAATAAAATAGTAAATTTAGGTAACAAATAACATTTTTAAAAAACATGAAATAATACACCAAGAGCCTGATTACGAGTCTGGCGGTTCGAGGACTGCCAGATTCTCTGGGGCGCGGCAGTGGCGGTCCAGCCACCGCCGCACCGGCAGTTTGACTGCCCTATTACGACTTTGGCGGGGTTCTCAAAGCCGGGCCGTCCAAGGCCATTTCCTACCGCATCTTTCACCGGCATCGCTGCGGCTTTTCTCTGGCGACTGGCTGGGGTGGGACTCGGTCCCCCAGCATTCCACGTGGTGCGGGAGGCAGGAACAACCATCCCGCTACCGTGGAGGCACTTCACCACTCCGGCAGCGTGGGTTCTCAGTACCGGGCCGTCTGAGGCTCATCTCCTTCCGCATTTTTCACCGGCATCTCTGCGGCTTTTCTCTGGCACGTGGCTGGGGTGGGACTAGGTCCGCCAGCATTTTACGCGGTGCGGGAGGCAGGGACAGCCCTCTTGGTGGCATAAAGGCACTTCACCACTCCCACAGCACAGGACTTGTGCGGGTGTGCCAAGGGCGTGCCCATCTGCGCCCGTCAGTGGCCAGAAGAGGCTGTGCCAGGCCCCCCTCTAAACTGTGGATCCTGATGCCCGATTCCTGAGACCTTTTGCTCAAAATAGGTAAGCGCAAAATTCAGCAGCGAGGGACAGGGGGGAAGTAGCTAATACCATAGATTCTTTCCTAACAAGGGTGGAAAAAGAATTATCTAAGAAGATAGTAATGACTGAATGTCATGTCTCTCTTGCCGAATGACATTCCAGATGATATTTTTGGTTATCAATGATCCAATACCCGTTATTCTTTTGTATGTTTGCTATGCATATATATCCGTACATCGCTTGTTGTTGCTTATGCTTCAATATCTCCCCCTCCTGTAGAATTGTAAAGACCCTAACCTGCTAGCACAAATAAAGTTAGCTAATAAATGCTAAAAGGAGGGTCTGTTGGAATTGAAATGTGTCACTGCCATATTTCTCATGTTTCACATGGTATTATGTTAGCATTTATGTAGCTATTTCATTATAATTCTTATTGTATACGTATGCAATCAATAAGTGTAGACGTTGTGTGAAATAAGGTTAGCATCTGTGCCGCCATTTTCTCGTTAGTAGACGCCATCTTGTATTATGATCAAAACTGCTGCTTGATTATTTACGAGAAATGGTCCTTGGTAAGTTTCGTTTCTCACTGCTCAGTCTTGGCTTCTTTAACTTGCAAGTGTTCTCATTAACGCATGCCTTTCCCGTTAGATAGAGGCCTTCTCCCACCTGCCTGGTGGGGAGGATAAGCCAGACGACCTTGGGCAGTAGATAGCTTGTGCCCGGCTGAGGAATCGAAACCTATGCTCTGTACCCCCATTGTATTACGACATCTACCAGTGCTTTTCCATAGTAGGCGGGTCTTTGTGGGCTCCGCAACATACATAATGTAACTTTATGCTTGTTAGAGTCAGTCCCTCGACAGCCATCCCATAGAGCTTGTCAGACTGGACTCCGCTGCAGTGTACTCTGTGAATAAACCAGTTCGATTACATTCTCTACTGCGTCATCGACTCTTCATTTCTTGGAAGGCTAGTGGAGGTCCACAGTGACCCGGGTGACCCTATTTGGGTCACTTCCTTCACCTCAAACTACGCCAGCTTTCTAAAGAGATTTCTTTTCGTAAGGCTTTGAAAACCTGACTTTACAGTAAGTAGCTCCTGCAGGTGAGCTGATAGCAATGATGACTGTTGTAAGGAGGCCTTCGGGTAGCTATGCGCTCTACAAGTCTCACAACATAGAATAGAGCCTGTCCAAAGTGGTCTTCTTCTCGTCCTTGTTCTAAATCCAGCAAGTACTGAAGTCTCAGGTGCCAGGGGTGACCATTATGTCCCAATAAAGTGCCCCGAGGGGACAGCACGGTCACTAGTCAATGGGCTAGTTGGTCCCCTCCTATCTGGTGACACAGTTCGGTGATGCGTGGCATCCGGCTATCCCAGAGTGCAACTTGCATGCCACAAACAACATGGCTAAAGTCTCCTTAAAGTGTAAAGACCTTGGTATCCCACTCCCGGGGGTGTGGCTACCATGGGCTGCACACCCACAGAAAACTGGTTCTGCAACCAGTATTCCCTTCCGTGGCTCTACCCTGTCTAGGGAAAACAAAAGGCTTCCTGCGCGGGAGTGTTGTTGCAGTGACCCTTCAATGATAGCATCACCCTTTGATGCTTGCCTTTTTAGCTAACACCCCTTGCAGCCCATCCTGTGAGAGGGGGGTCACACCCACAATGTGGCAACAGGCTTTGCTTCTGGCCCAGGAGTTGTTCATACATCTCTCCCGGTGTGCAGAATCCTGTGCCAGTGCCTCCGCAAGGTCACTGGACCAGCTGGGTCCAAGAGTGCCACTTTCACAAAAGTGGCCAGCATTAAATTTGACAAAAATTCTGACAGCACAATTAAGCCACATTTGATGTCCCCTTTAATTTGATACCTTACTTGACATAGTTAGGTAGCCTCTGTCAGGAGTTACACATGTTAGAATTACAACAGTTAACACTGCAATTACCTTATAAAGCTACTTAACAATCCCCAGCAACCACCAACACTTTAGGGTTTTGCTGTACAGACATATCAAAAATATATGTCTGTCTTAACAATATACAGCTCCTTGCTTTAGGGCTCCATAGGCCTGCCTTAGAGGAGACATATATATAGTTAAGGGATTTGTGGGATTTGACAATAATGGTAATGGTAAAGTCGTGTTTTCACTTTGTCACTCACAGAGTGGTACAACCAGTGCTGCAGCTCTTGTGTGGACAGCCAGCCTTACATGCCCTGTGTAGCTGGGTACGATATATTAGGGACTTGTAAGTAAGTCAACACATGCCAATCGAGGACATCCAATTAAATACACCATTTTGAAGAGTAAATAACACTGTCACTGAGGTCTGGACAGCAGTCCTCAGTGCACTCTCAAAGTTGAAAACCAGCATATAGTAGTCTAAAATGGGGCAAAAAGTTGGGGAGAACTTGCAATAAGCCTGTTTTCTCACAAGACCCAAGGCAGAACACCCAAGAAAGTGAGTACTTAGATCCCATTCTGGGCAAGTGTGAACCAAAAATAACTTAAAGCTTGTTTGTCCTAGAGCAAACACTGAAAAAGCAAATAGAGCATAGACAGAGACCATGGTTACAAGGCAAATCTTCATTGTACATACAGACAGCGGGAACTAGTGTAAGAGGGAGACATCCTGATCATGGAAATTACAACTGACCATAGGCCATAAAACCTTTGTGACACCAAAATGAAGGGTACTGGTCACCCAACCAAACACACCAGAAAAAGATTTCGAGTGACAAGGGGTGGAAACAAAGGTACGGTGAAAGAAGTGTATTCAATAGATAACAAATGAGTGTATTATTACAAATACAAAACAGGTGGGGCCAAAGGACATTGGAAGAGAAGTACAGGGACTCAAAAATATTCTCTCCAGCGGGACCAGTGGTTGACTTTATTGTATGTATTTGATGCCAGCATCCTAGTATTAATTTCAAAATTCAACAAAGCATTGAAAGATAGCCAAGAAGGAACACCAGCAAAGGATGGAAAAAGAGAAGAGGAAAACCTGACAAACTGACAAACAATGTACCCCACTTAAGGACACTGTAACAGTAACTCAAACCACTGCAGCATGATTGGAGTGGTCACAGCATACAACTGAAAAAAAAAAAAAAAATGAGATTCTAGAGGGAATAGGGGCATTCCTTACCCCAGGATGCCGTAAACTATGAAGATGTGTAAAAGTCAAAATGCAGGAACAAACAGGGTTTTCCCACAAGATCAGCCTATTCACAATAAAAAATGTTGAAGATCTTTTCTTGTTAATTACGTTGAATATGCAAAATATACTCAGTGCTATCAACAAAGGCCCAGGAGGATCTGTCTAAATTAAATTCACTCAAAGCTCTGACCAAGTTGATGGAAATCTTTTAAATTCTAGGCAAAATATTTCAGATGGGGCTAACTCTAAAGCAATGCATAAATTGGCAAGCCAAACTGAGGAACTGCATGAATTTGCTTAACAGACACAAACTAGGGGGCCGATTCCGATCTCGGTCGGAGGCGCACCCAATACCATTCGGTCGGGAAAAAAGCCATGCGAATGCCTGTTTCCCGACCGATCCGTACAGCACACCGAACCAGTAAGTACGATGCGCACAACAGCACAGAATCCGGCCGAGCCGTACTCACCCAATCCAGGTCCTGTTCTCCGACCAAGGCGAATCCGGAAACGCAGAATCGAGTCGCACGGAAGGGAAAATGCAGCTCCGTCCGGCCGAACAAGTACGATGCGCTTCCCGTACGCGCCCGAACCCGTCGCTACGCACGGCACGTCAAAGCATCCGGGAGAGGCGCACATAAGCTCCGATTCGCGCCACAACACAATCCACGGCTACGAGACGAACACGCCAGCGACGAGGACGACGCGAGCGGCGAGGACGACGTGAAGCAACGAGAAGGACGAACGACACGAACCAACCATGAATCCCTTCGTCCCGATCATACCAATATTCTACATTTACTACCGGAACAGGCACGGACGAGTACGGCGCAGAAGGTAAGTCAGACACCAACCACAAAACACATACAACACGTACACGACACATCACACACACACAGAGGGATGCAGAATATACTTACACCAGCAACAGCAGCACCATAGGGGCGGGATGCCCATCACCAATGCCACATATGCACACAGGGGCCTGAATGCGCACCACCACCCCTACCCAGGGGGCCGGATGCCAACCACCACAACCACCCTTAGCCAGGGGGTGCCAGATGCCCACCACCACTACGACCCTTACCCAGGGGGCTGGATGCCTACCACTACTACCACCCTTAGCCAGGGGGTGCCAGATGCCTACCACTACTACCACCCTTACCCAGGGGGGGCTGGATGCCTACCACTACTAGCACCCTTAGCCAGGGGGGTGCCAAATGCCTATCACTACTACCACCCTTACCCAGGGGGCTGGATGCCTACCACTACTACCACCCTTAGCCAGGGGGTGCCAGATGCCTACCACTACTACCACCCTTACCCAGGGGGGCTGGATGCCTACCACTACTACCACCCTCACCCAGGGGGGCTGGATGCCTACCACTACTACCACCCTTAGCCAGGGTGGTGCCAGATGCCCACCACCACTACCACCCTTAGCCATGGGGGTGCCAGATGCCTACCACTACTACCACCCTCACCCAGGGGGGCTGGATGCCTACCACTACTACCACCCTCACCCAGGGGGCTGGATGCCTACCACTACTACCACCCTTAGCCAGGGGGGCTGGATGCCTACCACTACTACCATCCTCACCCAGGGGGGCTGGATGCCTACCACTACTACCACCCTCACCCAGGGGGGCTGGATGCCTACCACTACTACCACCCTTACCCAGGGGGGGCTGGATGACTACCACTACTACCACCCTTAGCCAGGGGGGTGCCAGATGCCTACCACTACTACCACCCTTACCCAGGGGGGGCTGGATGCCTACCACTACTACCACCCTAAGCCAGGGGGGTGCCAGATGCCTACCACTACTACCACCCTTACCCAGGGGGCTGGATGCCTACCACTACTACCACCCTCACCCAGGGGGCTAGATGCCTACCACTACTACCACCCTTAGCCAGGGTGGTGCCAGATGCCCACCACCACTACCACCCTTAGCCATGGGGGTGCCAGATGCCTACCACTACTACCACCCTCACCCAGGGGGGCTGGATGCCTACCACTACTACCACCCTCACCCAGGGGGGCTGGATGCCTACCACTACTACCACCCTCACCCAGGGGGGCTGGATGCCTACCACTACTACCACCCTCACCCAGGGGGGCTGGATGCCTACCACTACTACCACCCTCAGCCAGGGGGGCTGGATGCCTACCACTACTACCACCCTTAGCCAGGGGGCTGGATGCCTACCACTACTACCACCCTCACCCAGGGGGGCTGGATGCCTACCACTACTACCACCCTCACCCAGGGGGGCTGGATGCCTACCACTACTACCACCCTTAGCCAGGGGGGCTGGATGCCTACCACTACTACCACCCTTAGCCAGGAGGGGCTGGATGCCTACCACTACTACCACCCTCACCCATAGGGGGCTGGATGCCTACCACTAATACCACCCTCACCCAGGGGGGGCTGGATGCCTACCACAACTACCACCCTTAGCCAGGGGGGCTGGATGCCTACCACTACTACCACCCTCACCCAGGGGGGCTGGATGCCTACCACTACTACCACCCTCACCCAGGGGGCTGGATGCCTACCACTACTACCACTACTACCACCCTCACCCAGGGGGGCTGGATGCCTACCACTACTACCACCCTTAGCCAGGGTGGTGCCAGATGCCCACCACCACTACCACCCTTAGCCATGGGGGCTGGATGCCTACCACTACTACCACCCTTACCCAGGGGGCTGGATGCCTACCACTACTACCACCCTTAGCCAGGGGGTGCCAGATGCCTACCACTACTACCACCCTCACCCAGGGGGGATGGATGCCTACCACTACTACCACCCTCACCCAGGGGGCTGGATGCCTACCACTACTACCACCCTTAGCCAGGGGGTGCCAGATGCCTACCACTACTACCACCCTTACCCAGGGGGGCTGGATGCCTACCACTACTACCACCCTCACCCAGGGGGCTGGATGCCTACCACTACTACCACCCTTAGCCAGGGTGGTGCCAGATGCCCACCACCACTACCACCCTTAGCCATGGGGGTGCCAGATGCCTACCACTACTACCACCCTCACCCAGGGGGCTGGATGCCTACCACTACTACCACCCACACCCAGGGGGGCTGGATGCCTACCACCACTACCACCCCCACTAATAGGATGGACAATGCATGACACAACCAGCACACCACAACCTAGGGAATGCAAGAAAAAGACATCCCCCCAACACCATGACAAGCGTGTGTAGACTGTGTCAAATGCCTACAACACTGAACATGACTTTGAACATACAATGTGACCCCCTAGCACATGTGCCACACATATATGTGTGTGGCCCCCACAATGCAAGCAGGCCATTACCATTGTGGCAATGGGGTCCAAACCCCCATCATCACAGTGACCAAAAGGTAAGTGTGGGGTCCATAGCTGAAGCACATTCTGAACATTGTGGCAATGGGGTCTAACGCCCCATCACCACAGTGACCAAAATGTAAGTGTGGGGTCCATAGCTGAAGCACATATTGAACATTGTGGCAATGGGGTCCAAACCCCCATCATCACAGTGACCAAAAGGTAAGTGTTGACAAAGAAAGAGCTGCAACTGCCAAACTGCATGGATGATTCCTGGTCACAGAACAAAAAACACATCAGTGGCAAAGTAGTGCATGTGTCCCATTGCAACATAAATTGGGGGAGCCAAATACTGCAGTGCAAATAAGACATACCTTTGGCCATGTGCAGACAAACAACACCCATGGGGGCTGACACTGTCAACATTCATCAATGACACAATGACAGAAGTGACCATCAGAATGCAGACCCACATATTTGCACCAATGGGCACACAAATGCAGATACCCTGTGGAGACTGTAGATGTGAGGTGAATAGATACCATACCATGGCAGCAATGGGACACACTAACCATGATCATTGTGCTGACCGATGACCTAGGAGTCCCAGGGACAGCAGGGGAAACCCACCAAACTACATACAGCCAATGGCACACCCAAGATATGCCAATGCAGTGGTGCAGATGCACAAACACAAACAGGCAGACCCACACTGCACATCATACACAACAGGTGAGGGGGGGTGCCAGTGTCCCCAGGCAACTACACAACACATGAGGAGACCTGAATACCAATCATACAGATGTGCATACAGTGCCACACAAAGGTAACGCATGGATCCAAATCCCCTATGTGGGCAAGCAGGCATTGTCAGATGAGAGGGAGCACAAATCACACATGTCACACAGGCACGTAGGAACAGCAACTGACACAGCAAGACACAGACACACCACAGCACTACCCCCAGGGCCCCCACAATGTGGTGACCCTGGGCTGCATTACAATCCCACTGTGATGACAAAGCTAAATGTCGTTCACACTGTGAACCACAGTCATGTGTCCTGAGCAACAAACTACCATCACACCTACACAAGCACAAATCAATCAGCATGGCCAGTAAGCCAAGGCCAACATGGAGGCAGGGGCCTAGCCGGGCAACAACTCTCATCTGCACACACTCAACACCACACCCCTCGACCTCCAACAATGTGCAGCAGTGAAGCACACATGCACTGGTGACATTGCACATGCACCCATGACTATTCCAGGGTGGTGGGTGGGAACCAAGGTGCAGAAACACATCACACATGGCCACTCAACAAGACTCCTGAATGTCTGACACACTGCACACTACGCTGTACATGGACATGACGGCAATACCACACCAACCAATGGGATCCCAGCCACAGTCACACACCAATGAAGAAGCCAAGGTCACCCACAAAGAACACACATAGACAACAACCAACATTGCAGCCCGGACCCGGAGGAGTGCCAGCAGTCACACACACAACGTGTCACAATCACTGAAAGATAACACAAACTGGAAATCACATGACAGGGGCAAACAACAAGTGCCAAGGGGAAACCTGACTGTGACCCATCTGCGTCTGCACACAAACTCAGCCCTGACAGCAAACACACCTATGGGTGACACCCTGATGACCAGTAATGTGCCATGCACCCACATCACAGAGAACCCAGGGAGAAGACTTTGGGGGAACATAGGTCAACTCAGCAAGCATCACAAACAGGTACAACACTAGGGATCACAGCATGCACAGCTAAATGGAAGTGAACACACAGACATGCACATACAACACACACCTTGGGCGCAGGCAATGTCACAGGAGTACACACTGCCATGAGGGGACTCCACTCCTGTGTGAGGAAAGCTGTGCCATATGTTGCCTCAGTAGGGCCCCATCATGTCAGCTGAGCACTTGGTCACACAATCAACAATTAGCACCAAATGAGGGCTCCCGTCACATCAGCCTGGTCATGGAAGTGCCAACGTAATCATCAGCACAGATCCAACACACTTGTATAGCAATGTTGCACTGACAACACGGATGAGTCCTTCCCCATTGATGCCCAAACCTGCATGTCCAGTGGAGATGGCCACACGGTCAGGGAAGTAGACGAATTGAACAATGGCAGGCACAACAGATGTGCAGGGGTGGAAGCCACAGATGTGAAATAGCTAATCTAAGTAGGAAATCCCATTGCCAAATACTGAACACATGACACCCTCAGATGCTGCTATGGATGACATGGATACACCACAGGATAGGACACATTCCCCCTGGACCACATGGGTTCCTGCACAGTAACACTTCATTATCATGAGACCAAATATCACCATCACTGCAGCAAGGGCATGGTTAGCATCATCAACAACATGTACATCAGAAGCATAAGCACTAGAGAACAGAAAGTTGCTTTATTCAGCATATGTGTGTAATGAAAACAAAGTCCAGAAAAAACACAAAGGCCAATGGCCAGTCCATTGTCAAAGTCCAAACTGGGTGACAGTGGCAGATGTCACCCTACGCATGCCTGCACAAAACCAGGGACAATCCACTAGGAGGGGCAACTGGGGGCAGGCCAGGCACCGCAGGGACAGGATCAGGGCTCACCAGGAGGAAGCAGGGAAGGGGTGGTGGGTGCTGGAGAGCCACTGACAACTGCAGTGGAGGTGTCTGACATGGTGTGTGCCGGCACAACTGGGGGCATGACTCAGATGTTGTGGGTGCCGGCACGACTGCAGTGGACCCTGCAGATGGAGTGGACAGGTCCGCCACTGCAGTGCCCAAGTCAGACAGGGTGGTAGTGGACTCCACTGCAGTGCCTACCACCAGGGGAGGAGAATGGGGAACAGGCAAGGTGGGCTGGACAGAGGGGGAGGACACCCTCACCACATCAGTGGCACAGACAAGCGCAGCGGGGGTGTGGTGCCGGGAGAGCAAGTGGCAGGGGAGAAGGCCGGATCCTCTTGGGGATGGTATATCTGTGGGTGGGGGAACTTGGGGCAGGGTGTGGTGGGGGCACCTGTGGAGTGGGGGCCTGAGGGATGGAGGAAGGACACCTGGTGCCTGAGCTGCAGGGCGGCGGCGGGGTCTTGCTCTTACGACTCCGGGGGGACTTGCGGGTGGGGGCCTCAGTCTGTCTGCGCCTGGGGGAGGGTGTCCGGGGGCGAGGGGCACTCTGCTCCGTGTGGGTGGGCTTCCTCTTCCCCCTGAATGCTGTATCAGCTGGATCGGAGGGGAAGAGGCCGAGGTCACTGAGGAAGAGCCGCTGGGTCTTTGGGGTTGCAGGTGAGGCAAGGGAGGGTGTTTTGGAGGGAGAGGCAACTGAGGACTGCGCAGTGCTCGTGGATGCGTGTGTGTGTTCCAGGGCCCCATCCCCTGTGAGTCTGGTTTCAGTCCCCTGACTGTGCGTGCGTGTGCGTTTTGTTTGTGGCGTGTGTGTCTGTGTGCTGGATGTGTGTGTGCTGGTGTGTGCCTGTGCCGGTGTGTGTGTGCTTGGGACGGGTAAGGTGCTGGGGAGTGTGGATGGAGCAGAGGCAGGAGGGGTGAGGGACTGTCTGAGGAGGGACACTGCTGCCGTCAGGGAGGAGTCCATGGACCTATTGCCCCTCTGTAGGTCAGACATGCCCGATGAGATGCCCTCCATGAACGACACCAGCTGAGTCAACAGAGCGGTGTGCGCATGGAGGACACTCAGCATGGCTGTCTGCCCTACATGGAGCTGGCGAAGGAGGTACACAGACTCCTCACTCAGGGCAGCAGGGGACACAGGGGCAGGGGGTGCGGTGCCTGGCCCAAAGGAGACACGCTCCCGAACATGGGAGCCTCCACGGACCTGGGGAATGGGAGCCGATGGGAGGGCGGTGGTGGTGCTGGTGGTGGCGGGGACAGCAACACTAGCTGGGGTGTGGTGGCTGCTGACACCCGCCTCCATAAGGGAGTCATCCTCCGAGTTGCTCTGGTCCTCAGCTGAGGTGGATGGTGCTGAGGACTCCTCGGTGTGGCTCCCCTCGCCCTCCGTGCCACTGGGTCCCTCCGACCACTCCTCGGCTGCTGACCCAGTCTGGCTCTCCGGCTCCTCCTGGTCCGTGGAGCTGTCCCCTTCCGTGGCCGTGGATGTATCTGCAAACAATGGGGAAACAGACAGACATCAGTCACCTGCACCAAACGCACACACCACTGTGAGCACAGCACATTACAGAGCAAGCCCTGGCATCATTAGTTGTACATTGCTAAAAGTGCCCTAACTGAACAGGAGAAGCCAATTGTCAGTCTGATGCCAACCATGGCACTCACATCTCACATGGCCTTGCACCCATCTGTCTGGTGTCTGTTGGATAGCAACACCCCAGTGTGGACACATGCACCAACTACACAGTAGTTGGACAGTGCAGAGGACACGGTGTAGCATGTGGACATGCACACATCACAACTCTTGCCACTGAGTCAGTACAGGTTTCCGGATGAAAGGGACGCCCAGAGTCAAATAGGATATGCATGTGATGCATACCAGCGACAGACACCATGATGCACCCATGTCCTGATAGCCATCGCCACAATGGTGTGCATGTAGCACATGTCACTCCCCTGCAGGATCACCAATAAGTAGACACATGCCATGGCGGAGGCATGACTGCTAAGTCATACATCAATGTCTCAGTGATGTATGACTTGGCAGCCAGACAACAACACTCTGCACTGTGTCACAATAGTAGGTCATGGGGAATGCAAGTCCTGGAGCTGCACAAGTGCACATGTACATCCCCCACACAACACATCATCTTAACCCTCATCTGTCCAGGTCATACCGATTGGACATATGGGAGACCTGTGACACTACCCTCTGAACCTGAGCCCCTCACAATCTGCTGTGAATGGGGAACAGCTGCCTGAACTTCACATTCGCATACCCCAGTCTGCACGGGCAGCTGATCAAACACCTATGTGACACACAAGTATCGTCTCCTATGGTCACAACTCCAGTGGCATGCTGAGCCCCTACCGAGAAACACCCCAGCAGTCCTGGCAACTAATCCACAGCACACTGACACAGAGGCAGACACCTGAGGGGTCAAATCACTGCGCACAATGTGTCAGCTGATACACGGGAGTGGGAGTACAGAGTGCATTGCATGGCCTGGAGTAGGCATGACTGTCCTGCCCCACATGAATGAGGGATGAGCCCTGGACAGTGGATAGCTGGCTATGTATGTGTGACACACGTAATCTGCACACTCCTGGGGCCCAAACATTGTTCCCACCCGCTGCATGGGCGTGTGCCACATACCCCAGGCACATGTGGTGGCTCAGCTCAGCAAGTGGACCGCATATCAAAGCAACACGCAGATTACATGTCCGAACACAGGCGTAGTGTGAACAATGGACCCACCCATGATGCCCACAACAGAGTTAGGGAAACAGATGCTGTCCCCCACCTTTAGTGAAGCAAACTGCAAGGACACAGTCCCAAGTGACACAATTCCCTGAATGTAAGGGCCACACCTGGGTATCAGATGAGGAGTGGGCAGTGCACAATAGAGGGACATGGCTCCTGGACAACATGACTGCTGTACTGTGGCAGTTGAACCAGGCCAGAGGAGGGCACAAAGCATGTAATACAGAGTTCACAGTGCAGTCTTTGACTCACCCCCTCCTTTCTGCTGTCTGGCCTTCAGCTGCCCATCCAGGTCTGGAAACACCACCGCCAGGATCTGGAGCATGTGGGGGGTCAGGGTCCGTGTTCCGCCCCTCCTGCGAGGAGGCGACAGCTTCAGCTGGACCCGTGCAATCCTCCGGGTCCAGCCCAGAAGGTCCTGCCACCTCTTCTGGCAGTTGCGGATCCGGCGCTTGTAGACCCCCACGGACCGGACAGCCCGGACGATGTCCTTCCAGATCTCCTGCTTCCAATGGGCATTAACCTGTCAGGATGACAAAGTGAAAAGGCCATTACTACACATGCAACATATCCGTGCATGACACAGTTGTATATACATGTCTCATTCACAGGGGCACATGATATACACAGGCAGTGCAACGCTGCCCATGGACAGTTTGCCAGACGTCACTACATGGTATCATTGCATGGGAAGTAAAACCTTGTTCAAATGCACTGTCACTGCACCATACCTGTCCAGTGCATGTCACTACACACTATGGGGGTGACAACTACTCAGTGAGCCTGCTAGCCAGTGGCGTGCAGACTTTCAGCCTTGCTAGTCAGACAAAATGCACATTCAGAAAGGCAGTGCACAGAACACTCACCTGCTCCCCTGGTGTCCCATACAGCTTGCTGTACTGTGGAAGTAGGCTGTCCAGCAGGGCCTGGTTCTCCTCAAGGCTGAAGGCTGGGGCTCTCTCCACAGTACGTGCCATTGCAGGGTCCAGAGGGGCAGAGACAGCAGCAGTGCAGTGGCAGATGTCGTCCTGGAGCATGTAGTGCAGGCAAGTGAGCTCTCAGGGGAACAGCCAGCAATATATATGTGCTGGAGAGGCATCCTTCAAATCTTCAACTTCATGACATACATGATTTTGCAACATTGTTGTGGGTGACCAACTGAATTTCCAGCAACCGACTCGTTCGAATTTCGAAAACGCGTCCGTTGCCAGGCAAGGCCATTGTCAATGGGTGCGCACCGATCGGTCCATTGCGGTACAACGCGTACAGGGGTACAACGCGTACCTGCACACATTGAATGCAATGGGCCGGCGGCACCGATCGGTCCATTGCTGATCAACGCGTACAGGGGTACAACGCGTACCCGCACACATTGAATGCAATGGGCCGGCCAGGGGCACCGATCGGTCCATTGCTGATCAACGCGTACAGGGGTACAACGCGTACCTGCACACATTGAATGCAATGGGCCGGCCGGGTGCACCGATCGGTCCATTGCTGTTCAACGCATCCCTGTACAAGTGACTGGCATATGTCACCATGCCTGTCTCAGATGGACATATGCCAGCCACAGATAGCTCCCAGGGAGTGAGGGGCACACCTACAACACGACAGCCTGTCCAAACTGTATGATAAGGCATGTAAGGCTGCATTTCCTATTGTGTGTATGTTGGTGTACATGTTGTCCTGTGGGTGTCACCTGGGGGCAGCCACCCCCAGGCTGTGCACGTGTTCATGGGGACAGGATCCTGGGTGTTACGTGTACATGACCACTGTGATGTGCAACTGTTCATATCTGTGCATGTGCCATGGTCACATTTCACGGTGGTGTATGTGTATGTCATGTCACATACCCCGTGAGTCCCATGTGGGACGGTATGTTTGAGCCAGGGTGTCCCAGTGGCACAATAGTGATGGTCCTCCACAGTCTGTGTGCATGTAGTGTTTACAATGTCTCTGATTTCATGTGCACAATGGGAGACAGTCTCCACATCCACGTTGTGTGTGCATGGACTTTGATGTTGTGCGTGTGTGTGTCACAGACGTCCATGTCTGTCCTGCAGTGGCAAGTGGGACCACTACCTGTGGGGGTCATAGTTGTTTTGCTGTGGTGTATACATGATACTCCATGTAATGCCAGTGTCCATGTGGCAATACAGGGTCCCTGGGAATGTACCTGTCGTTGAGCTGTGATGCCTGGGGCACATCTGTCCTCACATGTCACTGTGGGGAGTGATTGTGACACGGCAGCAGGAGATGGGAACTGTGACACGGCCTCATGATATCCAATGGGCCAACCTGGGACTTATTGATGCCACTTGTTGGACCGTGATGACAGATGTTGGCCATGTATGTACCATACATGTCCTTACGGAACTGCACACTTCATGTAGTTGTGCCTCATAATGATGTATGTTGGGATATTGAGTGTGTTCAATGCCGCATATGTGGGCTGACTGACAATCTTGCTTACTTCTCCTCTGCACTGCAGGGCTCCTGCTGTCCATCGACCATTCCCAGACCTGGCAATGATGGTGGAACGGGACAGCATCCGGCGGTACCGCTTCACCAGGCAGCTGATTGAGGATTTGGCAGTGCAGTTGGCCCCACATTTGCAGCCAGGCCGGCCGTATCCTACAGCGCTGACCCCCAAGGTGAAGGTGATGGCAGCCCTACACTTCTTTGCCACCGGTACCTTCCAACATACTGTGGCGACTGCTGGTGGGATGTCACAGACCATGTTGAGCCGTGTGCTCCGCGATGTTTTGGCGGCAATGTTGCTATTCCTGAACCGGTACATCTATTTCCCTAGACTGCGACGACTCACTGACGTGAAGAGTGACTTCTATGCCCTGGGGAGGATGCCGCATGTCATTGGCTCCATTGATGGGACACATGTGGCTTTGGTACCACCACAGGCCCAGGAGCAGGCCTACAGGAACCGCAAGCACTACCACTCGGTCAATGCACTGGTGGTGTGTCTTGCAGATATGACCATCACACACGTGTGTGCCCGTTTCCCTGGTTCAGCACACGATGCCTTTGTGATGAGGAGTAGTCGCATCCCCAGGATGATGGCACAGATGCAGAACCAGCGTGCCTGGCTTGTCGGTGTGTACTGACTTTGTGCCATTGTGTGTGATCTGATCTGTAGTATTCCGCCCACTTTTCCAAGTCAGCTAATGTGCACTTGTCTGTCCGTAGGTGACTCGGGATACCCCAACATGCCGTGGTTGCTGACACCCCTCAGGAACCCTGTGACACCAGCCCAGATGCGCTACAATGAGGCACATGGTCGGACCAGGAGAGTGATTGAGCGGACATTTGGTCTCCTGAAGAGCCGCTTCCGCTGCCTGGACAAGACCGGAGGGTCCCTCCCATATGCCCCTGCGAAAGTGTGCAAGATTATCATCGTCTGCTGCATGCTCCACAACCTGGCAGTGCGGAAGGAGTTGCCTCTCATCCAGGATGACAATGACCAACATCCGCCACCTGTGGAGGATCCTGGCCTGGACCACGATGCCAGTGATGATGATGATGATGATGAGGGTGATGTCCGCACACAGCTCATCACCAACTTCTTTAGCTGAATGTGAGTATCCTGAGGTGTCATGTCAATGATGTGAGTTGGCATGATATGTGTAGGTGGTGCTCTGGTGCTGTTGGAGTGTGTCCATGGGCTACTTGACTGGATGTGTGTTGCGATGTGTGCTTACAGGTGGGCTGTACTCCCCAACAGTGTTGACATGCTAACTTGGTTCTGGGTGGGTATCTTGTAACATGTATTGTGCATGAGTTTTGCTGTTCTGTCCTGTTCTCCATTGCTTTTGACTGTGTGTCATTTCTGTCCTTCACAGGGTACTTTCAGATTCGTTTGGTCAACTGTGTCCACCGACGACGTGATTGCACTTCCAGGGTGGTAGCTGTTGTGTCCCTACAGGTGATGTGCGCCACACCCATGGACTTCCTTCCGTCTACAGTTGTTGACTGTGTGCCCGCTGCCAGGTGGGATTACCTTGCATCTGTAGTGGTTACGACATGTTGCAACTGTGTAATAAACCTGTGCTTCACTTTGTGATGTGCGTTGTCTGTGGTCACACATTTCACTGCCATTTGCTTACTGCACCTGTGGGCTACTTGACTACAACTGGGAATGGGTGTGGTGTCTGTGCATTGCACCGTCTTCCCTGGCAACATCAGTGTAGGCAATGAGTCAGATGGCCTAGGTGTGTATGTGTTGTGTAGCCCTGGTGGTGTGTCTCCCTCATATGTGTCACGTTGCCTTTACTCACATGCCTGTGTTGTACTTGCTGTTGCAGTTCGCATACACAGTGTAATTTTGCAGTTCATCATCCCCATAACAGCACCCACGTTGGAATCACAACAGAGGCAAGTATGGTGTATTAGTGTGTTTATTGTGATACATTTGTGTGAATAGTGCATAGGATGGGTAGTGCTGTACATAAATCTTGCAATCAGAAGTTCCTAGGTGAATTGAAAGTCCTGGTAGACAAAATCCCCAGTATCGGGGCCACAGTTGTCTGAGACATTGGTCCAACTTGTACTCCCCATGCAATGTGTGGGAGTAGTGTTGCCGTCAACAGGGTGAACAGTCTGTGCACAAAGGTGAACATCCAGAACAGGTTCAGGCTTCCTGGGAGTTGCGCTTGGCCATCGGCCTCTCACTTGCCCCTCCTCGGACGACCCCTCTTCTTTGGGGGAGGCCCCTCAAGTACAGGCTGCTGCGGTGCAGGGGACTCTCCGCCAGAGTCATCCTCCCTCCCTGTGGCAGTTGCAGTTTGTTCAGCACCAGATGTTGTTGGCACACAGGGAGGTGTGGACTGGTTGCTGTTCATCTGGCGGAGGCATTGTAAAATGTCCCTGTGCACCGCCGTCCTCTCATGCAGTGCATCCCACTTGGACTCCACGCGGGACATGTGTGAGTCCACGCGGGACATGTGTGACTCCACGTGGGACATGTGAGAGTCCAAGCGGGCATGATGGGCAGCCTGCTGCTGTTTCATGTCTCTGAGGAGCCCCACTACCTGGCTGAGATCTCCGGTGCTGGACTGGTACGCATCAGCTATGCGTACCAGTTGTGGGTCATCATGCACACCAGCAACCTCTGCAAGCAGCGACCTCTGTCTCCCACCCCTCCCACCACCCCTGCTGACATGTGCAGTGCGTGCAGTGGCACGCACAGATGACCCTGGTCCACCTTGGGGGTTGGTGGTGGTGGTGTCCATGGCCCCAGGTTGGTCCAGGGTCCCTGTGCTGGTGTTGCTCCTTGTTCTGTCCATGTCGGCAGGGATGGTATTTGTGGTGACAGTCGTTGGAGGGGTGGGTGCAGGGGGTGCAGCTGGTGGTCCTGCTGGTGCTGCAGCTGGTGGTCCTGCTGGTGCTGCATGTAGACTTGCACCGGATGTGCCAGGTTGGTCTTCTTCGTCCGAGGAGGGCAGAGGCTGTACGACACCAGTGAGCTCCGCATCCTCTTGAGCCTGGGACTGGGACTCCTCAGCGTCTGCTGCTGTGTCCCCATCATCACCTGTTTTTGGGAGACACACACAATGTATGTTATGTTTCTGCAGGCATCAATGGTTGACACACCTGACAGTTGTGACTGTGCCTCTGGGTGCGGGCCTGTACATTGCATTGTCCTAAGTCGTCACAGTCAGGGGTTGATATTGGTGTGGCACATTGTCCTGCATTATTTGGGCATTTCTATGTATTTGTTGGGGTGTGAACATGGTCTGCATTGGTTGTATTTGGTTGACAGCCGGCCCTCCTTCCCACCCAGCCAGTCAGTTATCCCACCATGGACTGTGCTTGCATTGCAGGGAGTGGAAGTTGTCTCTCAGGATGTCAGTCAGTGGTGTCCTGCTGTTTGTTGGTGCACAGTTGCCAGCAGGGCCTTGTGCTCCCCACAGCAGTAGCCAGTGTCAGCCATCTTGTGAGTCCTTCTCCACTCCCTGTGATGTGAGCATGGTTCAGGGTGGTGTTGATGGGACAGTTGTGGGGGTGAGCTATGTCTGTGACTGTGACTCCCATCATGCTATTGCCTCCACCCCACTTCCCAGCATTCCCATACTTACTTGCTTTTGTGGGGAGTTCAGTGTGTGTGGGTGTGAGGGCAATGGCAAGATGGCTGACAGTGGTGTCCTGCTGTTGGTTGGTGTGCAGTTCCCAGCATGCCCTTGTGCTCCCCACAGCAGTAGCCAGTGTCAGCCATCTTGTGTGTCCTTATCCACTTCCTGTGATGTGAGCATGGTTCAGGGTGGTGTTGATGGGCCAGTTGTGAGGCTGAGCAATATCTGTGACTACCACTCCCATCATGCTATTGCCTCCACCCCCCTTCCCAGCATGCCCATGCTTCCTTCCTTTTGACTCTGCTTCCCTGTGGGGTGGGCTGGCTGTGCTGACAGGATGGCTGGGAGTGTTGTCCTGGCAGTTGTTTGGCTAAAAGTCCCAAGAGTGTCCCTGTGCTTCACACAACATAACCCAGGGTGGTGGTTCTTTGTGGGATCTTGAGTTAGGATGGGAGGCATTGCATTCTACCAGGTGGGTTCTGTGGAGTTTGTGTTGAGGGGGTGTGAGGGGAGGTGCTTGTGACTATGGTCAGTGCTGCAAGTCCTCCTTCCCACCCAGCCAGCCAGATATCCCACCATGGAACGTGCTTGCATTGCAGGGAGTGGAAGTTGTCTCTCAGGATGTCAGTCAGTGGTGTCCTGCTGTTTGTTAGTGCACAGTTGCCAGCAGGGCCTTGTGCTCCCCACAGCAGTTGCCAGTGTCAGCCATCTTGTCAGTTGTTTTCCACTCCCTGTGATGTGCGCATGGTTCAGGGTGGTGTTGATGGGACAGTTGTGGGGGTGACCAATATCTGTGACTACCACTCCCATCATGCTATTACCTCCACCCCACTTCCCAGCATTCCCATACTTACTTGGTTTTGTGGGGAGTTCAGTGTGTGTGGGTGTGAGAGCAATGGCAAGATGGCTGACAGTGGTGTCCTGCTGTTGGTTGGTGTGCAGTTCCCAGCATGCCCTTGTGCTCCCCACGACACAGCAACAGTGTCAGACATCTTTGATGGGCCTTTCCACTCTCTGTGGGATGTGCATGCGTGAGTGTGAGCTTGCTGGGCCATGTGGTGGGGGATGTAGAGCCGTGACTACGACTCCCATCATGCTATTGCCTCCACCCCCTTCCCAGCATGCCCATGCTTCCTTCCTTTGACTCTGCTTCCCTGTGGGGTGGGCTGCCTGTGCTGACAGGATGGCTGGGAGTGTTGTCCTGGCAGTTGTTTGGCTGAAAGTCCCATGAGTGTCCCTGTGCTTCACACGACATAACCCAGGGTGGAGGTTCTTTGTGGGACCTTGAGTTAGGATGTGTGGCATTGCATTCTCCCAGGTGGGTTATGTGGAGTATGTGTTGAGGGTGTGTGTGAGGGGAGGTGCTTGTGACTATGGTCAGTGGTGCGAGTCCTCCTTCCCACCCAGCCAGCCAGCCAGATATCCCACCATGGAACGTGCTTCCATTGCAGGGAGTGGAAGTTGTCTCTCAGGATGTCAGTCAGTGGTGTCCTGCTGTTTGTTGGTGCACAGTTGCCAGCAGGGCCTTGTGCTCCCCACAGCAGTTGCCAGTGTCAGCCATCTTGTGAGTCCTTCTCCACTCCCTGTGATGTGCGCATGGTTCATGGTGGTGTTGATGGGACAGTTGTGGGGGGCAATATGTGTGACTACGACTCCCATGATGCTATTGGCTACACTGACTTGGCCAGCATACACAGAATTCCTTCCTTTCAGTGGTCTTCACTGTGTGTTGGTGTTGTTGTGGTGGCTACATGTCTGGATGTGTTTGTTAGTTCTATTTGTGCCACTGCCTAGCTGTAGTTGTAGTTGTGTTTGTACATGTGATGGCACGGTTGAGTGTAACTTTGAGATGGCATGTGTTGTGTTTCTCTGACTGACATACACATTTTGGGATGATTCTGTTCTGGTTGCTGTGTAATTGCTATGAGTGCATGGTTTGACTCTCCCCTTGACAGTGATGTGTGTGTGTATTGTGGCAGAATATTGTGTACATTTGTTGTGTACTCACTAGGCTCTGGGATGTTCTCTAGTCCATATACGCTCACTGGCGGAAGGATGGCCCGCACCTTCTCCTCCCAGGGCCTGAGGTATACTGGCTTGGCAGGAGGGCCACTGCCGGTGTATTGGCTCAGGAGGTAGTCTTTCTTGAGCAGGTCCCGTACCCTCCTGCGCACGTCATACCACCTGTTCTGGATGTCGGTCTTTGTGCGCAGACATGGTGATTGTGCGTTCACCCTGTTGATGATCCTCTCCCACATCTTGGTTTTCTGGGAGATGGGGGTCTGTTGGACCAGTGTGCCAAACAGCTGTGGCTCTACCCTGAGGATCTCATCTACCATGACTTCCAATTCACAATCTAGGAACTTGTGATTCTTCTTGGGGGGCATGGTGATGGGTGGTGATGGTGAGTGATGTGTGTGTTGGTGTGCAGGTGAGGGTGTGTGAGTGTGTGTTTTGCTGGGTGTATGTGAGGTAGGTATTTGTTGGTGTGCTGATGGTGTGTGGCTTGTGTGAGGGATGAGCTGTGGGTGTGTGGTTGCTGTCTGTTGGGTGCTGGCAGTGGAATGGCATTTGCAAAGGATCATGGTTGGGATTTGTGTCCTTTATATGGGTGGAGTTGTGGGTGTGTCTTTGTTCTCTGTCCCCACCCCCACAGTATTTATTGGCTTTGTAATTGCTTGTTTGGCCTTTTTTTGTGTCATTTTTCCTTTGTACTGTCTGTGCATGTTGGAAACGTTCTTGTGACCGAGTCGGACCCTGCATTTGTCTCGCACGGTGTTCTCCGTTTCGTTCACGCTGTGTTTGTGCAGTTTTCTATGCTGCGTACGCGTCGGTCGCGGTGTTTTGTGTTACTTCGGCTCGGTTTTGTATGCGTGTCGGTCGTACGGCTTGTCCTCCGTCCGACTCGGTCGTGGTTTTCGCGCCTTGCATCGTACTTTGCGGTTTGGAGTTCGCGTGTACGTTTCGGTCGGATTTGTTCCGGGTGCGTGTCGGTCGGTTCGATTCGCGTGTTTTTCCGGCCGGATTGCTGTTTTCCGTGCGGCTCGGTCGTTCGGCTTGGGTTCGGTACGTGTCGGTCGGATTTTGCACGCTTTGCATCGTACTTGGCGTGTCGGGCGCCACAGGTACGTGTCGGTCGGAATAAATTCCGGCTCCGACTCGGTCGGTGCTTTTTCCGGCTTGAATCGGAGTCGACCCCTAGGTGTAGTCAAAACTACATTATTCAAATAAAATCCGATGGAGGGGACATCAAAGCAGAAGATCTTATCTGTCTGAAACGTGTTGACCATCTATCTCTGATCAGTTCTGAGCTCTTTTCAAAATGAGACTTGCTGCCTCTCACTACCACTGACCAGGGACTACTGAACAGTATTGTCACAAATCAAGAGGTGCAAGAGCTCCCTTGCCATTTTAACAACTGTAAGGCACCAGGACCAGATGGTCACCCCCCTGAGTTCTGGAAGATGATTGTGTCTCAAATACAAGATTTAATATAGAACTGTCTGCCAGTAAGTGCTTAATTGAGGAAAACACCTGCAGTCCTGATGAAAAGCCAGTCTGCAATGTTTTGTAAAAAAGAAAAGATCCACATCATTGCTTCAAAGACCAATTTCCTTGTTGAAAGTAGACCGTAAGCTACTAACTCTTGGATACTAAACATTTTTGCCCTGGAATGCTAAGCCCTTTTTGACCTTTGGGGTAGGTCTCTCTTAAGCCTTCCTAACTTTTCCCCAAATATCCATGCCAAATGTGCATTCTTTCCTCCCACATCTTCAGGAGTCCAAAGGTACCCATGGTTTGTGGATTCTCATGGGGGTAGGGGGACTGAGGAAATAGCCAAAATATAGTAATTATGGCATAATATAGAAGTTTTTTCTTGCTGTGCAAGAAAACATCATTTGTTGCAACAAATGTTTGCTGTCCTAAGATCACCACCTCCCAAGGTTTCAGGAACAAGCTAAGTTGTAAAAGAAAAGAATTTTTTACTACAGTTTGTGCATTTTTCTAAGTGGTAGTCCATTTTTCTTATTTTGGTGGTTTAAATCTACTTCCAGGTTGTGGTTGAAACTGGTGTTAAACTCATGGAAAAACCCGGAAGTCTATACATTTCTGAAAAGTAGACAAAAGTTCAAATTCAGCAAGAGCCCATTCCTATATCACTTATGGTTTTCTCAAAGATATTCTTGTCACAATATTCTGTCCCATCGATATTTTGGCTTTGATATTCTGTACTACAATCGTCAGGGCTAAAAAGACATCTCATATATATCAAGGAAAATCTTATCCTGCAGAGCGGAAAAAGATATTCTGCCTTGTCTCAATTTTAAATATTAATGTTGGCCATCTCTTTTACATTCCATACAATATGTCCTTGCCCCTGCCAGATATAACAGACTCAAATTTACATTCTGCGAAGCCATGATCTTCACTTCCTCCCCTGATGGATTTCATCATCCAAAATTCTTTAAAAAACAATTAAGGATGATCCAGACACAGCCCATATTTGGTGAGTTATCTAATCAGCTTTAGCATTTCCTTGATTTCATAAGTATTTCATTTGCATGAACTCAGATCGTTACAATATGTTTGCAGATTGCGAGAAAGTATCAGCACTCTCTGACTTTGTCGACCCTGAGGGTATGCAAAAAAAAAAGTATGAAGTAACAGCTTTAGAATGTGGAAAACAAATGTTGATATTACTGTACAAACCGATAAAGCCAATTTTCCAAAGACATAATGCATGTGGATACTTAAATAAATCAACTCATTGTTTCTTCCAAGAAATATATTCCTGGCAGTGCACACTTAAAGTGGTAGCACCATTCTATAACAAACTGGATCCGAAAGATAACAGTTGGATGAAGATTAAGCCACAAATTGCTAGAGGAAGGCCTTTTGTAAACTCGGAATTTGGACGCCCGCTATACACCTTAAAAAAGCACATTCATACATGTCAAATATTGGATACAATATTTATTAACTACGCTTCATATTTACTATACACCTGGTGAACTAACCAGACAGACTAGAAGACAGATGACTTCTGTGCAACAGATATAATTAAACAAGTATTTGCAATGCAATAGGTCTCGCATTAGCGCGAGTTTGAGCTATTGGCATTGCAAATGACACTGCCTTTTATTTATTTGTTTTGATAGCCTGCAAGCGTAAGTAAGGACTTTAAGTTCAAATTGCATGTTTACGCACCTCTTGCTGGTTTTCAAAACACATAAATAAAAGCCATTGTCATTTACAATGCCAATAAGTCAAACTATTGCAAATGCAAGCTAGGGCTATTGACTTAGCCAATTTGTGTAAGCTATGTTCTAGAGCAGGGTAAGCAGTACAACTGACTAATTTGGGAGTTGAGGGGTGGTTACACTCTGATAATTTACAGTTGCAAAGAAAGTAAATCACTGACGTAGTTAAAATAATTTCTAGTGATTTAGCTTACTTCAAGCATTCCATCCTTCACTTTTCGTCTTGCCTAATCATGAGTGGCACCAAATAAAATACTTATGGTATCGACAACCACTGGAATTCACAGTCTAAAAAAAACACTAAGGGCCATATGTACAAGCCCCTATCTCCACAGGAACGTCACTTTTTGTGATGTTCCCGTGGCGATAGGGGCCTTACCTTATGTACAAGGCAGCGTTAAACCACTTAATGTGGCTTAACGCTGCCTTGTACATAAGGCACCCTTTCACGCTATAGTTAGCGTGAAAGGGGCGTGCAGTGGGTGTTGCGGTGGGCGTTCCACTGCAACACCCATTGTATTTGACGCTGCCCCCTATGTACATGGGTGGCGTACATAGGAGGCAGCGCCCAAATTAAGACAGGAAAATCCTGGTCTTAAGTTGGCCAAAGGAGGAGAAATGCATTATTTCTCCTTGTTTTTGCTTTTTCCATGTGTGCTGCTTTGTGCAGCACACATGGAAAAAGCAAAATGCCATGGTTTGTTTATGTACAGGAAAGTGTCCCTTCCTGTACATAAACAAACCTTTTTAAAAAATGCCATTTTGTAACTTTCATGTGTGCTGCATGAAGTAGCACACATGAAAGTAACAAAATGGCATTTTAGGATTGTTTATGTGCAGGAAGGGACACCTTCCTACACATAACCAATCCTCCTCTGCACACAGACACCCTTGCACTCTGGTGCAAGGGTGCCTGCGTTGGCGCTAAGTTGTTAAACTTAGCGCCATCGCAGGGTGAAACGCAAGGCTGCACCACATTCTTGTAAATATGGTGCAGCCTTGCATTTCCTAAGTGGCGGAGCGTGTCGTTACATATCCACCCAAAAAAACTGGCTCAGTTCAATTGTCTCAGTGGCAAAAAAAAACGGATCGAAGTTGTTAAAATAATTTCTCGTGATTTAGAGTTTTGGTGTGCTAGTATGCTGTAGGTGGTTGCTCTTGACATGCTGTGTACCAACTTTTATTGCAACACAATGAGAGAAGCATATCTATTCTCAAACTGGCATTTTATCACAATTTCACACGGGATGAGTATTGCGCTGTATAAAAACTGTAAATAAATAAATAAATGAGTACAAAGACTGCTCGTACTCAGAAAGCATGTAATGAGGTAAACGACGTGGCGAAGTTACATTCGTTCGGGTAATGTATTCATTCCAGAATGGCCCGAGCAGCAGAGCTTATCACTGCCCTGCATAAATAGCATATTTTGTACGAGTATTATATAACCGGGTCTGAAGAATCACATTTAAAAGAAGTGCCAGGGGAGATGTTATGTCATAAACTGTCAATTAAACAGGTGCTTGCCATGCTTTTTATTGCTTATGACTCAGGAAAACGTTGCCAATTAAATGTTAAATAAATATCTTGTTACCTGGCGAATTCCGTTATTCTCCGTCAAGTACAGGATTTCTAGTGTACATGTATTAGTCCATGCCTCCTTCACAGCCCCTAGCCACCATTGTCATCCCATTTAAAGCACTGCCATAGAGGCTAGGAGACATGTTCTGCCACTCACACAAAGGTGAATTTTAGGGCCCCCCTCATTTGGGTTCAGGATGCCACTGAGTTCTCAATAATGGGTTACAAACTGGGTCGGTGTCAGTCAATAAGTATGCAATTCACACTGAAATCTAGGGCTAACCAAACAGTGCCAATGATTGTAACTAGTATCCTAAGAATTATCATTGCTGGACTTTGGATGGCAATGGACCTCACTGTATTTGAAATCTGGAAAAAGAAGTAGAAAGGGTGGCCTTCATGAAATGGAAATGACCTAATGTACACAACCAAGAGGAAAAGAATTATGGAGGACATTAAGGAACTAGTAACGTGAAAATTAACTTAGTTTGTGCACTACAGGTTTGGAACAAGTCCATTTCTAATCAATAGCTACATCGCTATCATAATTATTACGTAATGTTTTTCTCACAAAAGGAAATCAATTGTACAGTTCTCAGCAGATTTCATGGGGGTATTACTAATTATTAAATGGAGCAGGTAAGCTTGCCCGACTTACTGGTAAGTAATAGTACAAGTGCCAAGGTGAAGGATACTGATTTGACCTTACTCCAAGGGCGACCAATTGGAAGGGTTTATTTTTTTCACAATGAAATTCTAGGATTACAAGATGTTGCTACGGTCCTTATCAGTCTCCTGGTGCTCCTTTACGACTAAAAGTTGTGATAGGGTATGAGGATTTTTTTTTTTTAAGTTGAAATGATTATTACAATGGTGAGCACTTCTGGCACACTTGACTAGAGCCTCACTTTCGTCACGGACGCATAACCATTGTTCTAAAAACAAGCATTGGCATAGCCAATAGGTCTCGCCTTTGGGACCTTATAAGTGTTTAGCCATGCAACACTTGATTTTGTTTCACCAAGGATATTGTACTGGATAACTAAACACTTATAAGGTCCCAAAGGGGAGACCTATTGGCTATGCCAAAGCTTGTTTTTTTTTTTTAAGGACAAGCAGTGCTATCAGGCTCCGGCTGCCACTTAGTCCACCGCATCCCACGTAGACGCTGCAGCCATCTTTGAATGGTTTTAAAGCCAATTCAAAAGCGGTCGCCAGTGTATGTGAATCCCTATCTCAACTGTGAGACTGTTCTCCTGCTTCCCAATTCTATTCAATACAAATTATGTAAAAAGAACATCCCTTTCTGAGCTGCACGGCTCATCCTACCCACGTTTCACGCGCAGATTTGAAATACTGATGGTTTGGGCTTCCCGGAATTCAACTG
Organism: Calotriton arnoldi; assembly: GCA_963921515.1. Taxonomy (NCBI): domain Eukaryota; kingdom Metazoa; phylum Chordata; class Amphibia; order Caudata; family Salamandridae; genus Calotriton; species Calotriton arnoldi. The sequence goes on from CAWUFW010004708.1 coordinate 1,123,203, forward strand.
GTTGAGAGGTAGAGAGGTGTAGAGAGGTAGAGAGGTGTAGAGAGGTAGAGAGGTGTAGAGAGGTAGAGAGGTGTAGAGAGGTAGAGAGGTGTAGAGAGGTAGAGAGAGAGAGAGGTAGAGAGAGAGAGGTAGAGAGGTGTAGAGAGAGGTAGAGAGAGAGAGGTAGAGAGGTGTAGAGAGAGAGGTAGAGAGGTGTAGAGAGAGAGGTAGAGAGGTAGAGAGAGGTAGAGGTAGAGAGAGAGGTAGAGAGGTAGAGAGAGAGAGGTAGAGAGAGGTAGAGAGAGAGGTAGAGAGAGAGAGGTAGAGAGAGAGAGGTAGAGAGAGAGGTAGAGAGAGAGGTAGAGAGGTAGAGAGAGGTAGAGAGGTAGCGGGAGAGAGAGGTAGAGAGGTAGAGGGGTAGAGAGAGGTAGAGGGGGAGGTAGATAGAGGTAGAGGGAGAGAGGTAGAGAGAGGTAGAGAGAGAGAGGTAGAGAGAGAGAGGTAGAGAGAGAGAGGTAGAGAGAGAGGTAGAGAGAGGTAGAGGTACAGAGGTAGAGGTACAGAGGTAGAGGGAGAGGTAGAGGTAGAGAGGTAGAGAGGTAGAGAGGTAGAGAGGTAGAGAGATAGAGAGAGAGGTAGAGAGAGAGAGGTAGAGAGTGAGGTAGAGAGAGAGGTAGAGAGAGGTAGAGAGAGAGGTAGAGAGAGAGAGGTAGAAAGAGGTAAAGAGAGGTAGAGAGAGGTAGAGGTAGAGGTAGAGAGGTAGAGAGAGGTAGAGAGGTAGAGAGAGATAGAGAGAGGTAGAGAGAGGTAGAGAGGTACAGAGGTAGAGAGGGAGAGGGAGAGAGGTAGAGAGGTAGAGAGAGAGGTAGAGAGAGGTAGAGAGAGGTAGAGAGGTAGAGGTAGAGAGAGAGAGGTAGAGAAAGGTAGAGAGGGAGAGGTAGAGAGAGGTAGAGAGGTAGCGGTAGAGAGGTGTAGAGAGGTGGAGAGAGGTAGAGAGAGGTAGAGAGGTAGCGAGGTAGAGGTACAGAGGTAGAGGGAGAGGTAGAGAGAGGTAGAGAGGTAGAGGTAAAGAGGTAGAGGGAGAGGTAGAGAGGTAGAGAGGGAGAGGTAGAGAGGTAGAGAGAGAGTAGAGAGAGGTAGAGAGAGGTAGAGAGAGGTAGAGAGAGGTAGAGAGGTAGAGGTAGAGAGAGAGAGGTAGAGAGAGAGAGAGAGGTAGAGAGGTAGAGAGGTAGAGAGAGAGGTAGAGAGAGAGGTAGAGAGAGAGGTAGAGAGGTAGAGAGAGGTAGAGAGAGAGAGGTAGAGAGGTAGAGAGGAGAGAGAGGTAGAGAGAGAGAGGTAGAGAGGTAGAGAGAGAGGTAGAGAGAGAGGTAGAGAGAGAGGTAGAGAGAGGTAGAGAGAGGTAGAGAGAGGTAGAGAGGTAGGTAGAGAGAGGTAGGTAGAGAGAGGTAGAGAGGTAGAGAGAGGTAGAGAGAGGTAGAGAGTAGAGAGGTAGAGAGAGGTAGAGAGAGAGGTAGAGAGAGAGGTAGAGAGGTAGAGAGAGAGAGGTAGAGGTAGCGAGGTAGAGAGAGAGGTAGAGAGAGAGAGGTAGAGAGGTAGAGAGAGGTAGAGAGAGAGAGGTAGTGAGAGAGGTAGAGAGGTAGAAAGAAGTAGAGAGAGAGAGAGGTAGAGAGGTAGAGGTAGAGGGTTGCAAAACATGTGCTTTTTACCACCAAATTCAATTTGGTGGTAACCCATTCGTAAACAGAAAGGGTCCCCAGGTGAACCTCTCTTCCCTTTGTGAATGCATGCGAAAACATTTTTTTAAGAGAAGGCAGTGGTCCAACGGAACACTGACTACTCTAAAAAAATCAAACTGAAAAGTTTTCATTTTTTTTTTTAATGCATCCCGTTTTCCATTAAGGAAAACAAGATGCATATAAAAAAATGTTGCTTTATTTAGAATCAAATCTCTTTTTTATTGGCAGTTAAATCAGAAGAACAATTACACAGCAAGACGCCTACAACCCAAGCCAGGCCGGCCGCAAAGTCTGTCGGTGTGTGTCATATACAAGTAGTACCATATCGATCTGCACATATACCTTACTCCAGTAGATGTTGTACGAAACACACTCAGTAAGGAATAACCTACAATATCGGGGCAAGAGCTGACAGTGACTACTCTGTGTGAAAAATCTTTGGGATGGTGGTTACACAGCATGCCGCCTATAACCTGCAATGGGCAGGCCGTGTCTCAGGGTAGGGTGCTTAAAACTGAATAGATAACAATGTACATGCTTATTAATGTCCAGAGCTAGGGTTCTGACTTGGATTCACTTCAGTGAAGTGCTACTATACACGAAAAAGTGCAAATGCAGCCATTTTAAAGCATTCAAACCAAAAGAACAAAGATGTAGCTTTATTTAAAAGCAAACACAGTCATGGTGGTCTGCTGTCCCCAGCAGGCCACCATTCATCCCTGTGTTTTTAGCGATTCCCAATAGGTCGCAAATTGCGACTTGCCTCATGAATATTAATGAGGTAGATCTATTTGCGACCCACTGGGAGTCGCTAAAAACTCTAAAGAGTTTCATACATTTGAAATTGCGATTTTCTAATTGTGATTGGCATGGAAGCGCAATTAGAACTCGCAACTTCAAACCTTCGTACATGTGGCACTAAATCATTCTCAAATAACACTTATTAGCACTTACAATGAGAGCTCCCACAAATATGACATTTTTAAAAGATTGCAAATCCCTACACCATGCAAAAAAGAACTTGAATTCGAAAACAAAAGAGAAACAAATTGAAGACTTAGAGACAAACTAAAATAATTGCACACAAAGAAATACAAAGGTTAGGAAGCAGTTCTAAGAGGGCTGATGGTACTAGAGGCCAGTATGCTGAAGTGAACTTTGGGATTTCCTATTCCATAACCTCAAAGTTATTAACACTGAAACAAGACATAAAGAGCAATAACCAAACGCTGGAGTGTGTTAATGAAGAGGTGAAACCTTGAAGAAAACAGTGAATTATGTGACTATTGGATAAAACACTGATGATTCCTTCACTGAAGAGCAGCAACTAAGATAGTGAGAGGGCACAAACACAAATATTAAACAATATTAATAATAATATTAAACGATTTCAATTAACAGCAGGGACAGTGAACATAACCCCACGATCAGATAGCTTCAGAACAGGTTTTTGGGAAGGCTCCGGAGTAGCACGAAAAGTTTTTATGTTGCAGAAAGTGAGGTGAATGCATTTAACTACCTTCCAGAGGAGCGGTGTGTGGCTAAAAAAAATAAATATCAGTAACGGTAATGAAGAAGTCCTAAGAGAGGTCTTGTTGCAAGTAACCTCACATCACCTTTTGAGTGTTTGATGTAACGATCTAAGTGGGCAAGGGTAATTCCAGATATGGGCCCCTTGCAACTGGAACCAAGCTACACCCGACAGATTATTCTATGCTATGCTGTGTTTTGTTGTGTTTTGTTATGCTATGCTATGTTTTGTTGTGTTTTGCTATGCTATGTTTTGTTTTGTTATGCTATGCTATGTTTTGTTATGCTATGTTTTGTTGTGTTTTGTTATGCTATGCTTTATTATGCTATGTTTTGTTTTGTTATGCTATGCTATGTTTTGTTATGCTATGCTATGTTTTGTTGTATTTTGTTATGCTATGCTATGTTTTGTTATGCTATGCTATGTTTTGTTTTGTTATGCTATGCTATGCTTTGTTTTGCTATGCTATGCTTTGTTTTGTTATGCTATGCTATGTTTTGTTGTGTTTTGTTATGCTATGCTATGTTTTGTTATGCTATGCTATGTTTTGTTGTGTTTTGCTATGCTATGCTTTGTTTTGTTATGCTATGCTATGTTTTATGTCATGCTATGTTTTGTTATGCTATGTTTTGTTGTGCTATGCTATGTTTTGATATGCTATGCTATGTTTTGTTGTGTTTTGTTATGCTATGCTAGGTTTTGTTATGCTATGCTAGGTTTTGTTATGCTATGCTATGTTTTGTTTTGCTATGCTATGCTTTGTTAACCGCTTCGCTGCGGCGCGAATTCCGCCGCTGTGCTGGGACATTCCAATCCTGGGCGTGGCTCGGACGGCCCCCGGCCGTCGTGCGCACACGCCCACCGTGACTCATGACGGCCGGGGGCCGTCATGAGCACGGAAGAGGCTAAGCTATGCTTTGTTTTGTTATGCTATGTTTTGTTATGCTATGTTTTGTTATGCTATGCTATGTTGTGTTTTGTTATGCTATGCTATGTTTTGTTATGCTATGCTATGCTTTGTTATGCTATGCTATGTTTTGTTGTGTTTTGTTATGCTATGCTATGTTTTGTTGTGTTTTGTTATGCTATGCTGTGTTTTGTTATGCTATGCTATGTTTTGTTATGCTATGCTATGCTTTGTTATGCTATGTTTTGTTATGCTATGCTATGCTATGTTATGCTATGCTATGTTTTGTTTTGTTATGCTATGCTATGTTTTGTTGTGTTTTGTTATGCTATGCTATGTTTTGTTATGCTATGATATGTTTTGTTTTGTTATGCTATGCTTTGTTATGCTATGCTATGCTATGTTTTGTTTTGTTATGCTATGCTATGTTTTGTTATGCTATGTTTTGTTATGCTATGCTATGTTTTGTTGTGTTTTGTTATGCTATGCTATGTTTTGTTATGCTGTTTGTTGTGTTTTGTTATGCTATGTTTTGTTGTGTTTTGTTATGCTATGCTGTTTTGTTATGCTATGCTATGTTTTGTTTTGCTATGCTATGTTTTGTTTTGCTATGCTATGCTTTGTTATGCTATGCTATGTTTTGTTATGTTATGCTATGCTATGTTTTGTTGTGTTTTGTTATGCTATGCTATGTTTTGTTGTGTTTTGCTATGCTATGTTTTGTTTTGTTATGCTATGTTTTGTTGTGTTGTTATGCTATGTTTTGTTATGCTATGTTTTGTTTTGTTATGCTATGCTATGCTATGTTTTGTTATGCTATGCTATGTTTTGTTTTGTTTTGTTATGCTATGCTATGTTTTGTTATGCTATGTTTTGTTATGCTATGTTTTGTTATGCTATGCTATGTTTTGTAATGCTATGCTATGCTTTGTTATGCTATGCGATGCTATGTTTTGTTTTGTTATGCTATGCTATGTTTTGTTATGCTATGTTTTGTTGTGTTTTGTTATGCTATGCTATGTTTTGTTATGCTATGCTATGTTTTGTTGTGTTTTGTTATGCTATGCTACGTTTTGTTATGCTATGCTATGTTTTGTTGTGTTAGGCTAGGCTATGTTATGTTATGTTATGTTAGGCTAGGCTGTGTTATGTTGTGTTAGGCTAGGCTGTGTTATGTTGTGTTAGGCTAGGTTGTGTTATGTTGTGTTAGGCTAGGTTGTGTTGTGTTGTGTTGTGCTGTGTTGTGTTATGTTTTTGTTTTGTTTTGTTTTGTTATGTTATGTTTTTGTTTTGTTATGTTATGTTTTGTTATGTTATACTATGTTTTGTTATGTTATACTATGTTATGTTATGCTATACTATGTTATGTTATGCTATACTCTGTTATGTTTTGTTATGCTATGTTATGATTTGTTATGTTATGTTAGGCTAGGCTATGTTTTGTTATGTTATGTCAGAAACCCTGAATTTCTTTGTCACAAATTAAGCACTAAGAAAGATGCTGCAGCTAAAACACCATTAAAGTATAGTCCATATGCTCTTTGTTACGTACATTATAAAAAAAAAAGGTACGCCAAGTTTTGGACTTCCAGCCAGCGCTATTAGTAACTGTAGATGTTGAGATTGAGGGTGTGGGCAGACATGTGTTCTGCGCTCTTGGAAGCATGCGTTTTCCGCCAAGATTTGGACTTTATTACATGTTCTCATTTAAGATGGAAATAAGAGAGCGGGAGAGACAGAGAGAGAGAGAAAGCGAGAGGAGAGAGAGAGAGCAAGAGAGAGAGTTCGGGAGTGCTGCGTGCGTGCGCGCCAGTCTGATCATTTTCAAGCACTGCACTCGTGCTTGTGGCGCGCCCCTGCTCGCTCCCGCAAGGTGGATGCCGCCACAAGCACGAGTGCAGTGCTTGAAAATGACCAGAGCGACGGCTAAAGGTCCTCCTAAGCAGCGCAAGCGCGCTGCGTAGGCGAGACCTAACTAGTGAATTCAGCCTAAGCAGCTTTTTTATACGATTTCGATTTTCAGAAGCATGTTTTTGCAGTAGGCCCAAAAAAAAATGTAGTCTGTGAAGTGCAATACCGCATAAACCCGACCAAAATAGTGTTGCTGCACCTTCAAGCACACCTACTTCACACACCGGGCCGTGTCCTTTACTGCAAACACTTTAAAGACACGCTCAAGCAAAACTATGTATGATAAAAGGGCTTCGGTTAGCTGGGGTGGTCTTGGAGTCGCAAATCTCACCAGTGTTTGAACCAGGAGATGGATACGGACTCGTATTACCTTTTGTGCCACGTTTTTGTGTATTGTCTGCAGCACCTTCTTATAATTATGTGGCCAAGTGCCCAGCGGTGTCAGCATCATCTGGTTTACATCTTAGTCACAGAATGACACAGTCTTAACCTCATCCTGGTGCTGTCTGTGACCTTGGTCGGCTTCCTGTATCAGCCACCCACAGTCCCCACCTCATATAATTGGTCATTTTAAGCTATTAAACTAGATTTATTTTTTCCTGTCCTCAGTGCCGGGAAACCCTTTTTGGGTAGCTGCACGCTTTATAAGAATATATAATAATAATAATGGTTGATAGTCAGGATAGAGTGGTGGAAATGCATTTGACACTAATTACGTGCGTACGCCATTGATAGAGCCATTTTCAAGGGTACTGGTACAGCAGTGCCAAGGTTAGACACCTGTGTGAGGAGCCAGCACCTTCTACAAGGTAGAACAGATGGCCGGACACACTCAGGTAAGTCCTATGTGAACGCATCACCAGTTCTTATGTGGGGCTGACCCTTATGGGAGAGACAAAGTCGGTCATAACTCATAAGACATGGATGGCAGGGAAGACTCAAACACACGCACAACTGACATTCTAGCTGGACTACTTGCCCATGCACAGACGCATGCTTGGGGTGTCGCAGAGCCACAGACGCCATCTTGAAGGGATCATGTTGCTGTCATCAGGAACATAAATGAGGCCATTCCATACCTTTACAGCCCGTGATGTTTCCCATTTCAGCCTCACTGGGATAAAAGTGCTGGTAGAATTTGAAAGAGTTGCCAGTAGTTGCAGGTTAGACATTAGGATTTGGCTTCTCCCCACTGTACGCGTGTAATAATGATAACTAGACATTAGCAACTTGAAGATCTTGCCTCCTCAGCATCATTGTGTATGTGAGGGCTCTTAGCTGCAAACTGGTTCATATTTTACAATTCTACTGCACGCCTAGACCCTTGTGTGGAAAATGGGGTTCTTTATTGTAAGTGTTTTGTAATATGCCGGTAGCAACGATTAATAACAGAGTCACTTAGTTACCACTAACAATTTGAACAGTATCTTGATTCATGAAAATGTGCAAAACTCTGCAGAATCCTTACTTCAAGCTCTATAAATGTAAATGTCTTACCTGACGCGGTGGAGTCCCCATATCCTGTCTCTATGGAAGGAAATACATATTAACACATGAATAAATGTATTTGTATTGTAGCCAGCGTAGCCCAACATATGTTAATATCCACTACATTATCTTTGTAAAGTCCATAGAGCATCAGAGTATATTCAAAGTCTCTCTTCTGCAGTGCTGAAGGTTTCGATTTTAATGATGTGGCAGGCTGGGCACAACTTCATACAGCCTTATAGCCTGCTGCTGAGGCTGTACCTGTTGTTAAAGGCCCTGAACCCGAGTTAACGAGGAAGAGGGCCTTTTACAACTGGTATGGCCAGAGGCAGAAGGGCTCTAAGGCTATTAGGACATTCCACCCACTAAGGGTAGAATTTTCCAAATTAAAAAGGGAGAAACATGGAATGATGGAGCTCCGGGTTTATGCCAGCCATTATTAGCCCCCAGCTACTCCATTGTCTTCAATGGCGCTCTCAACATTCCAATGTTCTAATCTGGAACATGAACCATGACTGTGCTAAAAGCTAATCACTGTAACAACTGGCACGCAGCTTTTATGTTTAACAAACAAATCTTTACTGAGCAAACACAGAGAAAGGAAGGCAAGAACAGAAGTACATCTCATAAGGTGTAGTGTGAGTAAAAATACATAAATATAACCGGTATCCTTCACGTCGTGAATGTACGTCAGCGCAGTGGAGCAGTAGTTCACAATCTTTGCAGCTTTTAAGTAGCTGTATTTTTGGATGTATTATTTTTCATTGCGTATTATTATTTTAGTTCCTATTCCTCCCATTTTGCCTGCTGCTACAGACTTGGAGCTAGTCGGGCCCCCTTACGTTCACCTCAGCTTCCGTTCTTTGTGTTTGGGTGGAGCTGCAGGTTCGCCAAAGTTATTTAACAATGTTTCAAGAAGTGCGCCTTACGTGACACATTCATAACTGCATCATCTGTTTCAGCTTCCTGTCCTCATAGAAAGAGTGCCGTCTCATTACAGTAATCACAATTCACCCCATTGCAGCATTTCAGACTGATTACTTGTATGCAAGATCCCGTATTGACATGTTGGAGCGGAAGTTGCTGCTGTCTGCAATGTTGTCACTGCCTGACCTTGGGAAGGCGGTGCAGGGTGCGCCTTTTTCCATAGGTGCCAACTTGCATGAATCAGGTTAGAGGTACATGAAAGTGAGTCTTCCCCCTTAAAGAAGAATCTTAAAATAACAGATTGCATCTGTTTGCTTTTGTAAACGACTTTACAAAGTGAACAAGCATTGGCATAGCCAATAGGTCTCGCCTTTGGGACCTTATAAGTGTTTAACCATGCAACAGTTGATGTTGTTGCACCAAGGATAGTGTGCTGCATAACTAAATACTTATAAGGTCCCAAAAACGAGACCTATTGGCTATGCCAATGCTTGCTTCTTCTGTGCTTGCCAGTGGGACACACCGATGCTGAGGTAAACAGCCGGTATTTCGCTGACAAACTAACCACAGTCCCCGAGTTTCTCTTCTGGACTAGTAGCAAAATGTTCCTATTACTCGAAGAAGAATGATGAAAGGAATTTGCTCTCCTGCTAATTTGGCTTCGTGTGGCCATGGACGGATTGTACACAGAGGTATAAAAGTATCTCCTTTCGAGTCCAGTATTAAAGCAGTTTGGCTTTTCATCTGTTTAATGGTGGAGATTGACGGGTTTTACAACGCCTTGTAAAATGGGCACAAAAAGGATATGTTAATTACATTAGCCACCAGCTCTCAGTGTTTCTTTAATATAAGTAGTCATCAGACACTAGTGACAGAAAATGAACACACTTTATAAGAACGGAAAAAAATCTTTGCAGCTAAATGACAGCTGGTCATTGAGTAGTGCAACTGTCGACAAAGTAGCAATCGCCGCTGGAGTAAAAGAATGTAAAGAAACTGTTTATGTCACTATACTTTGGGCTTCTCTTATATCGTTTTGTTTTATGTAAATATAGATCAGGTATTTATATCCCGCGAACCTGGCCGTAAGGCTGCTGTACGTTTTATGAGTGGGCGGGTGGCAAGTTAGGAGAGAGCTCTTGTGGCCAGTGGCCTCACTACGGGCGAAGAGGTCTGCCCTGATGGAGGCCGGTACATAGAGCATTTCCAACGCCTCCCGGCTGCTCTTTGTTCGGGCACTACTTTTTGTGCTGTGCCACTGTTTCACACACGCCCATCACCGTTTTTCTGTGTAAACAACGGAAGGATTCTTTTAATACTAATGCTACTAAGGTGAAGTTTCTCTACGTACAAGGTCTCAGTCCTATTTCTCACGCCTTCGGCACAGGGATAACCCAGAGAGTTAGCTAGAGGATGCTGTCAGCTCTGCGTGTCTGTCTGTATGTATGTAGGTGCGTGGGTGTCGGTATGTTTTAAACTTGATATGAGTGACAGCACTTGTGCATGTGCGATTGAGGAAGGGGTGGTAGTCTGCAAGCGTTTTAGAGGGTGGTTGTGTAAAAATGCTCACAAGGTGTATGACAAACCTTCTGTCTATGTTATATCTCGTGGTGCTAAAAATGCATGTTACTGGTATGTTAGTCGAGGCTCAAGGTAAGGGCGGAATCAATAAATGCTTTGCACAGTTCAATATCATGTATTTTTTTTAGATGACAGAAGCTTAGTTGTCTGTTTTGCCACACTCAGATTGGTGAGCACCGCTCTCACAGGCGAGCGACGTGATGTGCTGTTACCGTTCCGCTGTTATTGCTCGGCACCGTCCTCCTCTGCGGCTAGTTCCTCAAAGTCATAGCTGGGTGGTGTGGCGCTGCTCTGAGCGAGAATTACAGCAGCTTCCTGTCTGCTGCCTGCAGAGCAGTCTGTCTGGCTCTATCTCTTGCCAAAGTCACCCTTGATTCATTTGGTATTCACCGCCGTCCCCTCCATCACCACCAACTAATGTGGCATGAATGTAAATGTATAGTGCGAGAGAAAGCTACGGGAGGAAGCCATAACTCACGTCGCTGTTTTGACAGAAGCTGTTAACTTTAAGCCTCGTGACAAATAGTTCGCACTGCCGAGAAACACCAGAGAGCAACAACTTAATGGCAGCTGAGGGGTTAGTCTGCATTATTTATTTGTTGCGTGTTTCATTTAAACAGGATAAATGACCCCAGCGGAGGCGCCGTTCAGAGCCGGCGGAGCCCCGAGTCAAACACATGCACATACAATAATAAACAAGTGGGAGGGGTGGGGGGAGTGCGGCCGAGAGCAGGGACACGCAGCGTCTACCTGCAGGAGCGAGCGCGATAATTGCTAACACATGGCGCCGCTGCTCGCTCCCGCAAGGGAAACGCCAAACGTGCACGCGTTGCAATAGAAAGCAATGCAAAGCGTGCACGTTTTTGGCCAAAAAAGCTGATTGATTCCAAGAGGTCCCCTCCTATGCAGCGCATGTGCGCTGCGTAGGCGAGACCTAAAAACGGAGAGACAATCAGAAAGCTGTGTAATACTCTTTAACGGAATAAGTGATGGAATGATCGATTGTTAAGGCATTACTTGTAGATGCTGGAAGAGAGAAATGTCCCATAAATTCTGTGACTCGTTGTGGAAATGGCCTACCCATGGAGATCCTGATCCCTCCTTCCTGGAAGTGAGTGGTAAGTCTCACGTAGGCATCTGAAGTGCCACTTGGGTGCTCCAAGTCTATTTACCCTTCTTTCAACGCTGCGTGCCACCTTCGACGTAGGTGTTATCAGACAGATTAGTGCTTACTCTGTACACGCCCCGTATCCTAGAGACACGTGCACTGCTGGTGCCTGCAGAATTTGCTTTGTGTGAGGGATCTTTCTTCTCTTGTTGTCCATGCTTTACCCTTGTCAATGCTTTACCCTATGGGGCATATTTACAAGCCCCTATCACCACCACAACATCACTTTTCACGACGTTGTGGTGCGATAGGGGCTTCACCTTATTTACAAGATGCGTTAAGCCACTTAATGTGGCTTAACGCTGCCTTGTAAATAGGGCACCCTTTCACGCTATTCTTAGTGTGAAAGGGGTGGGCAATGGGTGCTGTGGTGGGCGTTCCACCGCAAAAGCCACTGAATTTGACGCTGCCCCATATTTACAAGGGTGGCATAAACCTGGTCTTTCCCTGGCACAACAAGGAGAAATGTTGTGCGTTGTGCAGCACACATAGAAAAAGCAAAAGGCCATTGATTGTTAATGTGCAGAAAAGTGTCCCTTTCTGCACATAAACAATCATTAAAAAAATGATGTTTTGCAACTTCCATGTGTGCTGCATTAAGCAGCACACATAGAAGTTACAAAACGCCATTTCAGATTGTTTATATGCAGGAAGGGACACCTTCCTGCACATAAACAATCTCTCCTGCAACGCAGGCACCCTTGCACTGTGGTGCAAGAGTGTCTGCGTTGGCGCTAGGTAGCTAAATTTAGCGCCAGCGCAGGGGGAAATGCAGGGCTGCATCATATTGTTGTAAATATGGTGCAGCCCTGCGTTTTAGAATTGGCGGAGTGCGGCATAAAGCCAAGGAGGCTAACGCCGCGCTGTGCCACTTCTATTGTACGTATTCCCCTATGTGCGCGAAGCACACTGGCACTGCTGCTGAAAATACATCATCCGTTCTGCCTGTGATGGAAGCTGGCACTGCTGCTGCACATATTGTGCCTTTACCCTGTGTGTCAGGGTAGCTTACACTTTTGATACAATGCATGTTCTTTTGTGAGAAAAATACCCCTTTTCAAGATGCGTGAGTTTGTGTGTGTGAAACAGGGAGACCTGCTCCTCCCCAAAGCTTTGACTGCTGTATTAGTGCTGTATAGGTGACAGAAGCGTGCATGACCTCTGCACGTGTTGTATCTATGCTCTGCAAGGAATAAATGCTCCTACTGCCAGTGCCGCTCATACCCAGGCACACCCCTATCTACAAAAATTATTAGACAGGCCTTTGTGCCAAAAAATGCCTCCTTAAGGAAGGCACTAAGGGGCCGATTCCGATCTGGGTCGGAAAGCTCTCTGACCGAGCCGGATCCGGAGTGTTTCCCGACCGAGCCGGAGTCCTGCAGTCCGACCGAGCGAGTACGATGCGGCCGCATGCTGCCGGACTCGATTCAGTCGGACTCCCATTGAAGTCAATGGGAGCCGGTCGTACGACGCGTACATGGGCTCCCATTGACTGAATGGGTACGTCGCGAACAAGTGCGCCCCCTAAAGTGGGTACGCGTCGGTGCAACCCGCACCGTACATACCTGTGTTGGGGATACCCATGGGTCTCCCCCTGTGTTCGACTCGTAAGGCTACGGGTTTTGGGGGGTCCGGCACGGACCCCCAACGTCCGGCTCCGGGAGCTTTTTTGAGCCGGACGCTCCGACTCGATCCGGCTGTCCGACGCGTACATCGTAGTCGCTCGGTCATATGACGTCTCCATTGCGTGGTGCGATTCGTTTCCGTACGAGTCGGTCGGAGCGGTTCGGATCCGGAAACGGTTCGGTAGGAACACACGCGTACAATCGCATCGTACTCGCTCGTACAGCTGTACGAGTCGGTCGGAAAACAAGCATACGGCTCGTACTTTTTCCGGCCGGATCCCATTCGGAGAGCTTCCGACCGAGATCGGAATCGGCCCCTAAGTAGGAGAAATATTTTAATTTCTCCAAAATTTCCAAACACTGCATGAGTGCTACACTGTACAGCTCACATCCTATGCATAAACAGTTGAAAGGTTTATTTAGGCCTAGTATTCTGTACTAGAAGAGTGTCCTTCCAGTATAAAACCTATCCTACATATCAGCATACACCTTTGCACTATAATTAAGGCTCCCAGTGTTCCGTTTTTACTGATTTTTACAGATAAATACAGACAGGAAACAATGTGTTTCCTGTCTGTATAAATCTTTTAAAGTAGAAAAATACGGAAAATTGTGCTTCTTGTGGGTGACTCTCTCTGTTGTCTTTTGTGATATCCAGGACAACAGCTGAGCAGATAGACCGCAACGGAAGTTAAAAAACAGGTTGAGTTTTCCCTAAATATAGGCATATGTTAACATATATTTGTATTATAATGCTGATATTTACCTGTGGGTGCAGTGTTTTACTATATTTCACTACTTAATTTGCTAAAATGCGATAGGCAGCAAAGTATGAGTGCATGTTTAAATTAATGTGAAAATATACCATTGTACAACTCCATTTATTTGCAAAACACAAAATAAATATGGATCAATATCAATAGGATGGCCCAAAAATAAAGATGGAAATGTAAAAAAAATTTAGTGTGTGAGTGTGCACTACCGCTGGCCACAAAGTATCTATACTCTATTTATTCTGTGTTTTTATTGATGACTGTAAAGCCCTTACACTGCATAAAACCAAAAAGGATTGCTTCATTGATGCATCTTTTTATAATTTCAGAGCACAATGATGCGCGATTGCTTTGTGCAGCATTTTCTCTATATATCTGCTAAGAGACTGGCCCACACCCCACCGCTAGCCTTAAGTAGATATTTAGGCATACTAATTTCTCCATGTGCAAATTTCATATTAAATCATATTTAGTGCATATAACTTGTTTTTGAATGTGTATCTATTACGCTAAATGCTATGTTTTCCTTTAGCATACTATTGTGCCAAAATCGTTTCTTTTGTTTACTATCTATTAGTATTCACTAATCCCTTGGGCCTCATTTACAAGAAAGTGCCGCAGTGTGGCACTGCAAGCCCTTTGGCTGCGCCACGCTGCGGCACTTTCAAAGCACAGGGATGCATCATCTCTACAAGGATATGACAGATCCCTTTGCTGGCGCACAATTAGCTGCCAGCCCCGACGCAGGCACCCTTGTACCATGGTGCAAGGATGCCTGCGTCACGGGGATGATTGTTTATGTGCAGGAAGGTGTCCCTTCCTGCACATAAACAATCTGAAATGAAATTTTGCAACTTCTATGTGTGCTGCATTAACACACATAGAACTTGCAAAACGTCTTTTTTTCATGATTGTTTTTGTGCAGGAAGGGACACCTTCCTCCACATAAACAATCATAAGATGTGATTTCCTCGTTCTGTGTGTGCTGAAAAATGCAGCACGCATAGAAAGTGGTATGAAAACGAGGAAAAATGAAGACATTTCTCCTCCTTTCGCCTCCCTATGCCTCCCCTGGGGAGCCGTAGCATTCAGATGTATTTCCAGGTTTACGATTACTCGTAAATCTGGAAATGTGTCAGGTTCCATGGGTATTGCGTGGGAACACCCACAGAAACACCCATGGAACGCCCCTTTCACGTAAAGTGCTGCGTGTAAAGTGGCCTTATTTACAAGGACAGGAAAAGCCACGCAGGTTGGCTTTTCTTGTCCTTGTAAATATGGGGCAGCAAAATACGCTGCCGGTGCGCCACAAAAAGTGAGACACAGGCGGCGCAAGGGGCTTGTAAATAAGCCCCTCAGTGTGTAAAGGGGCTGTGCACTGTGCAATTCACATTACCCACCTCATTGCTATTAAAGTGGCAGTGATTAGCAGTGCACCTCATTGCACACAGTATAGTGGGATGGAAGTCAGTTATTGGCATCATACATCCGTTGCAGCGTTCTCATTAGCAATGTGCCGAATCTGAAATCTCTATTCCTTAGTGGAAGAGGGGACACAATGGCACAAAATGTTTGCATTATAAAATTGGCATTTTTGGGAGCCTACAGAATTCCAGGGCCATGCAAGTAGATAGCACATGCATAGTGCAAGCTATTGGACAGCTTACACTTTGAAAATGTTAACTACTTGCCCTCAGTAGTTTGTAACCATTCAGTACTTTGACACCATAGGAATTGTTTCACACCATGAGACCATGAGTAAAATCGCTTATGAGTTTCAAGGTAGGACAAACACCACTTTGCCTCTCCAGCCCCTGCGATTTGCAAGGATTCATTGTGTGTGTATTGTGATTCTTACAGACTGTTGTTTAATGCAATGGCCATTGGTGCATTAATAATTGATATTTTGTATTCACAAAGTCACCTGTACTGGTTTTGTTACTGCAAATCAGTTTTCAGCATCAGACCCTATATGTACAAGTTACTTCTTCAGCATGGGAGAAGTTGCAAGGCCTTAGACAAGTGGAGGCTCATTTAGGGGCGTTGGCCTCCGCCCTACCCATTATTCGCCTCCTGAGTACTCTCTGACCATTACTTAGAGCAGGGGCAGGGAGCACTCATAAATCAGGATCAGACAGATGGGCAGGCTCATTTCATGCACTGATGCACATGCACCACCCAACCACCATTTTCTGTGACATAAAACCCTGCTATCACGCACTAAAAGGCCACCTTCCGATGATATTGCAGCTGAAGTCAGCTCCGAACATTTTAGGCTTCAGCCCTGAAAATACAGATGTTGAACTTCAGTCAGGGGAGACTCAGGCAAAACCTGCCATATCATCACAGGTTTGGGCAGGATCAGTAAGCCTCAATGACCCCATCCCACCGGTGCAGAGACAGAATATCGACTCAAAAATATCGAGTTGCACAAATATCGAGTTACAAATATTGTGGGTCAGAAATATCGACAGCCAGATTCTCGTGGTCAAGAATATCGACTTAAGGTAAGTAATATCGATTTTAAAAATATCGAAGTGTTTAATATCGTTTGCAAAAATATAGTTGTTAAAAATATTGTTTGTTTATTAATGTTATGTATTTTAGTATATATTTTATATGTATGTGTTGTATTTTTTTGTATAAGAATTGTTTGTATTTTTAATATATGTGTTACATTTTTTGTAGTTAATTTTTTTTTATTTGAATTTTGCGTTTTTAGTTTTGTAGTGGGTTGTGGGTTTATAGGAGAATAGGGTGGGAAGTCATTTAATTATATTACATTTATTGATTATTTTTTATTTATTAATATTTGTTTAATTGAGATGTTATAGTGTTAAATGTGTAAAGTAATTTATTATTAATTAATAATTGGTTGTTAATTAATTTAAATTAATTAATTGGTAATTAATTATGGTAATTGTGTAATTATTTTAGGTGTTTATAGGTGTTAAGGGTGGGAAGTAATTTATGTTTAATTGATTAATTAATAATTGGCTGTTAATTAATTTTAATTAATTAATTGGTAATTAATTATGGTAATTATGTAATTAATTTTAAGTGTGTGGTGGTGTTTATAGGTGTTAAGGGTGGGAAGTAATTTGTATTTAATTAATTAATATATAGTTGTTACTTAATGTTAATTATTTGATATGTATTTTTGGGTAATTGTTGAATTTTTTGTCTGTTGTTTTTACTTTTAAAGGTGTGAAGGGTGGGTATTAAATACATCTTAATTACTTTATTTTTAGTTGTTAATAGTAATAGTTTTTAATTTATAAATACGTTTTAATTGTGTTTTATTATTTTAGAGTTTAATTTAGGTGTGTGTTGTGGATATCATAGTGTTAAAGTGTGTGTAGTCAATTAATTTTTTTACTTGTATTTTCTTATTAATAATTATTTTTAAATTGATTATTAATTATGTTAATTTTGGGGGAAAAAGTAATAAATATTGTTGAAGTGTTTTGTTATTGGTGTGGTGTTATAGGGTAGGAAATACAATAAAAACATTTATGTATTATTTAATTTATTTGTTTGTAAATATTTTCTAGTTTAAAATATTTTTTTGTAAATACATTTTGTATTATTTTATATGATATTTTATTTGTCGTTTTTTTAATTTTTTATTTAGTTTTTATTGGAAATCAGGTAATACATATTTACATTATCCAATCATTCTTACATTTGTTTAACATCTGTACCATTGTTCTCATTTTGAATCCCTTTAAATTGACATTGCTATTTACATTTTTACATATTTACACATATTTACACCTATTTACACAACATTTAATTCTGCTATCTTTTTCTTCCAGGTCATTAATGGATCCCATATTCTCATTCCTTTCTGCTTAGCTTTAAAGTCTTTACATTTATATAGAGACATTTCCTGCTGACCAATGTTCAATATCCTATGCACCCATTGATGATACATAGGCGGTTCCTTATCTTTCCAAACCGTGGCAACCAACAATCTTGCCACTGCGACCGTTATAAATACAAAATCTCTCTAATTCCATCCTGTTGTCAGTGTTGTAAGCATCAGTGTTGCGGTAATTTTTATTTCTATATTCATCACTTGAAGCCAGAAATTCTCTATACCTGTTTTAAATTCATCTAGTTTCCCACAAGAATAAAACATATGAATACTATCTGCCGGTCTAGTTTGGCATCTTGGACATTCATCTGTCTGGCTCATACCCCAGCCAAACAGCTTCGCTGGCGTATAATAAAGATCATACAAGGTTTTGTAATGTTGCGCTTTCAAATTTGATGACAGCAAAACCCTGTTCCCTATCTCTATTATCATATCCACATCTACCTCCCCATCTACAAGCTTTTCCGCCCATTTCATCTCTATTTTTTCCATATCATCTGCTAGTCCCTGTAGCAATTCTGCGTAGAAATCCCTAATCCTACTGTCTCTACGTTTCATTATTCTCAACACAGATACCTCCTCCACTTTAACAGTTCCCTTAGCAAACCCCTTGATATGATGGTGTATCTGTATATATTTGAAGCAGGAGCTTCTGCTTAGGCCAAATCTTTGAACAAGCTCCGGAAAGGTTATTTGTTCTTGATTGTTAAACAAATCTGCCACCATCACAATCCCCGCCTGTTCCCATTGCCTGGCCAATCCATCATAGAGTGCCTGTGGAAGAAAATCTGAGTGCCAAACTGAAGTATACTTATTATATCTAGAGATTTGGCAGTACTTCCTCACCTTTTCCCAAATTTTTATTGCCCCCTGAACACACTTATATCGAATTCTTTTACTGTAGGTGGATTTAGATTGCCATTGGAAGAGACCTTCTGCTTCTTTCCCCAGCGTCAGCTGATATATGTTAGGTAGCTTAGATCTTTCATCCCTAACAGTTTCGGAAAAATACAACGTACCAAGATGCTGCAGGGTACATGCCCAATAGTAAAATAATATATTAGGAGCATTCCACCCCCCTTTCTATGGGCAGAGTCAAGAATTGATATGCCCGTCGTATCTTTTTATAGCCCCATATAAACTTTCAGAACATAGCCTCAATTCTTTTTATTTTACTCCCAGGTAATTCTAACGGTATCGCTCGCATTAAATATAAAATCTTGGGGAATATCCGCATTTTTAATACGTTAATCCTACCTATAATCGTAAGATGTAGCTTATCGATTTGTCTAAGTTCTGCACCTATTTTCCCCAATACAGGATCTATATTTACATCCCACAGCTTATCTATCTGTGATGTTAAGTTAACCCCTAGATACATGGCCTTCTCCGTTACCCGAGGATCCTGCAGATGACATTGGGAAGAGCACACAACTTGCGTTTTCTCTTTATTTAACAAGTAGCCAGACTGCCTCCCAAACTCTGTTGCCATACTTTCAATTTCTTTAATTGTCCCTTGCAGGTCTGTTGTGACTATCCCAATATCATCTGCATACGCAAGGATCTTTGTCTCGCACCCTTGTGTAATAATTGGTTTAATCGCCTGGTTATTCAAAATTCTTACTATAAATGAATCAACATAAAATGCAAATAAAATAGGGGATCAGGGGCACCCTTGGTGCGTGCCCCTAGAAATTTCAATCCTATTTGTAGGTTTTTATATGTAATTAATATTATAATATTTTTCCTTTTTATATATTTAATATATTAGATTTTTCATTTATAAATATGATTTTTTTTTTTTAATGATTTTTTGTAATTTTTACTTATTTTACTTAACTGTTTGAGTGTGAATAGTAATTTTTGTCTCTTCGCTATCCAACACTTTCCCTAATGTTGCACTCACTGGAGTGGCAATAGTTATTTTTACCTCTTCACTATCCAACACTTTCCCTACTGTTGCACTCACTGGAGTTGGAATAGTAATTGTTACCCCTCCACTATCCAACACTTTCCCTACTGTTGCACTCACTGGAGTTGGAATAGTAATTTTTACCCCTCCGCTATCCAACACTTTCCCTACTGTTGCACTCACTGTAGTGGGAATAGTAATTTGTACCTCTCCGCTATCCAACACTTTCCCTACTGTTGCATTCTTTGGAGTGGGAATAGTAATTGTTTCCCCTCCACTACCAAACACTTTCCCTACTGTTGCTCTCACTGGAGTGGGAATAGTAATTTTTACCCCTACGCTATCCAACACTTTCCCTACTTTTGGACTCACTGGAGTGGAAATAGTAATTTTTTCCTCTCCGTAATTATTTTCCTATCCAACACTTTCCCTACTGTTGCACTGATTGTATTGGGAAATTTAAGTTTAAATATTTTTTAATAGTTTAATGTTTTAATTTATAGGGGGGCATGGCTTAGCCGGCTGCAAGATGTTCACACTCTGAGTGAGCTCTGTCAGCCAAGCCGATAATCCGTTCAAAAACCTGCGGATAGTCTCGGTGCTGTCCCCCAGCACCGTGCTCTACAGACCCACCCTGCACTGAGGTACCGGCTGCTGCCTTCCTGGACCTTGTTGGTGCCTGCTTGCCGAGATTTGCCACTGTGGCCTGGCGCGGCATCTGGGCCCTCCTGCCGGCGCGCGGCTGGCACTCGGCCTGGGCTGTGGTGGCGCCACCGACTCCCCGTCTTTCCTGAGCGGATTCCTGCGGCCCGAGTCATCTTCCTGGACTAGCCCTGCCATCCTGTTTCCTCCGATCTGGTGAGTCGTTCTCGGTGGGTGTGCCAGGCGGCGGGGGTGGGGGCGCGCGGGTCGTACCGCTGGGCCCGGGCCTTCGCTCCGCGTGGGCGCTTTCTCCTACTCCTGGCGCCCATGCTTTGGTTGGTTTGCCCTGGTTTGCCCTGGGCCCTGAGAGGTGGGCGGCGCGCCTCCCACGACTTACCCCCTCGCGAGCTCCCAGCTGCCCCTCCTAGCTGCTGGTCGCTGAAGCCGGGCCTACACCGCTGTCTCCTGTTGGTGTGCTGCTGCCCTTCCGCGCCTCGGGCCTCCGTTGCCACCCGCACGGCCCGGCGCGGCCTGGAATCCACATCCTTCGCCTCCTGGCGGACTTCGCCGATTGCCGGCCTCGGCCCTGGCCGGGCGGTCCCCCACCGGGCTTGGCTCTGCGGCGGGCCGTAAAGGTCAGCGATCTGGCTGCACACTCCGCCTACCCTCCACACGCTTTGGCCTGCACAATTGCCGTCCAGGCTGAATAGCTGCTGCTGTTCTGCCACATCTGGAGCCTCCTCCTGCTGCCCGGCCGCTATCTTCTCCCCCTGGGTGCACACCTTCACCTCTGGGACTCAGAGCGGGGCCAGCCTCCTTGGACCCGGCGCTTGCCCTCCGGTGCATCGGCGCTGCCTCTCCTTCCTCTGGGTCCTCCACCTCCTACCCGGCCAGCTTTCCTGCCGAGAGGCCCGGCTTACGCCCACCGCAACTGCACCGGACCCAGCCCACCCCATAAATCCGGGCTGCCTGCTCCCTCTTTACTGGGCCCTCCTGCTTGTTTTGCACAGTGATCGGACGCCACCCCTCCTGGCGGGCTCGGCGGGCTGTGAACTCCTCACCTGCACCGACCTAGCCTTTGCGCCTGACGGCCGCCACCTCTCTTGGCACTCATCCTCTGCTGCGGCCACTCTTGCCAGCCCTGCCTGCTCAAGCACCATTCATCTACTCCCCGATCCTCTGTGGTGCTGATCCGTGGGGCGCTCAGGTGCTTAACCATGGGGCGGACGGACCCCAAGCAACCTAAGCTGGCGTTTGACCAGCGCAAGTCATCACGACAGGAGGGAGCGGTCATGGACGCTGCCGAGTCCGCTACTCAACTGAAACTGGCCTAACCCGCAAGGACGACCTCAAGACCATCATGCTGGACGTGAAATCCACCGTAACTGGCATCGCGAAACAGTTTGATCAGCTTTCTGCTCGGCTGGACACCGTCAAGGCTCGAGTGGACTCCCACGATACACGGATAACCCAAGTCGAGACGAGGATGTCCGATGCAGAAGACGCCGCTACCCGGGATCACCACACACTCCTACAAATGGATAGAGTCTTGGAACTCATTAAAAACAAAAATGAGGATTTGGAGGCGCGCTCCCGCAGAAGAAATCTCCGCATCACGGGTGTCCCCGAATCTTCCAACATAACCAAAATGGAGGACCAAAATGGAGGACTTCGTCGAGCAGTTGCTCCGCGACTTATTTGGGGAGCTCCTCTCACCTGTGTTCATTGTCGAGCGGGCCCATCGCTCTCTGGGTCCTCGCCCTGCCCCTGGCCTCCCTGCTCGGCCTATCATTGCCAAACTTCTGAACTTCAGAGACCGCGATGCGGTCCTTCGAGCTGCCAGGGAAAAGGGGGAAATTCGCCATCAAGGACATTTGTTATCCTTCTATCCTGATTATACCATGGCGGTGCAGGCTGCCCGTCGTGAATTTCTTCCTGCCAAACGTCTGCTGCAAAAACATGACATTTCCTACTCTCTGGCTTATCCGGCCAAGCTGCGTGTCAGGGACGGCTCACAGGTCCACACCTTCTTGGAACCAAAGGCTGCACTGGCCTACGCCAAAAAACTGGACAAATCTCAGCACTCCACCCCTTCCAGCTCCCAAACGGCTGCTGCTGGCGATCTCAGTGACAATGACTGATGGCAACCCTCGCTTCCATGCTCCGATCACATGCATCATATGGCATGATTTTGCCCTTTCTGGTATCAGTTCCTGTTGTTCAGCAATGACTCATGTACTGGCCTGCACTAGTTGTTTTCACACCCCTCCACCCATGGGCTCTGCGGATCTTTTCAGCTGCTGTGTCATCACTACACTCAACCCTGCAGCCCTGCACACCTTTCTCGCCTACACAGCCACGTCTCTTTACTGCTCTGTGCCTTTCTCATGAGTGACTTGTGGGCCCCTAGATGCGGGGAGCTCTTTTGGGTCTCTCTCTCCTTTATTTACAGTCCGCTTTCTCTCACGGCTTGGCCACCCTGTCCTTGCGGCAGGGGTGTATGCTGACCTGAGCCACGTCTCTGTGGGATGATTCCCTTTATCTCTATCTTGGTTTTTCCCTTCCCTGTTGGGGATTCCCTGGGTGGGTGGGGTTGGTTTCTCAACCTGATTGTGGGGTTGGTGTGGGTGGTGGGGGGGATTTCTGGGTTATGTTGCCTCTCCTCTGAGGCTTGTTGGTTTTTTCTCTTTGACCTCCCATGCACTGCGCTGTTTGCAACACTGCTCCTTGCGCTGCACTTCCCACCTCAAGCATTTCTGACTTCCACTTCATAGCCGCCTTCATCCAGCATTTATCTCCCTGGCCTTACCCTATGACAGCCACTACACTCTGGACATGGAATGTTCGCGGTCTTAACGACCATCGGAAGGCCCGCCTTGTACATGCACACCTCATATGCCATAAGGTTGACATCTGCTTCCTCCAGGAAACTCACCTGCTTCCCGCTACCGCCTCTAGGCTGCTCTCTCGGCATAGGGACGAGATTCATTCCTCCTTCTACTCTTCCTACTTACGCAGAGGACTCCCCTGGCGCACCACTAAAGCCATTGTCGATCCCGAGGGGCGCTTCGTTATCCTGCTTGGCACCCTCTTGACCCAGCCTCTAATTCTCGCGGCGATTTACGGCCCTAACTCTGACGACCCTGACTTCTTCGCGCAGGTGTGGCGACACATATCCTCCCTGGGCCCTGTCGCTTTGCTGTGGGGTGGTGATTTTAATATTACACATTCGGCCACTCTGGATCGCTCTGGGCCCCGCGCCTCGCACCCGCGCACCACTTCCCTCTTGCGCTCTCTCCTAACTGACAATTCCCTGTTGGATGCGTGGTGCCACACCCACCCCAACGTGTGTGAGGGCCAGCTTGGATCTCTGGCTCACCACTTACGACGCTTTCGCTTGGGTCACATCGGTCGAACACATGGCGCGTACTCTTTCTGATCACGCCCCGTTAGCCTCAATCTGCTCCCCCCGCATGCCCCCAAGTGTATGTTTTCCTGGCACCTGCCCCCCAATGCGCTCCGCGATTCGGTGTTCTGCGTCGAGCTTCAGACTGCAATAGAAAATTATTTTGAACTTAATACGGTTTCCGTGGACTCCCCATCTACTCTATGGGAGGGCTTTAAGGTTGTGGTCAGGGGCGAATGTATCTCTAAGCAGTCTGGTGTTCTGTGTCTATTCGCGGTACCCTGGAGCGCCTGTAAAGAGAAATTAAGGCTCTCGACTCTCAGCACTCTCTCAGCCCCAACCCTGACACCCTCGCTAGGATCCGAGGCAAACTTTCTGAATTTGAGTAAGAAGCCGACAGGGAGCTCTCCTTTTTGGGTAGGGAGGCCAGGGCTCGCCCCTATGGCGAGGGTGACCGCCCAGGTAAGACCCTAGCCAATTTTCTGCAGCGACCTCCCGCCGCCTCATATATCACAGCTCTGCAGGATGGGGGTCCAGAACGCACTACCTCTCCCACTGAAGTGATCTCACGGGTCACCGCTTTCTATACTCAACTCCACACTGCCGGGATCACCCCCTCGCGCGACATCCTGGACCAGTACTTCGACACCCTAGAGCTCCTCTGGCTCAGTAACGGCCATCGGGAATACCTCGATGAACCTTTCTCCAAGGAGGAGATTTTAGCGGCCATCAACAGCCTGCCCCGGGACAAGGCGCCCGGCTCCGACGGTCTGCCTGCGTCCTTTTATAAAACCTTCGCGCCCATTCTCGTCCCGCACCTCGCTGCCATGTATAATGACTCCTTCGAGGTGGGCCATTTTCCTCCATCACTCCGCGAGGCCTTGTTAACACTGTTCCTGAAGCCGGACAAGTCCCCTGAACTTCTGGACTCATATCGCACCTTATCCCTCATCAACACCGATAATAAGATTTTCGCTAAGCTTATGGCCTCCCGCCTTTTACCTCTCATGCCCATGATCGCTCGCCCGGACCAGTCCGGTTTCATTCCAGGGCGCGCAACGTCGCATAACCTCCGCACGATATTTGCCGTACTTCACCAGATCAACCCAGCTCTGCCGGCCGTGGCGGCTCTTTTAGACGGCACCAAGGCTTTTGACACTCTCGAGTGGCCCTTCCTGTTTTATCTCCTCCCTCGCCTTGGCTTTAGCCCGGTCTTTCTGCGCAAAGTCCTCCTCCTATACACCCTCCCTGTCGCCCGTCTCCGAGTCAATGGCCAGATATCAGAGCCCATTCCCGTTTCCAGGGGCACTAGGCAGGGGTGCCCACTATCACCCATGCTTTTCGCTGTAGCTATGGAGCCCCTTGCCGCCAGACTCCGGCAGCATCACACTCAGAGAGGTTTGGGTTTCCGGCCCGGGCCCTTGTCGTCTCCATGTACGCGGACGATGTTACACTCTATGTCCGCCACCCTCAGGAGAACCTCAGCCCCATGGTCCACGAGGTCGTGCGATTCGGGGGTCTGTCCGGCATCCAAGTCAATTGGAGTAAGTCTGTTCTTTTCCCTTTGACGGACGCCACTGTCCCTTTCACCCCGGATTACCCTTTCGTATGGGCATCGGGCCCCACCAGGTATCTGGGCGTTTGGCTCAGTAGGAGCGTTGATGAACTCTGGAAGGCTAATTTCGGCCGGGCGGTCGACTGGCTGGAGACCAAGATACCCCTTTGGCGGCGGTTACCTCTATCTCTGGCGGGGCGTATTGCCATCGCTAAGATGGTAGTGCTCCCGAAATTTTTATATCTATTCCTGAATGTCCCCGTTCCTCTTACGGCTCATTTCTTCCATAAGCTCCGCTCCCTCATCATCTCTCTTGTCTGGGCCGGACGTCAGCCTAGGGTGGCGTATGATATACCCATGCTCCCCCTCGCGTGCGGTGGGATGGGAGCCCCGGACTTCAAATTATATGCCCTCAGCGCCCAAGCCAGCTTCCTCCACTTCTGGTTGCACCCGACGCCGTTTCAGCCCCACGTAGCAGTGGAGGCTGACCTTGCGGCCCCCTTACCCCTACAGACCGCTATCTTTGCTCCTGCAAAACCGCCGCGTGGGGAGATTGATACGGTGGAGACCCTGCACTGGGCCTGGGATGGTCTCAGAAAGTATTCGGGCTCCAGCCTGCTCTCCACCGGCGCCATGCCTGTCGCATACCACCCTGATTTTCCCTCGCTGCACACGGCCGGGATGGCCAAACGCGCGGCCGGCTTGGGTCTGGCCACCTTGTCGGACCTATACCCCAACGGCGATTTCTTTTCGCTTCCGGCCGGGACTGGCTCCATGGACACGCTGCTCTATTATCAACTTAGGGCGTCTTGCTGGGAGTTACACTCTACGTTCCCGCAGCCTCCCCTGCCGATGGCAGCCCTCGACTTGGCATACACGTCCACTTCCCCTCGCAAACTGGTCTCGAGGCTCTATGCCACCACGCTGGCGGCGTCCTCGCTCTCTACTGATCGCGCCCGCATTGCCTGGAGCGAGGACCTTGGCACCGAACTTTCCCAGGAAGACTGGTTGTGTTGTTGCAAGCAGACCCAACGTCTATCTCCTAATTATCGCCTACGCCTTATACATTTTAAATACCTGCACAGGCTGTACCGCTCCCCCGCCCAGCAGTATAGATTGGGCCTCGTCTCCAGTGAAAGATGTCTCTGGTGTTCGTCCCCTGCGGTAGGGTTCTCTCATCTTGCCTGGCTGTGTCCCTCGGTTTCTGCATATTGGCGCGAAGTGTGCGCCGTTATCACTGAGATTACCTCCTCGCCTGTCTCGCCAGACCCTTTGACCTGCCTACTCGGCATGGTTAAGTACTGCCCTGACACCTCCCGCCGGCTCACCACTATGCTGCTTGTTCTCGCGCGTCACAGAGTTGCCATACACTGGGGCCGGAGGCCCGCACCCAGGGTCGGTGCCTGGCTCGAGGACGCTTCGGGTTGCCAGATGCTTCTGGCAGAATTTTGGGAACTAACGCCTGTTACGGGCCGGCCGCGTGATATCTGGGAGCCTTTTGTCTCGTATCTCCTTTCTCGGAATGCCTCTCCCTCTGTGACCTCTCCCGCGCTCCCTGCCGGCACTTCGCCCGCGGCGGCCGCCGGTGCTGGTCCGTAGTACCCCAACCTCTTCTCCCTGCTCTTTGCCGCTTCCTCGCGCCCCCTCTGCTGGTATCCCTTCCCGTCCGATGCCCCTCTCTACCCTCCCATGCTCCGTCTCCTGCCACTCCTCCTTATGATTAATGGTGTGCCACTATTATATAACTGCCTTTCTGTGATTTGATAACTGATGTGGCGTTTCTACTTTTTCTTGTTATTTGCGGAAGTATTGCTTAAATACTTTGTAACCTGAAGTGCACAACTTTCAATAAAGGTCTTTGAAAAATTAAAAAAAAAAAAAAAATTATATTTTAAATTATTGATGTATATATTTTTTTAATATAATTTTAAAGTTTTAAAATAAATGTAAGATAATAGTTTATCAATTATTTTAAAGTAAATATATATATGTATAAATTATTATCTTTGTGTGTTTATCTTTTTTGAAATAAATTATTTCTTATATTTTGTTAAAATGTATATTCAATTTAATTAATTTTGTTAAAAATAATATTAATATATAATATGTATTATTATATTTTA
This sequence comes from Calotriton arnoldi, assembly GCA_963921515.1. Lineage (NCBI taxonomy): Eukaryota > Metazoa > Chordata > Amphibia > Caudata > Salamandridae > Calotriton > Calotriton arnoldi. Next base: position 1,150,347 of record CAWUFW010004708.1, read on the forward strand.
CATATATATTTAAATCAACATTTTTACATCTATATTTTTTACATCAATATTTTTATTCAATATTTTTGTACTTACCTGTGTAGGTATGGGAGCCGATATTTTTGTAGTCTATATATTTTTTTCCGATATTTTGAACATCAATGTTTTTGTCATCGATATTCTATCAGTGAACCCAACCCACCTATGATGAGTTGGGAAAGGGTGTGCCATTGTAGGACACTGAGCAATGAAGTTTGTGCAGAGCATCACCACACACTGATTGCCACTACTAGTTCTAGTGTACTGCGCAGAGGCGTAACGAAAGTTGAGGGGGTCCCCCCTGCAAGGTACATGGAGGGGGCCCTCTCCGGATTTAATCCAGAACTCTCAGGCCAGAGTACTGTGCTGAGGGGGCCCCCTGCAGCTCGGGGGCCCCCCGCACCGCTGGGGCTGCGGGGGCCTGTGTTATGCCACTGGTACTGCGCAGGGTCCAGCATACACATTTACTGGCAGAGATCACTACTTCCTGTCATAAGCGGAAAAGTGAACACCAGCAACAATGCATTACTTTGAAGTAAGTAAAATCATTTATAAACTGTGTTGCAACTTCAGCAACTGCAAGGCAGAGAAAAAAGGGTATACGCATATTTCCTTGTCATGCACCTTATAGTAAAAATACATAAAGTCAAGTACCTTTGCACAAGTGTAAGAAATAAACATACATTGTTACAAAATTCCAAAACTTGGGGACACTTGTTTGGAGCAGTAGGAATTCTTGGTAATTTTGTAGCAGATGGTGCGTATTGCATTTGAGGAAAAGTTTGATTCATGGGAAGATGGAAGTGGAAGTAACTTGTTATTGGGTCTTTAGGTGGCAACGCTAGAGCAAGAACCTTGTTTGAACATTCCCAGACATACACTTTTATTCTAACCATACCAGCCTTTTCATTTTATTGACACTGATATCAGATGACTATTGTTTACTTGTATTAGGAACCCATCTGCTGTAATCAGATGCCATAACGTATGTCAAAGCCATCTTTTGTATACTTCTTATTTCTCTAAAAATACTGTAAAAGTTTATTGTAATTGTTTCCTAAACTGACAAATAGGCTTGTTTTTCTACTGTTATGCTATCATCCTTAAAACTACAAAAACACAAAAAATAATGAACATTTAACAAATAAATAACAATGAAAATAAGTAAATAATGAACAAATTACTAAATTAACATTAAAATATGTACACTTAATAAAGAACTGTACCCAACCAAAATCCCCATACACCTAACAACTTGAAATAAAAATGTAATACCTAACTTTCATTAAAAAAATAACAATAAATATTTAAAATAATTATGAAATCAGCATTTAGTAATATATTGTGAGACTAACTACTACCCTCCCAATCCCTCATTAAATCCAATAACCTGAAAAATATAAATAACAATATTTATTGTAATAAAATAGTAAATTTAGGTAACAAATAAAATAAAATAAAAACATGAAATATTACATCAAGAGCCTGATTACGAGTCTGGCGGTCCGAGGACCGCCAGATTCTCTGGGGCGTGGCGGTGGCGGTCCAGCCACCGCCGCACCGGCAGTTCGACTGCCCTATTATGAGTTTGGCGGGGTTCTCAAAGCCGGGCCGTCCGAGGCCATTTTCGTGCCGCATCTTTCACCGGCATCTCTGCGGCTTTTCTCTGGCGACTGGCTGGGGTGGGACTCAGTTCCCCAGCATTCCACGTGGTGCGGGAGGCAGGAACAACCGTCCCGCTGCCGTGGAGGCACTTCACCACTCCGGCAGCGTGGGTTCTCAGTACCGGGCCGTCTGAGGCCCATTTCCTTCCGCATTTTTCAGCAGCATCTCTGTGGCTTTTCTCTGGCAAGTGGCTGGGGTGGGACTAGGTCCCCCAGCATTTTACGTGGTGCGGGAGGCAGGGACAGCCCTCTTGGTGCCGTAAAGGCACTTCACCACTCCTGCAGCACAGGACTTGTGCGGGCGTGCCCGTGCCGTGCCAGGGCAAAGCCCGGGCCAAGGGCGTGCCCATCTGCGCCCGTCAGCGGCCAGAAGAGGCTGGGCCGGGCCCCCCATCTAAACTGTGGATCCTGATGCCCGATTCCTGAGACCTTTTGCTCAAAATAGGTAAGCGCAAAATTTAGCAGCGAGAGACAGGGGGGAAGTAGCTAATACCATAGATTCTTTCCTAACATGGGTGGCAAAAGAATTATCTAAGAAGATAGTAATGACTGAATGTCGTGTCTCTCTTGAAGAAGGGAGGATAGATCTGGATTCGCTAGGGATCCCCCTGAACTTGGTCACATCAGCATCAACACAAATTGATTTGACAAACCAAGCGGACCCACTTGCAAGTCCACACAGCATTTCCTTATCTCTGGGTGAATCGGGCGCAACTCCTTTAAGAGAACCTCCAGTGAAAAGGAAAAGTTCGAGGTTCGAAGGCCAAATCTAATAAGGCTTCTAAAGTGTCTTCACCCGGGGCCCTGCCATTTTGACAAAATAGCCACCTTCCGAGAGTAATGATGAATTGTTTCATAGACTGGAAAAATTGTTTTTATTGCTGATGCAACCACTTATGTTAAGGCTCAGGAAAATTGAAGAGAGCTTAGTCACCCTAACCACCCAGGGGGTTGGTAATAATTATGTTGCCGCAGGGGGGCTGAAGGCACCTTCTAATTCCCAGCCATTGATGGAGTCTATATCATTAGGAGGAGAAGGGGCAAGGGGGTTCCCGAACACCCATTTGTCACGTTCTACCAACCAAGGGGAAGTAGTAGGTCCCCAACATTCAAGGCTTCCTTGTAGGTCAGAGCTTACACCATTGGCTGAGACACAAGAGCGGCCAAAACAAAAACTAGGACCTAACATTCCATATGAGCACACTGAGGGAGCAAGAAAGAAAGGGGAGAATTTCAGGAGAAGGAAGAGGCCACTCACTTTAGATCTTCCGCCCGCTGCATGTCTTTTTCTCGTAATTCTGACAGACACCATAGAATTGGGGAGGCTCAGCAGAAGTCAACTGAGCAGCTCATGACCAAAGCCTGGCATTGGCTGACGAGATCTATGAGGGGGTCCGGAGACTTTGCCAGGCATATTATTATGGCAAGGAGAGTGGAGTGTGTGGTTTGCAATTGCATAGTCCTTAATTTTTAGAAGGATGGTGGGGGACTTACTCAGGGCACTTCCCAACGAACCCTCCCAACGGTCACAGATTCATGCTCTCCCGTTAGGATATTTTTACAGACCTCCTAGGCTGATGATTGCCAAGACGATGAGGAATAGGATCGAAACTTATTCCCCTATCCTCCCCAATTTCGTGGACTTAGCCAGACATGAAGTAAGGGTTAACAATCGCTTCACTCCCTGCAAGATCTAGAGTCCTGTGATTGAACAAAGCGCACTTGGCCCCTCCTACGGACGGACCCCTTAATAACATAGCTGAGGTAGGGTGGATAGGAAGGAGCCTGTCAACCGCACTCTAAAAATAGTTACATGGACTGTAGCAGGTTTAAAACAAAAAACTGGAAGCTTAGATTGGAAAAGCTTTGTAGTAAAACATGATATCCTGTGTCTCCAGGAAACCTGGGAAACTGGTCAGATATTTTTATACGGATATGGATCATTTCCAACTGCAGCAGTCCCTTCTCTGATGGGTAGAGCAAAGGGTGGTATTGTGACCCTAGTAGCAAATACACTAGGACTAAATGTTATAAAGTTCTTTAGTCCTTCTCCCCATTTCCACTTCTTATTATGTGAAGGTTTAGGTGATTGGGACTGGCTGTTGATAAATTACTACAATAACTATTTTGAAGGGAACATGGCTTTCGTGGCAGGTGATCTGGATAGGGAAATCACCACCATCACTGAAGCACACTGGAAGTGTATTTATATCTTGTGACTGGGCGACCTCAACGTGCATTGTTGTGATAATATGACAGTACCTGTGTGTGGAATAGCTGATGTAGAGGGGGATGTAGCTCCCCATTTTACTCATATTGAATATGGTAATTTGCTCAATAGGCTTTTAATAACTATGAACCTTGAGATTATTAATAGGCCAGATCCTGGCACGGGTTTACTCCCAAAGACATTCTGGAGTATGGAATCAGGTTCTACTATAGATTTCACATTAGCCTCAGAACCCCTCCGTGGCAGAATAACCCAAGCCGAACCTTCTTTTTCCTCATTTAGCGATCATGCAGCCCTTTCTTGCACTATGGTATGGGCAGTGGGTAATAGGCCAGCAGCATATAAGGTACCCAAGCCAATTTTAGCAAGGAAGAACGTGTATTTATTAAAATGGGAAAGGATTAATAAAGATTGAGCTGTTCCATTGATAATCTCCAAAAAGCTGAGTGAGGTTTTGATATGTTTAGATCCAGCACACAAACCGGATGGCTTATTATTGGCATTCTTAGATATATTGGTTGAGGTCAAAAATACCCTGTTACGGTCAAATCTCCACCCAGGCGACCAGAGTGGCTGGCTGGCTGGTTTGGTATGGCCTGCTCTAGGACCTTAAGAAATCTGCACAATCCCCTTAGAACCATCCGAAGAGATAAAAAATTGGTGAGGGATCTACGCATATCTTATAGAGAGGCATAGAAAGCCAGAATCAGGGGCCTGAGGGAGGAAGCATGGGAGAATCTGTCACAAGCAGCGGCTACAAAAAAACTCCAGGGATTTCGGGAGAGTGATTAATACCCCTTTCTTAAAGATGAGTCCGACATTAGACACACACGTCAGCGAGGATGCTTGGGTGGCTCACTTTGAGCAAATCTTTGGGGCTGCAGATGTGCCTCTGACATTGACCCCCATTTTCCCCGGGGTAACCCATAAGGAGACTTTCGCCTTTGATATGGCAGAGACGAAATTGGGACTGGTGCAATGTAGTGTCACAAAGGCCCCAGGCCCGGATGGGGTCCCAATATATTTTTTCTTAGCTCATCAAGAGCTTTGGACTCTACCCCTAACCAAAGTCTTCAATACCATAAGTAAGGTGGGTCCTCCAGCCTCATGGAATAGCACAATAATAATTCCCTTCACAAAAATGGGGATAAGTACATTCCTCAAAACTCCAGACCCATCTCCCTGTTAGATAGCACTGCAAAACTGATGGGACGCCTTTTGTTGAACAGGCTGGAGGATTGGGCCAGAGAGAGGAACATCCTAATACCAGCTCAATACGGCTTCCAAAAAGGCAAGGGGACCACAGACCAATGTCTCAACCTGAGTTTGACCATAGCCAAATATACGTTGGCGAAGCCCGAGCAGATCTATATGGCCTTTCTGGATCTGTCGGCCGCTTTTGATTACGTTTCCCACTCTAAGCTATGGATTATTATGGAAGTGATGGGCATTGAGGCAGCTATAATCCATTTCATCCGTCAAGCAACTGCCTGTGTCCGTTATGGTAGGGATGGGGAGTTCACAAGGCATTTCGTGATAAAACGGGGTGTGAGACGTGTTCTTGCCCCCTTTTTATTTTCAATCTACAATACTTGGGTGCAGGTAGCCATAACTCAATCTACGAAAGATGTCTCTGTCTTTCATACATAGCCCCTCCCCATACTGCTTTATGCAGACGATGCAATGCAAATTGCAAGGACTGGGTTGGTCTTACAAAAACGTATAGAGGGCTACTCAAAGTTTATGACTAGTCTGGAGCTTCATCTTAATGAAGCCAAATCCTTCGTAATGGTGACAGGGGCACGTCCCAATAGACTTCCACCGTTCCATACAGAGTCATGCAGGCTGGCAGTGGTGGACACCTTTTCTTACCTGGGGGCTGTGTTCGATAGAAAATACACATGGTCAAACATGGTGGACAACAGAGTTCTAGTCATGGAAAAAAGTGTAAAGGACATTTTTAGCTTTATTAAGAAGCTGGGGGCTAAGCCCATTGAGGTAATAAAAAAGGTGTATGCCGCTAAATCTACCTCTACAGCAACGTATGGAGCGGGGGTGTGGGGGATGGCAGCAATTGAACCTTTAAAAATAGTAGAGGATGGTTTGTACAAAAGATCTTTAGCCCTCCCATGCAACTGCTTAAATTATAATTGTCACTCTGAGCTTGAGGCCCCATATATCTCCGACACTGTGAGGTTAGCACCTATTTGCTTATGGTACTCGATTTGGAGGAGAGACACTGTTAACCTGACCCAAAATATTATTAGGGACTGTTTAGCCCTAGATAAAGTACATAAGATCCCTTGGCTGCAAAATGTGAAATCTGGAGATTTTGGGTTTGGGAGATTTATATGTTAATCCATCTAGTTGTAGAACGGTGTCTAAAGCAAGAATCAAACAAATCTTTTTAGAGAAGACTGCAAGAGAGAGAGGTGAATTAAGTCATCAAAAAATGATCAGTAAAGATGTACCTTATGTGCCCCCTGTACACCCAGGTTGACGAATCATGCTTAGCATTTGTGTCAAATCCCCAACATCGTTTTATTTTAGTTAGGTTCTATATGAATCTTATCCCTTTGATGATGGGTTTTCCAAAGAATATCTGTTCGCTAAACAATTTGTCAGTTTCCCCCTGTGATGAAAGATCAGCCTAGTCAGATCTGCATTTATTGTTCTTTTGCAGTTTTTTCGATCTACAAAGGAAAATGCTTATTCTCTCTTTTTGCGTAAATTTCATTTTAAACAATGTCGGCCCTGCTCTCCATTTTATTAAACAATTGACTAATCCCTTGGTGTACCTGCTACAGGCTCGTTTCTCTGCTCCTCTCTGAATAGTAGAAGGGCCATGTTAGAATAGGAAAGCGAATGTCAAAAGCGAGTTGACTATTGATCAGTTTTTGATGGCACAACGCACTTTAAAATTCTATGTTGATTATGTTTTTAAAGGTTGGATTTTAAATATGGATTATAATCTTGTTTTTATGATGTATTTCATACTATATGTATTTTTCTTTTATCTCTGTTGGTTTTATTTTGTGGACTTTATATGCATTGGAAACATTGCAAAATAAAGAATTTTGACTGACTGACTTTGGCGGTCGGACCGGCATTGCACCGTCACAGCTGCCAGGGAACCGCATTCCCTGGCAGTCCTTCCGCGTTCTGAGGGCCCCAGTATGCTTGGTCTTGCCCTGAGGCACTGCCAAGCATATTACGACTTTCCTCACCGCCAGCAGTTACATGGAGGTTCTTCCTCCATGTTACTGCTGATGGTGAGGAAAGAAAGGTGGCCCTACAGGGCCCCTTCTTGCCCCTGTGCATGGTGGTGCATGCAGGGGGGAACATGTTATGCCCCTCTGTAGTTTTGCACCCCCAGTTCCTGCACGGAAAGGAATGCACGACATGGTACATTCCTTCCCATGGATAAACGTGCACTGGCAGTCCCGCAGCCGTGCTATTTGAGGTTCACAATGAGCCTTTACAAAGCACTACCGCAGGACCACCACACCGCCCGCCAGACCACAAAATTACTTGTAATCTGGTGGGCGGCAGCGACTCTTGGCGGTGCAGGAGCATGGCATGCTGCCCGCTCTGCACTGCCAAAAGTCGTAATCAGGCCCTAAGAGACCATAACAGAAAAGTATGTTAAAGTAAACAATATTGTAAAGTTTGAAATAATAGTTGTGAGAAAATGGATGATTAGTTGGGCTGTATGGTGGTCTACCACAAGTAGTAGTGGCACAAAGCCTGTTAGGTTCAGTAAAGGTTTCAGTAATTTATGGTTTAAATTTCTTTATTGAAGTTGCAGGTAGAACAGATAAAGATGGCTGATGGCAAGGGCCACCAGCTGCAGTGAATACAATTGTATAGTAACCCCAAAACTCCCCACCCACCCCCGACCTGGTAACCTGTTTAAAGAAGGCAATAAGAAAGTGCCAGTATCTCCCACCTCCCAACCCGATTCAATGGCCATGGGTTGGTGTAATGTTGGCTTCCGACAAGCGAAGTAAGCATAAGTACTTAGGGCATGTAAGTTCGTGAAAGTTTGTCGTCAGTAGGGATAAAACGGGCTTCCAGAGCTTGGGGAATGTTGAGCCCTTATTCGTTAATGTGAGGGTGATTCGCTCCATCCCCATTATATACCACAGTCTGTGGAGCCAGCCTTGGTGTGTAGGAATGTGTCCGGTGCCCCAATGCAATAGTATATTCTGGAGAGCTGCCAGTAGCGCCAGTCCAATCTGTCTACCCCTGCGGGATTTTAGAGGGAAGGTAAGCGCATTAGGGAGCCCAAGGAGAATATATGCCGGGAATCTAGGAATTTCTGTTTCTAGGTGTTTGTCTATGTCTTTAAGAATCTGTACCCAGTATGAGGCTAGCTTCGGGCATTCCCATAGTATGTGAAATGGCGTGCCTGAAGATCCGCATTGGCGCCAACAGTCAGGTGACTTGGATGGTGTGCATTTATGTAATCTAACTGGAGTAAGATACCAATAGGTTATGATTTTGGTAGCCGTTTCAATGCCTGGGATGTTACGGGCTGTGTGTCGGGCGCGGTAGTGAATATCTTCCCATTGTTTTGGAGATAACACCCGTTGCATCTCGGATTCCCATCGCTTTTGGCCTGGGGATTTCATGGTTGTGTTTTCATGGACCAGTAGCTTATACAAGTGGTTATTGAGTCGTGTATCCGTCGTGGTAGAAAGTAACCAGCGTTCATATGAGGTAAGGTGTCGTTGTGTCCCTGGGCGGTATGCCGGAAGCATCACCCAGTGGCGGATCTGGATGCAGTGCCACTCAACGTTCGCCTTCGGGAAGTGTGTGTTCTTGGTGGAGGGAGGCAAACGGAATGGGACCTTCAGGATCAAACATGTGTCCCACCGATCTGCATCCCGGTTGGTTCCAACGGTGAAACCCCGGGTCAGTAAGGGCCAGAGTGAAGTCAGGGTTCCCTACTATGGGTGTCAGAGGGGAAGGGAAGGAGGTGATGGTCCTCCTAGTTGCCACCCTGTTCCATATTGCTAGCGCAGGTTTAGTGATAGAGGAGAGATACAAGTTGGGGGGCTGTGTGCTTTTGGGAAGAAAAGGTATTTTCCTCAGGGGTTGTCCTGCAAGCGCCCTCTCCATAAAAAGCCAGTGTTTTTCAGACTCCACGCGTGACCACTCAACAAAGGCTCTTAGTTGGGCGGCCTGATAGTACCGGACAAGGTCCGGGACCCCGAGGCCACCCTCCAAGGGGGACCTATTAGTCAGGTCTCTGCGAAGGCAGGGATGTTTGCCCGCCCATACAAAGTGGTTCAAGTCGTCCTGGAGGGAGCGAAGCGAACCCGGTGGCGGTTCTAGTGGCAGGACCTGGAATAGGTACAAGATCCAGGGAAGGACTACCATTTTCGCTGTGGCTATCCTTCCAAGCTAGGAGAGGGAATGTTGTCACCAGCGGCCAAGATCGGAGCATATCTGACGAGTCAGAGCACGGTAATTGAGGGTCACTGTCTCGGGTATCGTAGGGGCAATCTGGCGGCCTAAATACTGAATATGTGTAGTGGCCCATTGGAGAGGAAAGGTTTGTGGAAGTGTAGTTATCGATTATTGTTGCAGTGTTAGGTTGAGGGCTTGTGACTTATGAATGTTCATTTTAAAACCCGCTACTTGGCCAAATGCTGCGAGCTCATCAAGGAAGGCCGGTAAGGAGGAGGTCGGGTTCTCCAGAGTCGCCAGAACATTGTCCGCTTATAGACTGATGGTATGGTGATCGCCACAGAAAGTGATTCCCTGTATTGCCGGGTTGGATCTGACTCTATGAGCCATAGGCTCCATGTATAGAGCAAAGAGTAAGGACGACAGAGGGCACCCTAGTCTGGTGCCCCTATTGATTATGATTTGGGTGGAGGGATGGCAATTTACCCGAATTACTGCGGTCGGGTGGTCGTAGGCGCTAGAGGTCCACTTTCGGAATCTTTCGCCTATTCCGAAGTGCTCCAAGGTGGCCTCGAGGTAGGGCCAGTGGACTCTGTCAAACGCTTTCTCAGCATCGACCAGTAGTAGCATTCGTTCTTGGCCATGTCTCTTAGCTTTGTCTATGAGGGGTAGGACCCTTTGCGTGTTGTTGCCACATTGGCGTTGTGGGACAAAGCCTGCTTGGTCTGGGTCTTAGAGGCCCGGTAGAAAAGGATTGAGGCACGCCACTAAGATACCTGTGAAGATTTTAAGATCAACATTTAAAAGGGAAATCGCTCGGTACGAGGAACATTATGTTTTATCTTTCCCTGGTTTGGGAATCACCGCGATTGAGGCCATCTTCATCAATGGAGGGAGTGCTGTTGAGCTCCCTAGGGCGTTAAAGAGTCGGACAAGGAGGGGTGCCAGGGTCAGACAGAACATTTTGTAAAAAAGGGCTGGGTAGCCGTCCAGGCCCGGGGATTTAGCAAGCTTTAGGCGGGATATACAGGAGATGACTTCCTCGATTCTAATAGGGCGGTCCAATTCTTCCCTCTGTTCCGAGGTTGGGGTAGATGTGTGTGCTTCCTGTAGATATGTTGATATACCCTCCGGCTGGAGGTTTTATGCCATGTATAGCTCTTGATACTAGTCTCTAAATGTCTTTGCTATGTGAGGGTCCTCGGTCTGTGCTCGTCCCTCAGAGTCCCATATCTCCTGGACCTGGTGCCCTGTCTCCTCCGACATATCGGTGCTTTAAGCAGAGTGCGGCCTACTCTGCCCTATCCGTGTTGATGCCAGCTAATTGGGATCTGGTGGCCTCCAGCTGTCTCCACACCCTAGGGGCTCCAGTCCTTTTGGGAATGCTCTCAAGTTCCACAACTTGATGGGAGAGGGCTTCTCTTTTGTCCCTGCGTTCTTTGTTTTCAGCCGACGATATGGCGATCAGTCCCCCCCTTACCACTGGCTTTAGTGCGTCCCATATAAAGAAGATGGCAGAGTCAGGGTTGTCATTGATGGCCAGCTAGTCGTTGATGACTTTGGTAATTTGATCTACATTTTCCGGACGTTGCAGGAGACTATCTCTCAGGCACCATGTCTTAGGGTTGGGGCCGGCACTTGGGGTTTCAATAGTACCTACTACGGCCGCGTGGTCTGACAGGGATCAGGGTTCAATGGTGACTTTCTGTATTCTAGGGACGAGGTCATGTGAACCCAGGAAATAGTCCAACCTGGTGTATGTTTTTTGCGCAAATGAGTAGTATGTATAGTCTCTGGTCTGTGTATGAGTGTTCCTCCAGATATAGACTAAGCCCATGTCCTTCAGCCAATCTAATCCCTCTTTGGATAAGGCGCCTGTCTGACCCTGTCGTTGCGCAGATCTGTCCATGTCATTGTCGAAGACAAGGTTCAGGTTGCCCCCCACCAGGACTGAGTGATTCAGGGTCCCCATGATCTCTGTCACTGCTTGTCTTAGAAACGTCTCCTGCCTTTTGTTAGGCGAGTAGGTAGACGCTATTGTGAGAGTACTGGAGCCCATTTGTAGTGAATAAGCTAACAGCCTCCCCCTTAATTCGGCCTCCTTGGATAGTACTTTGCACCTGAAGTGTTGGGAGATTAGAATGGCCACCCCCGCTATTTTATTCGGGAGGGATGAAAAGTATTGGTGCGGGAAATGTTTGGAGCAGAGACTCTGCTCATCGGGAGGAGGTGTATCTCTTGCAGTAGGCAGACGTGGGCCCCTGAGTGCTCGAGGTACGATAGGAGAGACCTTCTTTTCAGGGGGTGGTTAAGGCCTTTAACGTTCAGTGTGAGAACCTTCAATTGGTCTGTCATTGGGCACTAGGAATTGAATCTACACAGAATCTACCCTTGAACGGACGGGGGGGTTGCGGTTGCAGTATGTGAAATGTTTTGCGCTAGGGAGCAGTGAGGTCAAGGGCTCACGTCGGTAGGTCCCAGGTCCAGCCAAAAGAAAAAACATTAAACTATCTAAACCCATAACAGGTAACAACAATACAAGATTAAAACAAACATAAAAGAAGGTAAAATGCATTTCTGGTGAGTCCATTTGTTCATGGGGTTGTGGATGCGGCTCCCCCTCCCCGCCCTGGCCAGCCGCCCAGTGCTCAATTAATGCGACCAGGCATAGATGGAGGAAAGAGGAGGAGCAGGGCGGAGGAACAGAAGAAGGAGACCCCAGAGGAACCCGGCCATCCTTAGGGAGTTGCAGGTCTTGAGGATGCTCCAGATAGTGTGTCTATAACTGCCTGCTTCTTCCTAGCTATTGGTTCATGGTCTGGACGCAGTCCCCCCAGGGAGCCCCCAGCACCCCCCGGCCCCGGGCCATTTGCTCTGCCCAGCTCCCCTCCACTGCCTCTCATAGTTTCGGGTGGGTCTCCTTTCAGGCCCAGTGTACGGCGTATTTCCTCCAGTGACCGGATTTGGTGCAATTTCTAACCTGGGCAAAGCACTACGCTACGCTCGCGTAGTTTGCGAAGTTTGCGCTACTTCGCACAACGCAAATTGCACGTAGCACAGTGCAAACACGCGTAGCGTAGTACAGCGGTCATTTTTTGCTTGCTCGCGGTCCTCAACATCAAGTTGGCGACCGCGAGCAAGCAAAATGACATCCCGGCGAGACTTTTTCCTCGTTCGCGATCAGCAACATCAAGTTGCCGATCGCGAGCGTGGAAAATAAACCTCCCGGCGAGATTTTCAACGCGGGAGGTCAGGTTTCTCATTGCGAGTGGTCGCGTATGCTCGCGACCGCTCGCGATGAGAAACTACCAGTCCGCGTTGAGAAGCTGCCGCTCGAGTAAAAATCTACTCGAGCGGCAGTAAAAGACAGCTCGCACTGTGCAAGATGCCGTTTTCAATGATTGCACAGTGCGGACAAGCATCCGGCACTGTGCAATCATTGCGAACAGTGCACTACGCAGTTCGCGTAGTGCTACGCGTATCTCGCGTAGTGCGAACTGCACTTTGCGTAGCTTCGCGTAGCGCTACTTCGCGAACTACGCCCAGGCTTAGCAATTTCCCATAGTGGCGAAAGGGATGCCCCCACGAGTAGCGTACTCTTGACGCACGGAGGTGCGTGGTAATGGGGCGAAAGTCTTTCCGTTTCTGGAGAGTCGACGCCGCCGGGTCTTGGTATAGAACCGGGTGATGACCTTGGTATTGGAGAGGATGTTTGAATGCTTTCCTTCAGGGGGAAGTTGTGTACGCATCTGAGGATATCTGGCGGCGGGGCTTTAGGCGAGTGTCTGGAGCCCACTCTGTACTTTCTGTCGAGTTTAATGTCTGTCTCTGGGGTGACCCCTAGGATATATCGGAATAAGTCCTGTACGTAGGAGGTGATGTCTGATCCTTCAATTCCACAAGGAACCTTGTGTATGCGGATATTGTTCCTGCGTGATCTGTTCTCCAAATCTTCTGTGTGAGCTTGGAGGTCCAGGTGGTGATCTCTGAGGCGAAGTATTTCTTGTTGGAGTTGTTCTATTTCATCCTCCCTGCCTGTTTTGTGGTCTTCCAACGTGGAGACTCTCTCACCCAGACCATCTAGATCACGTCAGGTTTCTTTCAGTTCTTGCGTGAATTCCTTCCTGAAAGATTGAAGATCCTCCCGCAGGGAGGCAAACAGCCATTCCAGATAGGGGCGGGTGATGGCTCGTCCGATGCCTCAGAGCCGGCGGGCCCGTCGAGTGTCGTCGAGGGCGCTTCACCTTCCGGCCTTCCCGTTGTCTTACAGAGCATGTCCTCAACAGTGCGGTCTTTCTTCCCCCGAGCTGCTGCCATGATTGTGTTGGGTGAGGTGCCAAAAGGTTGGCTGTAAGGGTGGTGGACGAGCCTGCCACGAACCTAAGTGGGGGCCCTGATGTCTAGATTAGCTTCTGGGAGATGCGATGTAGGCCCCCACGGCGGAATAGGCCGCCCCCAGGCTGTTCCACCTAGTTTTTGCGGCCCAGCTCTGCTGACAGTACTAGTCCCGGTGCACCCCGAGCGTCGCAGGCTCCTCCGTCTTAGTTATCGGTGCCTGTTAAGAGGTCTGGAGCCTCGCTGGGCGCACAGGAGGGGGTCCACCCCGGTCGTTTGCCTGTACTGTGTTTTGCGGCTCTCAGAAGCTTAGGGTCAGACATGGAGCGGGTTATATCCTTCAGTAGAAGTGGCGCGCACTGTCCTGCTTCTGTGCCACTCTCCAGCAAGCAGATTCAATGCCATGGGGCCCTGGTTGACTGTGCCACTCTCTGCACGCTAACGCTCATGCCACGATGCAGGCTGCCCCTCCCCCTGGTTTCGGGCACCAGTCCGGCAGGTAGGCCCGGCGCTCCGCTGGAAGGGGGCACCCACCAGGCAAGCAGCGTCAGGCTCAGGGTCGCCGCCCTTTACTCCTTTTCTTTTTTTTCTTTTCCTTTTTTCTTTTTTATCTCAGAGAGGTATTATAAAGATAATTACATTAGCTGATATACACTGTACAACAAAACCATTTTGACCTTTCCAGCATGCTTCACTTCCTAAAAGAAAATAAAAAAAATCAGGTAATAGCGGTATTTACTTAAACAACAAATTCATTGTGCAACACCACCTAGTATTTTTACTCTACCCCGAGCAGCCAATTTGACATTGGAAGCCAAAGTTTCTTCCCCCATTTATTAGCCAGATACCCCTTGCATTCATAGAGTGCTTGTTCCATTTTATAAATTGCAACTAGGCGAGCCAACCATTCTTGGAACCGAGGGGGCTCAAAATCTTTCCATCTAGTTGCGAGTATTAATCTTGCTACCGTCACTGAGATAAATACGAAACCAATTTGACCTCGGTGCAACCCTATACTATTGTCATGGCCCATCATCATAAGCGAGGGGGTTAGCTCAATCCTCCTTCCTAATAGTTTTTCCCCAAATTTTTCCATTTCCTTTTTTAATGATTCTAATTTGGAGCAGCCATAAAACATATGCATTGCCTCTCCTGGGCCGATCCCGCACCTGGGGCATTTATCATCCTCCCTTTTTCCCCAAGTAAATAGTTTGGCGGGTGTAAAATATAAATTAAAAATCATCTTGTAGTATTGAGACTTTAGATTAGCTAATAGCAGCGTTCTTTTGGCCAGCTCAAGTGACATATCTACATCTATATCCTCATTCTCTAATCTGTTGGCCCATTTCCTCTCTGTTCTTTCCATATCATCAGGCGCTTCATCCATCATAATACTAAATACATGTTTGATTCTACAAATCGGCCCCCCCAGAGTCTCAAACAATGGAATCTGTGCCATTGAAATAGCCTGTCTCCGTTTACCAAAAAATCCCTTGATTTGGAGATATTTAAAATAGTGTCTATCAGGGATTCCATACTCTCTCTGCAACTCAGGAAACAGATGTAATTGCCCACTTGCGTAGATATCTCCCAATATCCTCAGACCTAGCTGTTCCCATTGTTTCCCAATTGTATCATAAAAGGCCAGGGGAAAGAAGGATGATCGCCAAATAGGTGTATACCTTATACATTTTTCAATACTCAGGTGTTTTTTAATTTCCCCCCATGTTTTCCAGGCATTCCTAATAATTTTAAATCGCACCTTTTTGAAGTAGCTAGGTTCAAGCTGACGGAGTAGTAGTGCTCTAGCCCCTTCCCCAAGTGCCAGTTCATAAATTGTTGGTAATTCCTCGGTTCCCGCAATTCTCTCTCTATTATCCCTTTCAAAAAGCAGTATATTCATAAATTGCAGTTTCGCTGCCCAGTGGTAAAAAGTAAGATTAGGAGCGCCCCACCCACCCCGTATTTGTGGCAACGTCAAGAGTTTCAGGGATCTCCTAATCTTACCATATTGCCAAATAAAGTTGCTAAATATGGCATCTAGTGTTTTAATAATGGAGCCTTAAATTTCTACTGGAAGTGATCTAAATAAATATAATATCTTGGGGAGCATAACTATCTTAAGGACATTAATCCTCCCTATAATGGTAAAGTGCAATGAATTTATCCGTCTGAGATCCGCGGATATTTTGGTGATCACTGGATCAAAGTTAATTTTTGTAATTTGATCTATTTCTGGGGTAATCTTGACCCCAAGATAGATGGCCGTAGAGACTCGCCTGTTATCCTGAAAATTAATATTATCAGTGCATATTATTTGGGTCTTAGTTTTATTCAGCAAATATCCCGAGTCCTGTCCAAACGTAATAGCCATAGCCTCAATTTCCTTTATTGCCTTCTCCGGGTTTAATGTTAATACCGCAATATCGTCTGCATAGGCTAACACTTTGGTTTCGAACCCCCGTGTTACAACCAGGATAATGGCTTGATTCTCCATAATCTGTTGGATAAAAGGGTCAATGTATAAGGCAAATAGGATTGGGGAGCAGGGACATCCCTGCCTTGTCCCCTTCCTACTCTTATGCTCTCGAATTCCCTGCCCATCAATTGGAGTTTTGCATAGGGTGCCCTATACATTGCTTGGATTGCTGTAATAACCCTCGGGCCAAACCCCTTAGCGGCTAGAACCCCCCATAAGTATTCCCACGCCACCCGATCAAACGCCTTTTCCGCATCCAGGAGGATCATAGCCAGGTTTCCGTTGGTTTCTTTAGCAATACCAAACAAAGCTACAGTCCGCCTTATATGATCAGTTGTGTCCCTCCCGGGAATAAAGCCATGCTGCCAAGGGGAAACAAGGCTGGCTATGACCCCCCTAAGGCGGCCTGCTAGTACTTTGGAATAGACTTCTGCATCTGCATTAATCAACGAGATGGGTCTATAGGAGGTAGGCATGTCGGGTGGTTTATCTTTTTTTGAGAAAATAATAATATTAGTACCCCTCCAAGATTCCGGCGGACACCCAGAGTATTGCACCCCCAAAAATAAATCCAGCAATATAGGAGCTAGTTCTGCTTGAAAATCTTTATAAAATTCCAGCGGGATCCTATCTGGGCCTACTGCCTTTCCTGATGCTAGTTGCTGTGTCGCAGTTTGCACTTCCTCCAATATTAATTCTGTCTCCAGCTTATCACTTTCGTCCCTGTCCAGTTTCCTACCCTCTAGATACTGTAATCCCCCTTGTACGCTTTCCAGAAGGCCCTGCTCCTCCTCGGTGTAGAGATCTTGATAAAATTTGTGAAACACAGTAACTATATCCGCTGGATGTGTATATGTTCCCGCCGTTTATTATTGAGGGTATTTGACTTTTTGCTACTTTTTGTCTTGTCCTTAAAGCAAGAAATCTCCCTACTGTTTCCCCAAACTCATACCTCTCCATCCTGTGGACCTGATATTCTGCTGCTGCTTTCTGAGAGAAGTATGCACCTATCTCCGCCTTAATTATTGTAATATCCAACTGTGTAGTAGCCACATCCTCCCCGTAGTAATTTAACCACGTGTTCTCTTTCTAAGTCCCGAAGCTTAGCTCGCAGCTGTTTACTCTTCAGCTCCTGCTGTTGTCTTTTATACGAGACAAAACTGACCATTTCTCCCCTCAGCCCTGCCTTAAACGCATCCCATACCATATTGCGTGATGCACTA
This sequence comes from Calotriton arnoldi, assembly GCA_963921515.1. NCBI lineage: Eukaryota > Metazoa > Chordata > Amphibia > Caudata > Salamandridae > Calotriton > Calotriton arnoldi. The sequence continues at coordinate 1,167,711 of CAWUFW010004708.1, forward strand.
TATCTATTTATATTTAAAAAAATCTGTAATCCACTTTTTAAAATGCCCAACAAAGTCCGCGTCAACCAACAATTTCCGATCAAATGACCATTGACGCTGCTGTGGATGTATTAGCTGAGCCTTTACCTCTAAAATTATAGGGTTATGATCCAACATTAGTTTCGGCAATATTTATATCCCTACTCCATCTAAAATCTGATTTGATACAAAAAAATAATCCAGCCGGACATATTTTTTATGAGGACATGAGAAATAAGTGTACCCGGGATCAGGAGAACATTTAGAATCCCATACGTCTGTTAACCCATGGCTTATCATAAGGGATGTCAGAGCTCTGTATACTCTGGGTTTCCGTCCTTGATATCTACTTGTCCCAAGACTTCCCACTCCTAAGTGAATATTAAAATCACCGCAAAAAATATGCGGGGTGGGCAAAGTTGCAAGTTCTAGTTCCAGATCTTCTAATATCTTTGGCTCATCTTGATTTGAGCCATAAACCTTACATATCGTTATTCCCAGCTCTAATTCTACTAGGGCCCACCTTTCTCTGGTATCGACCAATCTCCGTTTAGCCAATCCGATTCTATTTTTAGCTAAGATGGCCACCCCTCTATTGTTCGCACTTTGAGATGAGCATGCCAATAAAGAGTACCCCTTTGCCTTAATTAGCACCCGTTTGTCCCATGATATGTGCGTCTCCACAATATCCGTGGCGATAGACTTTATTATCTCCATAACCCTATGCCTCTTTTTCCTATCCACTAAGCCCCCAACATTAACAGAGCAAATCGTAATTTTACCCATTTGTTAAAGAATATCCATTCTTAATTTTACCACCGAACCTCTTCACCCACCCATAAAAGGGGTGGTTTATTTATCGCTATTCTTGATCGTTTACCTTCCTGCTTCGCTATCCTTTTTGTTTCCTCACTGAGATTTTTACCCCACTTTTCTCCACCCCGTGCCCCTTCCCACAAGAAGCACTCCTACACCCACCCCTGTGCCCCCTTACCCCGACCCACCCTGCCTCCCCTGTCCCCCCCAGTTGCACCCCCCCACCCTCCGCCCCCTCTTTGGGAAGGAACCAGACCACACATTGTTCTGTTGGGCGATGAGGAGCGAATTGCCAACACCGTGATTTTTTTTTTTTTTTTTCCATACACTTTAAATTTTAATATCCCTATAGAAGAATATCACCCCCTTGTACTAAGAGAGACAACAGATGATACGAAGAAAAAAAGAAAAAAGACAAAAAAAACAGAAAAATAAGAAGAAATAAGAAATACTGCAATGCTAGGGTCCCATCCTACACCTCCCCTTCCTTCCCCTTAGACTGCTTTAGCCCTGAACCATGAGAATGTTCTGGGTTTAGCCATGTCAAATATTCATTGGCCTTGATTTCTGATGTAAAGAATTTTGTTGTGCCATGCAGACCACTTTAAGGGATACCGGATTGTTGAGAAAAGCATTGGCGCCTTTGTCTTGGAAGGGTTTGATTAACTGACAAAGTCGCCACCTTCTCTCAACAGTGGCATGACAGAAGTCCGGTCTCACAAAGAATGACACATCCCCCACATTCCTCCGGGCCTCAGGTCTAGCTTTTTCGAATACCGCTTGCCTCAAGAGAAAGTTCCCAAAAAGACTAGAACAGCCCTTGGTTTGGTCCCTTCCCTAACCGGGTGTCTCAAGGTAAACGGTGTCCTGTGTACTCGTTGTATTTCTTGCTGCCATTGCCAGTCTGAGAGCTCCGGGATGCTTGCTGAAAGAGAGTGTCTGCATTGGAAATCTTTTTTCATGGAACGAGTGTGCACTACCGGAACAGTGGGAAGCAAGATGGCGGCCGCCTGAGGCCATTGTAGCGGACTGTTAGGAACACCATGAAAATGGACAGAGCGGAGAAGGATTAAATCACCTACCGGCAGGAAGATTGGAGAGACCAAATGCCCCTGGAGAGTGAGATTACTAGCGTTGTCACCGAATCTCTGTCAGGGCTGGGAGGCTGCCCGGGGGCCGCGCTGGTATCCGAGTGTTGCATCGCTCTCGAGCAGCTACTGAAGCTGGCTCGTGTCTGTGCGGACTGTCGGCGCTGCCGAGACAAGGCGTTCGAGCAGATGGCTCCTAAGACTGCCACAAAGGGGAAGCTGGTTGCACCCCCGACAATCGCAGAATCAGCATGTAAGGCAAAACAAGGACCCAAACGAACACCGCTGCCAGGGAAGCCGGTTTCAGAGAGTGAGACGGCAGCTGAGATGAGAAGAAGCAGGGCCTCCTCAGGATGACGCCTCCCCGGATCTACAGTACTAGAGGTGTTACGTGCTCCAAGTGGAAGACAGGCTGCTGCTGCAGAGGCAGAGGCAGAGGCAGAATTTGAGGCTCTGGGTTCCATGGATGAACGGAAACAGGGGAGCCGACCGGAGAGCACTAAGGATATCACGCAGTGTACCAGCGCAGCCGAAGAGCTACACTCGGTGGCAGAGAGTGTAAGTACTGTAAAGGAGGGGGGAACACTGATGCAAAATACTGCTAAATCATTGGATATGTCTAAGCAGGAGGGTCCAGGACATGCTGTAAAGTCTTTGAATCAGGATAATGCGATTGAGGGACAACTGCTTACTGAAGGGGCGGCACTAAAGGGACATTCATCGGACATAGGGCCCACAGCTCTTAAAATAATACAGCAAAGGGATGCTATTGAGCTAACTCAAGTTCGGGAGGAAGGTATTATATATACAAATACAGAGGCAGAGCTAGACCCTAGCGACTGTTTTTTTTCCCTATCTGACGGTCCAGAGTGGTCGGCTGATGGTTCAGGATCCTCAATAGCCTCAAGCGATAACGATAGTGATCCAGATACAGCCGGGGACTCCCTCTTCGCAACAGCACGTCGGACTGGGGGAAAGAGAGCAGGGCATTATACGCAGAAGGCTGCTAGTTTGAAATGGGATTATTCTTTAACTGACTCTCTGAGTACTGGTCAAATAATAACGCCACACGATACTCTTGGCTCACATCCTCCGACATTAGACTGTCCTCCAAACGATCTTGCAACATCGAGAGGAAACCCGGATGGATGCACGTAAGGCCCAGGATGCGGCAAGGAAGGTACAGGGCGCCCGTAAGGAAACTGACTAAAACCTGCAACACCATAGGGGAGCGTATGACAGAACTTGAAACCCGAGTCAGCAATGTAGAGACCGAGGTAGCTGATAAGCTTACGCATTCCAAGGAACAAGAGAAGCAGATCACAGATATCCAATGGAAATTGGAGGACTATGAAAATAGACAACGACGGAATAACCTGAGGGTTTTGGGAATCCCAGAAGGGAAGGAAGGAACGGATATCAGAAGCTACATTTTAGATCGCCCTTTACTCCTTTTCATCCAGTGAGGCGGGCTAGTTGTTCCTCAATGTAGGCCCCCCAGCTCCTCGGTCACAGGTGGGCCGCAGTTCTCCAGTGCTGGGGTGATTCCCCTCCTGCCGCTGCTGCCGTCATGCCACCCGAAGGGTCTCGGCCTCTGCTGGATCAGCCGAGGTCCCAGTGCCGGGAGCTCGCTCAGTGGGGCGGCGGCTCGAGGCCCCTCTCCGGAACCTGTCGGTTGTGCCCTTCGCCCTCTCACCTGGCATCCGGGATAGAAGATCTCTGCGGGCGGTGAACCCCTCCTTCGCTTCCGCCAATCTCCTCTGCCCGGATCCGGCTCCGTACAGGCTCAGCCTCCCCACCTGGCCGGCCCACCAGGGGAGCAAAAGTCGAACCGGCCTCTGCCACCAGGAAGGGCGGGTCGCGAGCAGTGGCTGTCTGAGCGTCCAGGCCCAGTGCACAGGCAGTCTCCGCTCCAGAGTATAAGGCTGGGGAGAGCGCGCCCACACAGCCCGTGCGGCCCCTAAACCTCTCCAGCTACTCAGCCAGGCCGCAGGATTTCACAGAGATCTCCACCTCTGCATAGTCCTGAATTAGGCAACTAGGCCCGGCAGCGAGGAGCAGAGAGACTCGAAAACATGTCTCGGCCGTCCGCCATCTAGGTTTCAGTAGTTTAAACCTGGGAATCACTTATGCTAGCTATGGCACAGAGAAGACATGCTTTATTTAACAAAATGTGTAAACATTTAGAAGTAAAAAGCAGCTAAAAAGCTGAAAACACAGCAAAATAAAAATCCAACCCTAATTTATAAACATAGAAAAAATTTTAATAACAAAAAGAAACCAGAATAACAACAATCCATTAAGGGGAACCTGATATTTGATTTTTAAAGTTTTGAATAAAAATAGGGCCAAAAAGCACAAAGCTCCGACCACAAGAAACAGGTTGTACTAGATTAGTACAAGGATAAGGTTTAAGGCCGACCGTGATGGACTGCGGGTTGGATACAGGGCCCAGCTAAGTCCCGGTCAAAGAGTTACCATCGGACTTAGAAAGTTTCCTGAAAAAAAGGTGTTAGTTGACGAGATGCCTGTGGGGCAAGCTGAATCCAAGTCAAGGTTCAACAATGGCAGGCTGCTCAGGATCCCGGTGCGATTGTCAGTGAAGTCAGAAAAGCTCCAAGTGGGTGAAGTCTGGAATCTGTGCCCAGGAAGGTTTGATGCTGATTGGCTTCAGCTTGGTGTCACTCTTGGTGAAGCCCCTTACATTTGGACTTAGAAACCTTTCTGAAAGTCAAATCTCTGTCAGCGGGGCAAACCAGAAAGTTTGGCCCGATTGGCGATTCGACGTCGATGGCTTCGGCTTAACGGTGAGCCCAGTCTTCCTCTGGTTTTCAAAAGAAGAAGTTGAAACAATGTTTGCATCCCAGCTTTTGCAATTTGGGCATGATGAGTAGACAGTGGCACTTCTCTACAGGCCCCAGTACCTTAGGGACACCACTCAGGGGTCAGGATTCAAAACAGTAGAGGACACCTAGAGGGTCCAGGGACAGTTGTAAACTGTCAGCTTGGCTCTTCTGGAAAGTGGGCTTTTGCAGGTTTTCTGTCCCTGTAGCTCAACAGGAGGTAAGCCAACTGACCCTTGGAGTCGAGTTCATGGACCTGGGTACAAGTGGGAGCATGTCCAGCTGTTAGGGTTCTCCTCACAGATCACAACAGCAGGTGCAGTCCTTCTGTCTTCCACATGTCTAGCACTTTTCTAAAGAGGGTACTGAAGGTGCTACATTTATGCCCAGTGCCAGCCAGTGGGTCAGGTAAACTCCTGGACACCCCCTCACCCATGTTGTAAAAGTTCCCAGAGGTGACCATACTCACTTTGCAGAACTTCTTGTGTGTTTTACTATAAATTATCCCATAGCGTCCCTCTCTACCTAAACTCATCATGGCAAAACCTTTCTTCCCCTGTGCAGAGCTCTCTGTGCCCAGCCAGAGGTGTGGCTATGATTAGGGCAAACCCTCACTTGTGGTCACCCAAAACCAGTTCTAGGGGCAGCTCTTCTCCCACTGTGAGTGGTGCCTGGCTGGCTAGCAGGACAACAGAGAGGGTAGGCCCAGGTGTGAGCTACATAAACCTGTGACAAGGTAGGCATCCTTTGAAGTTAAATAACTTCCTCCTGGGCACAGCCCAGCTGGCCATCCTGTCAGGGGAAAGTCAATCACTCTCCCTTTGTTTCAGCTCTGGGAGGTACTTCACACCTAATCAAGGAGCCATTCAGCTCCTGGGTGACAGTCAACACTAGCAGAAAAGCACATTTGGCTCAGGCAGTAAAGTGACAACTTTCTAAAAAAAAAAAAAATCGAAATAGTAATATAAAATCTGCCTTAACCATTAAGTTAGATCTTATATTACTATTAGATGAGTTCTTGAATCATTATCCAGCTACTCCCAAACTGAAGTTAAGCATTAGAAGGGGCTATAATGTAATCAAGTGCTTCCCTATGCCAGCATTGCCACAATGCAAGACAACATTGGAGGTTTTTCACTGCCAGCACATGTGAGACATGAAATATACATGTCCTACTATTTAAATACCATGCACACTGCCCTATGGACATTTAGGACCTACATTAGGGGTGATCAATAAATATTAAAAAAGATGGTTTAGGTCTGGCAAGAGGTTGATTTTACCAGGTCGAACTGACAGTTTAAAAACTGCATACCCAGGCTGCAGAGGCTGGCCCAGAGACATGCTTTGCATTGTTACTTTAGTAGTGGCACAAATGTGCTGCAGTTCACCAGTGACATTTCGTTTATAGGCCCTGGGTATACTTGTGTACTAGGGACTAATAGGTAAGCTAAATATACTAATCAGGAGTGTAATCAATTTCAACATGCTCTTTAGTGTTCGAAACACATGGACTGGGGCCTAGCAAGCAGTGTGTCATTGCTCAGAGTCAAAAAATCATCAGCACGAGTCCCAAAAAATTAGGGTGACCATACAAAAAGAGGCATTTTCCTACAAAAAGGAAACAGTTAAAAAAATAGTATACTTATCCTCAATATTTTGCTCCACAATCTGTTTGTCACAAAAATTTGACTGCAATATTATGGGTGGACAATATTTTAGAGTTAATATTTCAGTAGAACACCATCTTTGAGACTGATGACATCACTGCAAAAAAACATTCTTTGGGTAATTATTTTAATTACTTTGTGGCAATGTGCAGCACAGTGGTCTGTGAAACAGGTGGTAAGCCCACTGAGCTATCTGGTATACACCATGCATATGTTCTTCAAGGTTTAGGTATGTAGCCAACCTTATCAAAGGCTGATCTGTAGAGCAAAAACAACCGACAGTGAAATACGCAAGGGACAAAGGATGAGTTCTTACTCCTCACTTAGACATCTCATTAAAATGTTTATATAAAATGTTACAGTATGATTGTTGATAACTCCCACTGCAGTGCCTCCTGATTCCCTCTCTCCTTCCCGTTATATCAGTTTTCATTCTCACTGACTACCATCCAGTTAGCTCAGTTTTGACCCTGCTGGCTCTCATTTTCATATGCCAAACTTTACTGGATATCAGTCATACACGTTTATCTACAATCCCTACAGCTATCCAGGAAGAAGGGGGTGGTTATTGAAGCAGCATCCAGAGCTATTGGTGACACTTAAGTTTGTCAAGCATGATTAGGGTTCTCCTAGGTTGGTACACAGTACAGAGGATCTTATAACAAAGAAATAATGTAAACATGGTACTCAAAAAGCTATGTTCGCTTACAGTGTCTGACGATGCCTATGTAACCAACATGTCACCTGAAGGAAGAAAGGAAGATAGGAAAGAAGGAGCAAAGGAAGGAATGAAATAAAGAAGGAAGGGAGGAACAGTAGCAGGGAGGAAGAGAAAGTGAGGAAGAAATGAAGAAAAATAAGGAGGCATGGAGAATTAGAGTGCAACCGGAAAGAATGGGGTGAGAGAGAGCCAATGAGCCAGAAAGGCTGGATGGACGGATGGACCAACGCATGTTTGTATGTATTTATGGATGGATGGGTTGGGTGTACTTATAGATGGATTCATGGACTGGGGGATAGATAGGTGGATAGATAATCTGGAAGAAAGGAAGGATGCATCAGGAAAGCCTGATCAGGAAAGCGGGTTCTAAAAGAAATTATGGATGAAGAAGAAAGGATAAGTTAGGAAAGACCGAAGGATCACTTGGAAGAAAGAGGTATCTGAGAGGAAAGGAAAAGGTGAGAAAGTCAAGGAAGATAATAGAAGCATGAAATTGAGAAGTTAGGTGACTCAGTAAAATGATACCACACTGATCCAGCTTAAATGAGCTCACAGGTTTGTTGAGCACAGCCACATCCAGGAAAATGTCACCACTCAATAATCTAACAACGTGATCAAGAGCAACATAGTATGTGTTTGTGTGAGTACGAATAGGGAGGTCCTAGCCACATGATTCTGGATTTTTTCATGGACAAAAAGTCAAGAAAAACTACATTACTTGATATGAGCAGTGCATTAGAATCTTTGATTTTAGTAATCTGTGTTGATTATTTGTTCTCTAGTGTTCTTAATACATCTGCTTTATCTCTTGCAATAAATCTGAAAATTCTTCTAGGTAGCATTCTAGTCCCACTCAAAGCTCCTATACATTCTTAGAGTTTTTAAAGGAAACAAAAACTCCTAGGTTGGGTGTAATATGTGAACAGGAGGTTTCCCGAATTAAATTGTTACCAGTACCTTGAAGATGTACTTAGAACTAATAAATGAAACTGCACATGTTCTCTACAGCTCTATGTTTTGCAGATTTGGCAGACATGCTCACATCGCTCAAAGCCGTGTCCTATGAAGATTATGTCTTACCCTCAACCTTCATCAAAACTCTCTCTGGGAAGGCTCTCTTACCTATACTCACCAGGCATCTTCTCAAAAACTCATGAGACAGGGCAGATCCTCCTACTTGTAAGGAAACCTGCTCTAGACACCGACAAGTTCACCAACTAGCGGCCCATCACTCACTTACCCTTCATTCACAAGATCCTTGAAGAAGCAATCTACATTCAACTCTAAGATCACGTCAGTGCTAACTGTCACCCGCTTAGCTACCAAACTACTTTTAAATCATGCTGTAGCATGCAGACTGCTACCTAACACATGATAGACAATGCTCTCCCAACCATATATGAAGATGGCCCGTTGCCTTAAGATACATCTAACTCATACCATTTTTCTCACTTGGCCACTCACAGGCTCCAAAAGATACCTATCAATGTGGTTCCATGTTGTCCCTTGTCATTGTCAACTTCTATATGGAGGCTATTAGGGCTCCACTCACAGATAGCATCAAAATTCACCAATGGGAATAACTATGCAATAGAGCATCTTATAGCAATACATAGAGATACATTGTCTTAATATGATAAGATACGGTCCCCCTTCCATACCTATGTCGAAAGGGATAGGAGGGTCCTCAGGCCCCCAGAGTTGATGAGAATGGGAGAGGATCAGAGACCAGGCTCCGATGATTCAGAAGACCCGAATCAACATTCTGGTATTTGACAAGGTCCCATATTTTACACATGAGAATAACAGTACGATTCCACCAGGGCCCATCTCATCATTTTATCATATGCGAGAGAATATAATGTACAGCTAGATTCTGATGTATGATACTGTAAATTGTATTGATTTGACTCTCTTGCCACTGCCTGCAATTGTACGTTATTAACTGTAACAATTGCATGTTCTGGCTATGCAAAATGGTTAAATAGAGTTGCTAAAATTGACAAGAAAATGAAGAATGAATGTTCATCTGTAGGGCACCCCAAGAAACACGATATCTATCAGATGTTGCTTGATATATTTTAAATAGCTACACCAGATCTATCTAATGCTACAACATTTCTGGCAGATGCTATGTAATCCAGACTCAACATGCCTCAGATGTCAAACTGAGGAAGGTGACGTCCTGCGTATGATATGTGTGTAGAATTATAGCTCCCTTATGGAAAACTATGGCCAACAAATTAGAATTAGTCCTGGGACTCCAAATTGACCTAAAATAGAAAATGTCCCTACTAAACATTGTAGAGGATGAGGAATTTCCACACAACAAAAAGCCCCTGCAGTGGCAAGGTCTGATCCTTGGAAAAATGAGACACAACCCAACATTGGAGGAACTGTGCTGCCCCTAACGTATCAAATGGAAGTTATATCTAGACACATAGAGGTATCATATTGACAAAGCACGGTCTGAGAAATGTATCTCTGATTTTCCTCAAACAAGAATTGTGTTTTGGATAATATTGGGTATTTTAAATAAGCCTATTTATAGGATGGAATATATATCACCAAACATGAATTAATGATAAATGCCACTGGTATGTTCTTAGGAGTATGTTAATATAGCATTGAAAACTCCAATATAAAGATTGCTTAAAAAAATCACCAATATGCCAATGATAAGCAACTCTACTTGAAAATCTCCTCCACTCCAGACATTCAATGTCTTAGACACTGCCTGCACCTTATCCAGATCTGGTATCCAGCATCTACCTGAAGCCCAATCCCCAACTAAGACCACATTCTTCATGTTTGCCAAGAACAATAAGCTAGACATAGTAGAAACCTGGCTCAGTGTCATGACCCTTGACGGCTTTGAGCCTTAATTGTCACAGAATCCTAATTCAATTGAAAGTGGAACTGGTTCTTCCAGAAAGTGACTTCAGAACTGCTGTTGAAGCCCTTATACTGTTACATTTGGATGGTGGTAACACTGTGCTCCACTGCCTCCCACACTCCACTTTGCCCCCCTTAAAGGAATCCTACATGCCACAGAATGGCTTATAAAGGCCAGGAAGAAATATGATAACATCACACCATCTTAATTGAACTCCGTTGGCTCCTGTTCTCGGCCCGCACCATCTTCAAAATCAATTGCCTTCTTTACAAAGCCATCATAGAAAGCACTCCCACTTATCAGACTAATAGCAGCTCTGGTGGCTCTTGGCACACCTGAAGTCAGTACACCGCCACAATAGAGACCAAGAAGTGTAAAAAAGTCATAACTAGGCAGCAGGCCTTTTCCATCTATGCACCCAGGATCAGAAACAACATCCCCATATCCATCAGGACAGCCCCATGCAACTCCAGCTTAGGAAAGAGTTGGAGATGCACCTCTTTACAGACACTACATCACAATGCAGTAACAATACCCTTTTGCTCCCAAAACCCTGCAACCTCTGCTATCAGCTGTTGGCTGTATGCTTGACTTTGACCCTCTACTGCATTCCACTACCTTTTGACAGCTTTCGCACTATAAACATACCACAGTCATATCCATATATACATACATACATATATACAAACTGCATTATTATTTCAAACAGTATGGAAGTTAAGGTCTCACCTGAGAGTCTGGGGACCGCATATTTCTCCCAGAACTTGGGGTTGAGAAGTTCTGTTGAAGAAAATAGATATTAAAATCAGCCTAACCAAAGCCTTAACTCCTATTACACTGGCTGGAATGTTGATTAGTGACCACAGCACTGATGAATAATACTAGTTCATTTAATTAGCATGTTAAGAAACTACTAAGTTACAATTTATGAATTAGATATTAAACATGACCACTGAATTGATAGTAACAATTGACAATAACATTTGCAGATGTAAAAAGGCAACACAGCAATTGGAGAAATGTCATTCTTGTAACACTGGTTTAAGATATCTGATTCTTGGAAGCTTGAATAAATCATAAAAGAATATAAAGAGCATCACAGTTTGTGAAGAATGGTTGTAACAGAGAAACAAGCGAATTTCATTAGGATTGGATAGTAATGATACATAATTCCACTCTGTTCCGCGATAAAAGGTTACGCTCATATATGGTTAAAACAAGATTAAGCTAAAACTGTAAACCTATGCTACTAACAGAACATTTGGTCTCACAGATCATTTGCCAAGTTTATTTTCTTCTCTTCTCAAGGATCTAAGTAAGAACAGTATTTTTCCACAATGTGCTTCTCCACTTTACAGAAGTTGGGAGGATAGTCAAAGTTCTGGGCGTCCAATTTCATAGTTGCCATTTGTTTACATAGCTAAGCCATGGGAATTCATCAATAGTGCCGAAATGTAAACGGGGCAACTGATCTCTTGCTTTAATTTGGCTGCATTGTTAGATCCACAAAAGAAAGGAAGCCACATGCATTAAATCCTCCAAGTAACATAGACCCAAGTCCTCATGGCAAACATGATGAGACTTGCCTTGTGGTAATCCCAGAAGGCGACTACAAAATACATTTTCTTCATCTTGGAGCAATACTACTAGTTATCACTCCTCGCTATACTTATAAAACTGAATACAGGAGATGGGACACCAGGATGCTAAGTGAAAATAATGGGTGTTATTATCAGACGCCAATTTCATTAACAGCATTATCACAGCATGTAATACCGCACCCATTCTCAACACTAGATTTCCCATCAGCATTCCTTAAACAGAAATTCCTTCTCTGTTCTTCCCACTGCTTTGAAGGAGCTGTATTTTTGAAAGAGGTGCCATGGCAGTCCAGTGCCAGCAGTCATGATCTGCATACAGAGGGCCACTTTGGCTGTCTTTCTTGCAGGTTTGCAATGGAAGTACCAGTATGCATCCTCACTACTGAGGGCTTGATTATGAGTCTGGCTGCCCACTGACACCACACTTGTGGGGGTACAGCAGTGGCGGTCGGAAGACCGCCCTATTACAATTTAGGGTGGTTGGACCGCCATTTCCCCGCCACAGCCACCAGGGAACCACTGTTTCCTGCCGGTCCCGCCAAGCATATTAAGAGTTTCCTCTCTGCCACAGTTTTCATGGCTGTTCCTAATCCATGAAAACCATGGCGGAGAGGAAACAAAGGAGGCCCTACAAGGGCCCCCTTGTTCCTCAGGGCCATGGGGTGCATGTAGGGTGGCACAACATGTGCCCCCTGTGTGCATGCACCCCATTTCCTGTGCAGCATGGACTTTACAGTCCATGCCGTGCAGAAACAGTTTTTGGCGTTCCCATTGCGGTGCCCATTTTCTGAGGCATCGCCGTGGGAACATAAAATAAAAGCCCACCAGATACAAGACACACTCGTAATCTGGTGGGGGGCCCCGACCACGGCTTTGGGGGTGTGGCGGTGGGGTGGACTTGGCACTGCACCACCAAACTCTTAATCAGGCGCTAGGTCTTAAACCTTTATTGAATAAGTTAGCTTTTCGGCAATGTAGGGCGGCACCAACTTATCTTCAACTGTTAAACAGCCCTGATATCTGTTCTAAGGTATGCTGCTTTCTTAAGATGGCCATCCACTTAGAAAATCAATGGATAGGAGATAAAAGGGCAGTTTAGTTGTTTTTTGGTTTATGAAGTGCAGTGATTTTATGTTTATTTATTGTAATATAATGAGATTGGAGGTCTGTGATAATGAATTTTTGCATGTGCATTTTATTGTATTGTTTTTATCTTTTACTTTTATGATCTTTTCCTAAGATCGAATAAAGAAGAATTGAATTGAATCGAGTCTATGGTTCCTGCTGCATCACTTTCACAACAGACCTAACCTGCAGGAGGCAGCACTCGCCCTTTGCTTTCCAATAACCAGGTATCCATATTAACGTATGAGAATATCAGTAAAATAGTAGTATTGAAAAGGTGGCCAAGACTTGACTCTTAAAAAATGAAATATATTTCTTATTTTAGGATTGTAAGAGTTTGCAAATTGAATAAGAAATGTAACAACACACACATAGAGGCCGATTATAATGTTGGTGGGACTGACACCGAAGTTCCGTTAGTGTCGGTCCCACCGACATCTCTAACTGAGGTCAGACTGCTGCATTAGGATGCGGTCGGTCCGACTGCATTGGCCCAGGGACCGACTGACAGCTTCCTACGGGCTCAAGGAGCCCGTCGGGCGGTCGGTCCGATCGCGTTCCCCATAATGGAGACAGTGCTTTCTCAGGCACCGCCGTGGGGATTACGATCCACCTTTCCGCTAGCCATTTCACGTCAGTTCTTCCGAAGTGAAAAGGTAGGAGAAAAGGCTTTTTTGGGGCCACTAGCAGGGCCACTGTCCCCTGTGGCCCTCTGCTACGGCTGTGGCCCTTTTCCGGGCCGCAGCAGAAGCCTAAATACAAATAGGCATGTTTCCGATTGCCTCCATGGCAGTCAGATCCTAATTTGGCAGGCGGGATCGCCGCCTACCTGTTGGTCGTTCCCATTCCCGCAACGATGGCTGTCGAACGCTCCTCCAACCGCCATCATAATCGGCCCCATAGTTTTAATATTTTCACAATATAGCTTTACTGGAAAATATATTTACTGATATCAACATTTCTTTTTTTTTAAATCACAGTGTATCAAAATATAACCATGACTTAAAATATTCACCTTCATGAAAAGAAAATTGTGTGTCATAATCCTTCCCTGCTCTGTTGATAGGCAGTTATTAATTTCTTACATAAATTCCAGGCAAAATACAAGTACTTAGAAACTGCAAAAACACCACTTTGGGTGACAGCTGTTTTAGAAAACCGCAGTGCAATCTCATACCTCCGAACCCCTATCTCTGTAGCACAGGGATTGAATACACTTTTTGTAAATCTTGTATAGGGAGGATAGACAGAAGAAAAATTGCCTTCTAATTCAGATAGTCAATTAAAAAAAACAAAAATAAATGCCAGATGCATTCAATTGTACTCTTCATGACTTGGTTAGTGCGAGCAGTGGGACAGTGGTCATAGGAAACTGAAGGAATAACTTTTTGCATACCAAAGTTGCACATAAACCAGACATCGTCACAACATGGCTCCTCCTTGAATTAGCGATACTGCTCAGTTAACCCTGTCCATGCTTGAGGAGTACAGAATGCTAAATTTCCTCCATGCCATACACATGCTACATTAGCTTTGCTGTCCCAGAGGTTACTCAAATTCAAAATATTTGTATGTTAAATACTAATGTAAATTGGCTTTATATATTTAATTTAAATGTAGTTTGAATTAAAACTTAATTAATGTAAATATATTAAAATAAAATTATTTTTCTAATATTTAAATTAAAAAACAAACTCTCACCTAAAGAAAGAAATATTGTTAATATGCATTAATAATTCTTAAAAGTGATGTATAGATTTAAGCAAAATTATTTTTTAAATAAATATTATTCATATTATTTTAATAAAGCCTATTTTACATTATTGTTTACATTCAAAATAGGTTCTTGAAATATTTCATAATTAAATAATAAATATGTACTCATTTTATATATTTTTAGCACTAATTTATATCGATTTATATGTTTAGCTATTTTAAGTAATTCAATTTAATTTAGCATTACTTCCTCTGGGATTTTATTTTAAGTCTCTACCTCCATTATTTTCTGTACGAGTGTGATACAGTACCAGTGGTTCGCTATGTGAAGTGCTAAACTTACTACCGTTTTTGTTACACTTAGAGCTTGTGAATCCAAAAAATAGTAAACTTACTCAAAAGTATAAAGTTACTTGAATGTTAAAGTTCCCTTTATGAATCAAGCCCATTGTCTACTCTGCTAATGTCTTTGCAGAATCCTGCTTGGCAATGACATTACACACTATTTGTTGTAATGCCATGTGGCCAAAGATCTTCTGTCATTTACCTATTAGACTTACTGGCCTATAATTCGAGGGATTGACCCAAGACCTCATCTTAAAAACTGGGACTATTTCACGCCCTAGCTATGTTACAGGGGCTAGCTCTCTTTGAGCAAGATTATTTGCCAGGATAAGGTGTTTATTTGCCAAGCTAAGGCAAGGAGCTACAATAGCAGGTTCTGACTTTTAAGATCAAACTATGGGCTCAAAATGTACATTAAAGTCACCTGACAATATGAGCATATGGTGAGATCCGTTACTGGCCTCACTCATCATGAGAATATTATCGGTGCAGGTTTATATTTCTATGACACAAACCTAGGAAAAAGGCAGCGGAGTCTGAGCAGGAGTACAGAGTCTATAATATCTCAAAGTTGTGACCTGTCCACTGTACCAACTTAGGTGCAAGGTTGAATGTAAATATTTAAAATGACTATGAAATCTCTCCAGGGCAGAGTCAATTCAATATATTGTACATCCCTTGAGTCAATTGAATTACCTTAACACGTTCAGTTCAGTCTAATATCCACTGAAATAACTAAGCCACCCGATGCCCCACCTCTCTGCAAGGGGACTTCTGGAATGCTTATGTACAAATATTCCTGCATTTGTAGAGGCTCCAGATGCCAGTTTTTCTGAAACAGGCATATTTTATGATTGCTGATATACCTGCAACAGTCCGGGTTACCACATTTATCCCACCACATTCCGATGTAATGTAGAGAGCCTGCTAAAAATTACCATCTTTTGAGTGGCACCACTCTACATATTTGCCTTGAATGTTTTTGCTGGTTGTAAAACTCTGTGCACTTTACCCATGGGAACCAGAAGTAAAGTGCCTGTGCCCCCTTTCAACATGATGGAATTGGCATCCCTTGCTTGGCATATTCAACTTACCTATAAGTCCCTAGCATATGGTAACAAAGCCCTCAGAGCTATTTCACTGTGGCAGGGGTATTTGCTGCATTAAAAAGCATTGAGATACAATCTTAAATGTAATATTTGCTAATGCAACTTAAGAAACAGCTACACAGTTCTTATTTGTACTTTTTAAAAATGTTTAGTACAGGCCCAATTCATTAGTAAAGTTGGATTTGTAACAAATGTTTTAGAATTAGTACTTTTACAAAAGTTACCTGTTGCCTGCCTGATGCCATTAGAAGCCCAGTTTAATGAAATACCAACAATCACCCAGGAGCTGGAATACTCCCATACTGAAGTATGAACTGGCTCCTAGAGCTGAGAACAAAGGCCCTAGGTGTGGGGAGGTATTCTGTATACTAGCAAGCTGACCTCTTAATGAACTTAATTAACTTCAAAGGAGCCTACACTGTCACAGGCACCAGACCCAGTGGGAGGGGAGTTGCCCCCAGAACTAGTTTTGAGTGACCACAGAGGAGGGGTTGCTCATTTTGCTGCCTTTAGGGTGGGCACAGGAGCTCTGCACAGGGGAAGAAAGGTTCTACCATGTTGGGTTTAGACACAGAGGGGCACTGTGGGATTGGTTACCGAAAAACACACAGGAAGCGTGTTAAAAGTTGGTAGGGTCACCTTAGGGAACTTTAACCCCATTGGTTAGGGGGTAGCCAGGATTTTACCCCACCCACAGATTGACACTGGGCATAAATGTAGCACCCA
The DNA here is from genome assembly GCA_963921515.1 of Calotriton arnoldi. Lineage (NCBI taxonomy): Eukaryota > Metazoa > Chordata > Amphibia > Caudata > Salamandridae > Calotriton > Calotriton arnoldi. The sequence continues at coordinate 1,184,385 of CAWUFW010004708.1, forward strand.
CAGTACCATTCTCAGACCACTCAGATCAGTTCTGTACCTGTGGAAGAACAGAAGAGGATGGACTTGCTGCCTGTTACCTGTGAAGAGCCCTGAAGATTGAACCCTCTCTCCCTCTTGTACCCAGGACAAAGAAGTGGACTCAAAGGGTCATATGGCTTACCACCTGTTTGGGCTTCAGGTGCACAACAAGCTTCAAGAGAAACTTTAATGTATTACCAGCTGACCAGTTCCAACTGGGCCTGTCCTAGACCCTGCTGCTGGCCTCTGCCAAGTAGGTCTTGACTTTCAAGTGCCGTCGCCAAGGTCCTGGTCCCTTGGGTGGTGTCAAAGTGTACTCCTAACAAATCTTGGAACTTAGAAACCTTTGTCAACTTTTTGCTCTGTGAATCGACGGGAGACCAGGACCAAGCTGCCAAAATAATCCGATGAAGATGCACCACAGCTGGGCCAATGGTTTAGGTTGCTCTCTCTATGATGTTCTCCACAGCCACAAATTCAATTCAACATGACCTCGCAGAGGAGATATCCAGTCTTGTGAAGCCCTCTTTGGCTACAGGCTGCAGCCTTGAAAGAATTTGCGCTCCAAAAAAATGACTAAGGGAAAATTATGAGTCTGGCAGTCTTTGACAGGCCTCCGGTCTAAGGCCTGCTCTAGGGCAGGACAGCTGTCTCTGTCAAAATTTCCTAAGCTTTGACTGACGCATTCATTCATTGGGAAGAATTACTCATGCCCAAGGGGACGTGTGTGGGAGACCCTTCAACTAGGTTCTTGATTGAGTCTTTTTTGATGACTTTCATCCAGACTTAACATACTCCATTACTGCTCTCAGGGAGGTTCTCTAGCAGGCTGGAAGAGTTATACCAGTTATAGCACCACATTCTTGCATTGAAAGTTTCCATCACTGCTTTGTTAGCAGAAGTAAACCTGATCATGCCTTTGGAACTTGCTACATCGGACACAGTACCCATAGAAAGTGAGGGGGTAGGGTGTCTAACATACATCTGGAGTTTCATTTGCCCATTGGCTAATGCTAATTTGGAGTGTTTCCAGAGAGGTGTGGACAATTGCTCTTTTTAACTTATGCTTGGCTAGGTGTCCTGAGCACAATAGGTTTCAGAGTTACACTTAGCCACTAAATTAGATTATCTCATGGCTCCGTTTTTGTAAGAGATAGGCCCAGGTATTTTCTCCAGGTCTAATTTTTGGGTCGAATTTCTAATGAAAAGTTCTCTAGAAGAGATTTCACTTCATCTAATAAACGCAACAGTTTAAATTTAAATGAGGTTTTTGGCTTTGCCTGTGTGTCGCAATTTCACTTTTCTGTTTTTCCATCCTAGAAAACAGTACCATTGGAATAAGTGCCAACAGACAACAGAATAAAGGGCATATTCTCAAGAACGTGTGATAACCACCGCAAGTTTAGCTTAACGCAACTTTGCATATCGCAGTCTATCGCGGGAAAACAACGCCGTGTTAACGCAGTATTCCCAACCTGGCGGCACCATGCGATAGTCCCACGATAACGTGTCAAATGACCGCGTTAAAATTAACGCGACGCCGCAAAAATGCGAAACACGAACGCGAATAAAGTTGCGATGAGGCCAACCGCGATACAAAAATCAGCGATAACCAGCGACAGGCCTGCAATTCCCACGCGTCATGCGGGAAAATGCACAATAAAAGCTGAACACGAAAAACACACCATAAACAAAATAAACTGCGTAGCAACATGGATGCACCCGGAACGAGTGCCCAGGTCAACGCGAACCCCACAAGCCCCACAGACCACCAGCAAGGAACCTCGGGGTCGGGGAAGGCCAAGGAGAAGAGGAAGAGGAAGACGGGGTACAGTCCGCATGACAACCGGATCGTCGTCACGGAGGTGACAGAGCACTAACAACAACTGTCCGTCACCTCCACCGTGTCATTGGCAACACAGACGGAAAAATGGCATTCCATCGTGAATGCAGCCGGAGTGTCGAGGAGGCCAAGATGCGCTGGCACAATGTGAAAAGCCAAACCAAGCAGAAACCCGCTGCCAACAGGAAGGCAGCAACGGCGAATGGAGGTGGGAGTCCTGCGCCACAGGAGGAGCTGGAGCAAATGTTGGCCACAGGCATCAGTGTGGAGACGGTGAAAGGAGTCGGGAGTCAGGACACTGCTCGACATGACCTGACACAACATCAACAGGGTGAATAACGAAAAGGGACTGTGGGGACGGGCACAATGGCACACATGCACAACGACGTGTAGCACACCGCACACCCACAATGACCCTGGGTCATGTCCCTGATCCCCGTGGCACACTGCAGCACACATACAAACATCAAGTAGGCCCCCGTCCACCATGTGCCCAAAGGGGTCCCACCCCACACATCACCAATTACACAACACACACATGCACCCGTGCGAAACACAGCAAAGATCCGTATGTGAGAGCCACACTGACAATGCAAGTGACACCACATGACGAGCAGCATGGCTGGAGTACAATCACCATGACATTGTGCATGCCACGAGACTGAGGTGGCTGAGTGTGGACCACATCCGGAAAGGAGCAGGTCACACTCTGACACATCCACGTGCACAAACAACCACTGACGTCAACAATACATCTGCAGACATACAATGCACAAGAGTACAAAAACCGTTCAAGAGCACAAATGACCCAGTCGCCAACATCACAGCACCTTAAAAGCACAAAAGCCAAAGGCACACCGCCTCCAAGGGATAAGGGGCATCAAAAACACAGCTGCAGGTGCGACACAATGCAGCACACACACATAGCAATGACAGCACATCCACATGGACGACAATGTGGTACACAGTGCAACACTTACACTACAGAACAGAGGACACAACTGGGTCCGCCTGTGCATAGAAAATGGCCAATCACATCTGACATAGCAGGAAACTGTGAGATGCAAATGTACGTGTACAACCTCACCTACGTGATGTAGTCCAAATGTCCACTGTCCCGCATCAAATAGTCCGCCCCTCCCACACAGTCACAATGTACATTGTCATGCAGTCTGTATGTAAACTTGAACAATGCGGCAACATACATGCCAACACAATGTCAACAAGCATCTCTCCTTCACATTGCAGAGGGACAAACAACAACTCCAGCAGAGCAGACCAGACAACTCCACAGTGATGCTGAAGAGGACCTCCACACTTCCGACACCGATGCCCTACAACAGTCCATGGACATCTTAGGTAATCGACCTCCAGGAGCAGGGCAGCACCGCTGCATTGAGGATACCCCACCCCCTGCACAGACAACACAGCTGGACGCACCCACCACCCCGGCTGGCTCCCAGCAGCCCACCGAAGCACACATCGCATTCCAAGGCCAGGTGTCAGACTGCCAGAAGGGGGTGGCCGAACATGTGCGGGTGGGGTACTACCTCATGGAAGCCTAACTAGATCACATACGTGGGTGTCTAAGTCCCAGCAGGGACCACCTACACTCCCCAACAGAGACCCACACTGCGACAGAGACACATGCCTTTGCACATTTCCAGTACTGAACCACACCCAGAGCCACAGGATAATCATCCACACCCCCACGCTGGACTGGCGTACGCCGGCCCAGTTCACTCCTCTTACGTATTGAGTGGGGGACGACAAGGCTACATGTGCAATGTCTCACCCGCTGCCTGCGGTGACATGGCTGCGTCCTCTGTACATGGCACAATGTAATGATGTAGGGCCCGGGGCCGTAATGCATACATCATAAGCACACGGACACACTCAGATAGTTAGTTGAACTGGCTACGGGCACGTGCGCTAGACACCTTTATTGGCATGGTCACATGTACAGTGACGCATGTGCTGGATGTGTGTGGGGTGAGTGAAAGCCAGCCCTCATGGAGTCGTTGGTCCTGGCAACAACTTGAACAGTGATCACAATTAAAGCGGAAACAGAAAACACCATGTGAGAAGTTGGCCTGGTATATGCTGTCCACTAGTTAAAGTGGACACCTTGCACCAGTACAATTCGACTCTTATGGTAGGTAGGTTTAAGACAACCTTTAAAGAAAGCTATCCTAGTGGTAGCTGTGGAGAGCAGCCTTCAGGCTAAGTCTTGGAGGAATGTAAAGCAGCTTGTTTTACCTCACAATCTCTTGAATCACCAAATGAAAAGACACCACACAGGTATATATATCAAATATATATGTATTTATTACTAAACAACTCTCTACTAATCTCTTGTGAGATTAGAAGTCAGGAACATATGTACAAATCAACGTTTCACAATCAGTTAAGCACAAATATGGCTGGGGCCCTAGGGGCGTACCAGACCATATACTAAAAGAGACTTAAGAACAACGACTTGCAAAGGGACAAGGCCTAGGGCCTTCAGAAGTGCTGGGGCCTCACGAAACCACCCAAGGTAGGTAAGTAAAGGACCCACGGGGGACGCGTGCAGTGAGTGAACACAGGCGCGGATCGCCGTTGACTTCAATGGGGCAAGTCGCGGTTGGAAATTAAGAGTTTCAGGGCACTTCGGGAGTAGCTACAAGCAAGTCACTTACAGGGTAAGTAGTTCTAGGGCCAACACCCACAGGAGCACCGTAGTGCTGGAGTTACCTCACCCAGGGAAGCCGGGTGCATAGGTGTCCTTTGGTGTCGGGTTGCGGCGTCGTTTTCAATGGGAGCCAATGAAGATTTGCTGCTTGCGACGACAGGAGAAGTGTCCGGTGGAATCCAAACCTGGATTTGGAAGAAGGAAGACCTGAAAGCAGAGGGGACAGTGTTCAAAGTCACTTGGCAGTGACCCGGGGCAAGGAAGATGAATGCCCACCGTCGTCGACAGATTCAGGTCGTTCACGGGTGTCTTGACTCTTCGACCACGAGGTCCAGGCGGCGTCGATGACAACCAGGAGCTGGATTCGGCGTGTACCACGAAGTCTGCAGCTTACTGAGGTGTCGGCGACCCGATTGGAGCCAACAAGCCTTGGTAACAGCAAGTCTCGTGGAAAGGACAAAAAGTCAACGGTGCAGACCAGCAAGGTCTGGAGGACTTACCCAGTAAGGGTAGGTCAGGGCAGGCCTGGAGCAACCAGGGGAGCCCTTTGGTTCTGTAGAAAAGTCTTCAGAGGACCCACAAGCTGGCTGGCAAGGGATCGTGAAGACGCCTTGGGAGGATTCACTCAACAGGGGCCCACGGTCACTCGGGACGGGGTAGGCCTCTGATCTTGGGAGGGATCTCTGCTAGAGGCTGGGACCACACGTGGTCCAAAGCACAGGTTCGTAGAACGTCGTGAAGGGGTTGCACTCGAAAATAGTGCACGGTACGCAGGGACTGCGGTTCCTCGTCACTCGTGGGGTCCACTGGCCTCAGCTTCGCTGGGGACTCACGATGGCCTTGGAGAAGTCAGGAAATCCTCGTCTTGGGCTGCAGGGACTTCGGGCTCCGGCGGGAGCGGCGTAGTTTGCGACCATTGTTGCAGTTTTTGGTGCCTGCCAAGCAGGGGAGTCACTCCTTGACTCCAAGGGAGATTCTTCAGTCTTCCAGAGGTAGTGGAACGTCGAAGGTCCTGGATTCTTCTTTAGAGCGTCATCCAGGGATATCTAGTTTGCAATGCACAGGTTCCCCATCTTATACTAAAAGGAAGGGAGGGATTAGCTCTATGACCCCACCTATGGGAGGGTCAGGGGAGGGGGTGGCTACAACCACTTCCCTTTGTCCAGTTTCGTGCCAGAGCAGGGGCAGGTAGCCCCTGAGCCGGTTTGAACTGGTGTATGCACAGAGGAGCCTCCTGCTCCCCCAGTGCAGGACTTCAAAGCACTCTAGGAGTGCACCCACCCAGCCCCAATACACTAAACCCTGTCTGGGAGGTGGTCACACCCCCCTGTGACAGGATACCTATTGTTGGGCCTCCTCCACTGCGAGTTTCGGTCATCAGCAGGAGGGCAGCCCAGTGTCTGTGACTGGTGGCATCCATTTTGTGATGCCAGGGCTCTTCAGGATTCTACCGCGTTTCCACAGTAGGTACATGTCTATCCCTCTAGAAGGGTGGGATCATACTCCCACACCAGTTACTGGTGTGGGGGTATGATTCCAAAGTGTTTGACACCAAACACGACATATTTTGATGCAGCCATTCCAAAGTTAGCATTAACCGCGAGGTTATAATGCACTTAAGAGTATATGGTTTGACCGCATTCACAAACAGCCCCAGAGAATAGACTCTGAGAGCTGCAGAGGGGCCCTGCTCAGGCAGAGGCACCCTCTCAGATAGAAACTAAGCACCCTGCCCTCAGGATTGATAGGGCCTGCCTTAGGGGTGACTGATAAGTTTAAATGTGTGTGCAGGAGAGATATAGGGGACCTATATCTCAGTGAGGAGTGCTAGCACCTCCTCACCCAGGCTGCAGTAGCAGGCCTGTGGTGTCAGATTTAGTGTGCAAGTACCTATGCCCTTGGTACCTAAGGTACCATATACTAGGGACTAATAAGGTACCACAGAATCCAATCACTAGTGCACCTAGAATGCACTCCAAGTCGTTTAGAGAGAACAGAGAGGCTGGGGCCCTGATTGGCAGGGTCCCAGCCAGACTATAGCCAGAAACCAGTGTAAACATCAGAAAAAAAAGTGGGGGCAACATTAGAGGCAGATCCTACTCTCCTACACAACCCCCCCCCAAACGCAGGGACACTAAACTAACCTTGACCAGTTGAGTCTTCGTGTTCTAAGTGGAAATACCTTGAGAGCCCATCTGCATTGGCATGTTGGGTCCCAGGTCTGTGTTCCACTGTATAGTCCATCCCCTGTAGGGAAATGGACCACCTCAAAAGTTTAGGGTTTTCTCCTTTCATCTGTTTAAGTCATAGGAGGGGCTTGTGGTCAGTCTGAACTATGAAGTGAGTGCCAAACAAGTATGGCCTCAGCTTCTTCAGGGCCCACACCACAGCAAAGGCCTCCCTCTCTATAGCTGACCAACGTTTCTCTCTAGGGGTCAGCCTTCTGCTAATGAAAGCTACTGGCTGGTCTTGACCTTCATCATTCAGTTGAGACAGTACAGCTCCCACACCCAGCTCAGAAGCATCTGTTTGGACAATGAACGTTTTGGTGTAATCCGGACTCTGTAAGATGGGGGCAGTGCACATGGCCTGCTTTAGGTCTTCAAATGCCTTCTGACAGCTAGCTGTCCACTGAACCTTTTCTGGCATTTTCTTTGAGGTCAGATCATTCAAGGGGGTCACTATAGATCCATATCCCTTCACAAACCTCCTATAGTGGTTGTAGCAACCCATTCCATTATGGTTTGGATTTTGCTCTGTAAAGGCTGAACCTGGCCTCCACCCACAAGGTGGCCCAGGTACACAACCTGACTCTGCCCTATCTGGCAGTTAGTGGCCTTGATAGTGAGGCCTGCTTTTTGCAGAGCCTCCAAGACATTTCTGAGGTGGACCAGGTGATCCTGCCAGGAGGAACTAAAGACAGCAATATCATCTAGATAAGCTGAGCAATACGTTTCCATCCCTGCCAGAACTTTACTCACTAACCTCTGAAAAGTGGCAGGTGCATTTTTCAATCCAAAGGGCATCACCACAAAGTGGTAGTGCCCACCAGGGGTCGAAAATGCTGTTTTGGCTTTTGCATCATCAGCTAACCTGATCTGCCAGTAGCCAGCTGTTAGGTCAAATGTACTCAGATACTTGGCTGAGGCCAAAGTATCAATCAGCTCATCTGCCCTTGGTATGGGATAGGCATCAGTCCTGGTGACTGCATTGAGGCCTCTGTAGTCTACACAAAACCTCATTTCTTTCTTACCACCCTGGGTATGAGGTTTGGGTACTAGGACTACTGGGCTAGCCCAGGGGCTATCTGAAGGCTCAATCACACCTAACTCCAACATTTTCTGGACTTCAGTCCTGATACAGTCCCTGACATGGTCAGGTTGCCTGTAGATTTTACTTTTGACAGGCAGACTGTCTCCAGTGTCCACCTTATGGGTGCACCAGGTAGTCTGACTAGGGGCAGGCTAAACATATGTCTGTACTGCTGCAGAACTTGTCTGCACTCAGTTTGCTGATGGTCAGTGAGGCTGCTTGCCAAAGCAACACCATCTGCTGACCCATCATCAGGGTTCTGTGAGAGCAGGTCAGGGAGAGGGTCACTCTCCTCCTCCTGTTCCTCATCAGTTGCCATGAGCAAGCCCATGTCAGCCCTGTCAACATATGGCAGCGTTTGACACGGCCGATCATAACATCCTTATTGACCGTGTCAGCAATGCCGGGATCCAGGGCCTGGCTCTGAAGTGGCTTTCCTCCTTCCTCAGTAACCGGTCTCAATCGGTACGCCTTGCCAACTTCTCTTCTAAGAAAAAGGAATTGACCTGTGGGGTCCCCCAGGGCTCCTCTCTTTCCCCGCTTCTTTTTAATTTGTACCTCCTTCCCTTAATCTCCTCCCTTCGAGAAAGAAAAGTTGGGACATATAATTATGCTGATGATCTTCAATTGGTCTTCGACATTAATCTCTCTCCATCCTCTGTGTCTCATTTTCAAGACACCATGATTTTCATAAGTGAATGGATGAACGAAAATCAATTGAAGCTCAACCCGGATAAAACTGAGCTGATCCTTACCGGCGGGCTTGCAAATCCATGGAACTTAACTTTTGGCCTGCTATCCTGGGCAATGCTCCCCTTCCAGCTAGCTCCGCCAAAAGTTTAGGTATAGTGATAAGCAATGACCTGTCTTTAAAGGCTCAGATCAGCTCAGTGGTTTCTGCGGGGTTTTTCAACTGCGTAGAATTAAGAAGATCAGCAGATTTCTGTCTCGGGAAGCCCTGATCTTAGTGATCTTGGCCTTGGTCATTTCCCGACTGGACTATGCCAATTCACTTTATGTAGGCATCCCGGCTTATCAACTCAGACGCCTCCAGCTAGTCCAGAATCAGGCTGCTAGACTGATCTTTTGCCAACCTAGATGGCATCACGTCAGACCACTGATGAAAAGCCTTCATTGGCTCCCAGTGGCTATGCGTTGTTTATTTAAGTTGGGATGCACTATTTTTAAAGCTCTTCATGGCAACAGTCCAGCCTTTATTTCTTCTAAGATTCTACGCTATGTTCCCACTCGAAACCTACGATCTTCTTATTTGAATCTGTTAGTCACTCCCACCTTTAAACGCAAGAAACATGGTGGCTCTCGATTTGCAGTCTTAGCCCCTCAGTTCTGGAACTCGCTTCCTGTGGAGCTGAGGTTGGTCACCTCTTGTGCATTATTCAGAAAACAGTTGAAGACCTGGTTGTTTTCCCAGGCATATGACAACTAGGCTCTTTCCTCTGCTGCTGCCTAACTCTCACCCCAGCGCCAAGAAACCGTCTGGTGAATGTGCGCTTGATACATTTCTTTAACATAACATAACATAACATGGAGCGCCCTCAGGGGGCTCCTGGGAGTTCCAAGATTCACCAGATAGGTGACCTCTCCCTTTTGCTCAACTATTGTATGGGGGCCACTGCATTTGTCTTGGAGGGCTGCTGGGGCCACAGGCTCCAACACCCACACTTTCTGTCCTGGCTGGTATACAGTCAGCACAGCCTTTTGGTCATGCCAAGCTTTTTGTAATTCTTGGCTGGCCTCCAGGTTTTTGGTTGCCTTTTTCATGTATTCAGCCATCCTGGAGCGGAGACCAAGTACATAGTCCATCACATCCTGTTTGGGGGGTTTGAGAGGTAACTCCCAGCCCTCTTTTACCAAACACAATGGACCTCTTACAGGATGCCCAAACAGAAGCTCAAATGGGCTGTAACCAACCCCCTTCTGTGGAACCTCTCTGTATGCAAACAACAGGCAGGGAAGAAGAAGGTTCTATTTCCGCCTAAGCTTTTCTGGGAGTCCTTTAATCATTCCCTTAAGGGTTTTGTTGAAACGTTCAACCAACCCATTGCATTGTGGGTGATAGGGGGTGGTGAACTTATAAGTTACACCACACTCCTTCCACATTGCTTTCAAATATCCTAACATGAAGTTGGTACCTCTGTCAGAGATGACCTCCTTTGGGAAACCCACTCTGGAAAAAATTCCAATGAGGGCTCTTGCCACCACAGGGGTGTGGTGGTCCTCAGGGGAATTGCCTCTGGGTACCTGGTGGCATGATCCACTACCACCAGGATAAATCTGTGCCCAGATGCAGTTTGAGGGTCAAGGGGACCAACAATGTCAATCCCTACCCTTTCAAAGGGTACCCCCACCACAGGTAGTGGTATCAGGGGGCCTTTGTTGTGCCACCTGCCTTGCCACTGGCTTGGCATGTGACACAGGAGCGACAAAACTCCTTTGTGTCTTCTGACATATGTGGCCAATGAAAATGTGGAACAAGCCTGTCCCAGGTCTTGTTTTGGCCCAAGTGACCTGCCAAAGGGATATCATGTGCTAGGGTCAAGAGGAACCCCTAAACTTCTGAGGTATTACCAACCTCCTGGTGGCTCCAGGGGCTGGATCTCTACCCTCAGAATATAGGAGTCCCTCATCCCAATAAACTTTATGGGACCCACTAGCACTCCCAGCAGCCTCAGCAGCAGCCTGCTGTCTGAGGGGTTCAAGAGAGGGGCAGCACTGTTGCTCCTTACTCAGATCTTCCCTAGAAGGGCCCCCTGCCCCAAAGAACTCAACCTGATCAGGCTCAAGTCCCTCTGGGGCAGTTCCTTCTTCAGGATCTGCTCCTCCTCCCTTGGGAGGGGAATCTGTGATCTGAGACAGAGGGGAAGGCACTGCCTTAACCCTACTGCTCCTCTTCTTGGGAAGCATCTGGTCCATATTTTCAGGATCCAGAGCTGGTTCAGTGTCATGCATTTTGGCCGGTGACCTGGTCACAGCAAATACCTCTGCAGGGATGCCCAACATCTCAGCATGAGTCCATAACTCTACTTCAGACCAGGCTGAAGTCTCTAGATCATTGCCCAATAGACATTCTACAGGGAGGTCTGCACTGACTACAACCTTCTTGAGGCCAGTTACCCCTCCCCAGGAGAAATTCACAACTGCCAGACTATGGTTGGTTCTGGCATTGCTTGCATTGGTCACCTGGTACATTTCGCCCAGGATGATCTGGCCAGGGTCCACAAGATCCTCTGTCACCATGGTGACACTAGCACCTGTGTCCCTAAATGCCAAAGCCTGTTTGCCATTTATTACAGGCTGCTGTTTGTATTTGCCCAGATTACTGGGGCTCACCAGGAAGGACATGTCAATGTCTCCATCACAAATCAGCATTGCCTGAGTGGGTACTCTGACTAGGCCAGAGTCCACTTCAGAACCCAGGGTCAACCCTACTACACCCTTATTCTGAGTACCACCTCCACCAGTAGCTGAACTAGGGGGAACAGTTGCCTTAGGGGCAGGAGTGGTGGTGGTTTGGTCTTTGGACTTGGTACAATCAGAAGTCCAGTGCCCTTTCTGTTTACAGAATTTGCACCAGGGCTTCTTTTGGCCTTTTCCCTTGTTGGACTGTGACTCCCCACCAGATGCAGATTTTGGGGCCCTTGTGAAGACTTCTGGTCTTTTGACTTATCCCCACCTTTCTCAGAGCCCTTAGAATCCTGCCTCTTTGTGTCACCCCCTTGGTTCTGGGTTTTCTGCCTCACCCTGGTTCTGACCCACTTGTCTGCCTTCTTTCCCAATTCTTGGGGAGAGGTCAGATCTGAGTCCACCAGGTATTGATGCAACAACTGGTTCTGGCAATTATTAAGGATCTGTTCTCTCATCATTAGATTATACAATCCCTTGAAATCAGTGACCCTACTGCCAACCAGCCAACCCTCCAGAGCCTTGGTTGCACAATCTACAAAGTCAGTCCAGTCCTGAGTCTGTGCCTTCTGGGTGTCTCTGAACTTCAACCTGTACTGCTCAGTGGTTAAGCCAAACCCATCTATCAGTGCACTCTTCAGGACTTCATAGTCATCAGCATCCTCTTCTCTAACAGTGAGGAGCTTGTCTCTACCTTTATCTGAAAAGGAGAGCCACAAGATTGCTGCCCACTGCTTTTGGGGGACCTGTTGTACTCTACAGGCCCTTTCCATAGCAGTTATCCACTTATGGATATCATCCCCACTCTGGTAGGGAGGAACAACCTTGCTCAGGTTCCTATGGTCTGGAATATTTTCCCTGCCTCTAGGGACACTGTTGCTGCCACCAGGGGGTTCTAACCCCTCTCTTCTAGAAGCTCTCTGGAGCTCAAGGGCTTCTCTATCTAATGCCAACTGCTTGGTTTTGAGGGCAAATCTTGCTTCCTCATACTGCAGCAGTTTGTACATTCTGTCAGAGGAGTTCTCTCTTCTTGGGAAGTAGGAGTTCCTCTGGTGGACAGATTCTCTGCCAGAGTGATAGGAGTGGTCAGATTCCCTAGAAAGGGACCTAGGCCTCTCCTCCACTCTGTCAGTTCTCTTAGGGAGAATTCCTCTGTCCTGTTCAGACCCCTTGGGGCCTGGCCCTACAACCACAGAGTCTTGGTCAACCTGATGTTCATCATCTGACCCCGACACTGTAATTGACCCACTCACTGATTCAGACCCATTAGCTCCTAGAGCTAATCTAAGATCATCTGCTGTCAGCAGATCTATCAGGTGTAGTGTGGAGGGACTCTGTCCTATCTTCAGGTGCCTTGCAGCACACATGGCTTTCAAGTCAAAGAAAGTCATGTCCTCATACTGAGGCTGAGTGTATCCACTGGGTCCAACCCTTAAGGACATTCTAGTGTTGTGCAGTGTTGTACTACCTACACTAGTTTGTGGCCTACTGATACTAGCTTGAGCTGTAGAAAGGGTGTGCTATCCCTTGGCACACAGCTCTAAGTTCAGTAGAACTTATTGATACTAAGCTTGACTTTATATGTACCTCGAGTACCTATAGTGGTTTTCAGTTAGTAATTCAAATAGAGATTTTCTGGTAAAACAATAGCAAGCTGGAATCCCACACGCTGCCACCAATGTGAGAAGTTGACCTGGTATATGCTGTCCACTAGTTAAAGTGGACACCTTGCACCAGTACAATTCGACTATTATGGTAGGTAGGTTTAAGACAACCTTTAAAGAAAGCTATCCTAGTGGTAGCTGTGGAGAGCAGCCTTCAGGCTAAGTCTTGGAGGAATGTAAAGCAGCTTGTTTTACCACACAATCTCTTGAATCACCAAATGAAAAGACACCACACAGGTATATATATCAAATATATATGTATTTATTACTAAACAACTCTCTACTAATCTCTTGTGAGATTAGAAGTCAGGAACATATGTACAAATCAACGTTTCACAATCAGTTAAGCACAAATATGGCTGGGGCCCTAGGGGCGTACCAGACCATATACTAAAAAGAGACTTAAGAACAACGACTTGCAAAGGGACAAGGCCTAGGGCCTTCAGAAGTGCTGGGGCCTCACGAAACCACCCAAGGTAGGTAAGTAAAGGACCCACGGGGGACGCGTGCAGTGAGTGAACACAGGCGCGGATCGCCGTTGACTTCAATGGGGCAAGTCGCGGTTGGAAATTAAGAGTTTCAGGGCACTTCGGGAGTAGCTACAAGCAAGTCACTTACAGGGTAAGTAGTTCTAGGGCCAACACCCACAGGAGCACCATAGTGCTGGAGTTACCTCACCCAGGGAAGCCGGGTGCATAGGTGTCCTTTGGTGTCGGGTCGCGGCGTCGTTTTCAATGGGAGCCAATGAAGACTTGCTGCTTGCGACGACAGGAGAAGTGTCCGGTGGAATCCAAGCCTGGATTCGGAAGAAGGAAGACCTGAAAGCAGAGGGGACAGTGTTCAGAGTCACTTGGCAGTGACCCGGGGCAAGGAAGATGAATGCCCACCGTCGTCGACAGATTCAGGTCGTTCACGGGTGTCTTGACTCTTCGACCACGAGGTCCAGACGGCGTCGATGATGTCCAGGAGCTGGATTCGGCATGTCCCACAAAGTCTGCAGCTTACTGAGGTGTCAGCGACCCAATTGGAGCCAACAAGCCTTGGTAACAGCAAGTCTCGTGGAAAGGACAAAAAGTCAACGGTGCAGACCAGCAAGGTCTGGGGGACTCACCCAGCGAGGGTAGGTCAGTGCAGCCCTGGAGCAACCAGGGGAGCCCTTTGGTTCTGTAGAAAAGTCTTCAGAGGACCCACAAGCTGGCTGGCAAGGGATTGCGAAGACGCCTTGGGAGGATTCACGCAACAGGGGCCCACGGTCACTCGGGATGGGGTAGACCTCTGATCTTGGGAGGGATCTCTGCTAGAGGCTGGGATCACACGTGGTCCAAAGCACAGGTTCGTAAAACGTTGTGAAGGGGTTGCACTCGAAAATAGTGCACGGTACCCAGGGACTGCGGTTCCTCATCACTCGTGGAGTCCACTGGCCTCAGCTTCGCTGGAGACTCACGATGGCCTTGGAGAAGTCAGGAAATTGTCATCTTGGGCTGCAGGGACTTCGGGCTCCAGCGGGAGCGGCGTAGTTTGCGACCGTCATTGCAGTTTTTGGTGCTTGCCAAGCACGGGAGTCACTCCTTGACTCCAAGGGAGTTTCTTCACTCTTCCAGAGGTAGTGGAACGTTGAAGGTCCGGGATTCTTCTTTAGAGCGTCATCCAGGGATATCTAGTTTGCAATGCACAGGTTCCCCATCTTATACTAAAAGGAAGGGAGGGACTAGCTCTATGACCCCACCTATGGGAGGGTCAGGGGAGGGGGTGGCTACACCCACTTCCCTTTGTCCATTTTCGCGCCAGAGCAGGGGCAGGTAGCCCCATAGCCGGTTTGAACTGGTGTATGCACAGAGGAGCCTCCTGCTCCCCCAGTGCAGGACTTCAAAGCACTCTAGGAGTGCACCCAGCCAGCCCCAATACACTAAACCCTGTCTGGGAGGTGGTCACACCCCCCTGCGACAGGATACCTATTGTTGGGCCTCCTCCACTGCGAGTTTCGGTCATCAGCAGGAGGGCAACCCAGTGTCTGTGACTGGTGGCATCCATTTTGTGATGCCAGGGCCCTTCAGGATTCTACCGCGTTTCCACAGTAGGTACATGTCTATCCCTCTAGAAGGGTGGGATCATACTCCCACACCAGTTACTGGTGTGGGGGTATGATTCCAAAGTGTTTGACACCAAACACGAAATGTTTTGATGCAGCCATTCCAAAGTTAGCATTAACCGCGAGGTTATAATGCACTTAAGAGTATATGGTTTGACCGCATTCACAAACAGCCCAGAGAATAGACTCTGAGAGCTGCAGAGGGGCCCTGCTCAGGCAGAGGCACCCTCTCACATAGAAACTAAGCACCCTGCCCTCAGGATTGATAGGGCCTGCCTTAGGGGTGACTGATAAGTTTAAATGTGTGTGCAAGAGAGATATAGGGGACCTATATCTCAGTGAGGAGTGCTAGCACCTCCTCACCCAGGCTGCAGTAGCAGGCCTGTGGTGTCAGATTTAGTCTGAAAGTACCTATGCCCTTGGTACCTAAGGTACCATATACTAGGGACTCATAAGGTACCACAGTATCCAATCACTAGTGCACCTAGAGTGCACTCCAAGTCGTTTAGAGAGAACAGAGAGGCTGGGGCCCTGATTGGCAGGGTCCCAGCCAGACTATAGCCAGAAACCAGTGTAAACATCAGAAAAAAAAGTGGGGGAAACATAAGAGGCAGATCCTACTCTCCTACACACCAGCATAGCAGGAACAACTGTGAAGCATCATGGTGGTAGCCGGAGAAAGTACAGTGTTCACCCAACATGCAAGCAGAATGGTCCATGATTTGTGGTGCACTGAGTTAGTGGCACCTGAAGAGCTGAGCCGGGTATCAAGCTGATGATGGCACCCATAACAGGTGTGAGCAACTCTGATAGTCTGGCAGTAAGACAATTCCGACTCTGGCACCTGTTGTTTGGAGTTGGTCCTGGCGGTGGTGGCGTGTGCATCCTGCGATGATGCGACGTCCGGGCAGGTCAGGACTAGATTTGATGTGTGAGCCCAGGTGGACCGCAGTTGAGGCGGGAGGCAGCGGACAGCGCAGGGCCACAGACACATGGCCTTGATGACCCCCAGTCCATCGACCCAGAGGCCATCCAATATGCTATCAGACAGGGGCCATGACTTGAGCTGCACAGAGTTAGTGGCCCCGGATGCACTGCGGCCGGCACAGGCACACTGCCACGGGATGGTGACTTGCGGTGCAGTGAGATAGGGCCACACGAGGTGAGCGGGTCCTCATCGATGTCGAAGGTGAATGTAGCGGAGGTTTGCGGGGGACTGTGGAAGGTGTCCTCCAGGGCATGATGCAGAGGGCAGAAGCCGGCCGGAAGCGGCAAATGGAGGAGTGGAATGCTACAGCCTCGTTTTTGCCACAAAGTCAGTATCACCGACATGATGATGAAGACAACCCCTAGTCCATAGACTCAGTCGCCACCAAAGTTCAGCCAGAAAGTGTCCATGGATGTCGGGGAACAGACTTAGTGGCACCGGAGCTGAAAGGGGATGCAGTCTGCGATGAGGCCAGTACAATGATATCAAGTCTGCCATTAATGAATCATGACTGAATTCCAAATGTGTGACCTACTTGACCGCAGTGTAGGCCCGAGGTAGCGGTCAGCAGGGGCCCACAGGCACGTGTTGTTGGCCCGCGATGCACAGAGTTAGTGACACCAGAGCAGTTGTCGGCAGTGTCCTATCACCTCCGTAACGATGATCCTTTTCTCCTCCGGACTGAACCGCGTCTTCCTCTTACTCATCTCCTTGCGTACAATGATATGAACTCCGCCATGCAGAAATCAAGACTCAGCTCCACATGTGTGACCTACTCGACCGCAGTGTAGGCCGAAGGCAGTAGTCAGCAAGGGACCACAGACAGGTGTAGTTCGAATGCTATGCACAGAGTTGGTGGCACCACATCGAAGGGATTACAGTGATATAAACTCAGCCATGAAGTGTGTACTCTGCCATTGCATAATCAAGACTCAGTTCCAAATGTGTGACCTACTCGACCGTAGTGTAGGCCGGAGGCAGTGGTAGAGTACGTCAACGAGAAAGGAGTAAAGCGGGCCTGTGTCGCGGAGGCCGTGATGGTCTGAGGAGGCTGCCAAGGTCGCGGGCTTCGGGCTTGGAGCTTGCGCCGGCACGTGGTGGGCCCTCTTTGACACACACCGGTGTCGGCAGGTGAGCAGTGAGGCTTGGCTGCGCAGGGGGGGCATGACGGGTTCGGGGACCAGCGACCCGGGGTGCAGCAGGTGCACAGGATCGCAGGCCACACCGCTCAATCAATCAATCAATCACGGCATTTATAGAGCGCGCTACTCACCCGGGAGGGTCTCAAGGCGCTGGGGGAGGGGGTAAGTTACTGCTCGAACAGCCAGGTCTTGAGCTGCTTCCTGAAGGAGAGATGGTCCTGGGTTCGCCGAAGGTGAGTGGGGAGGGAGTTCCAGGTCTTGGCTGCCAGGTAGGAGAAGGATCTTCCTCCGGCGGTGGTTCTGCGGATGCGTGGTACGGTGGCGAGGGCGTGGCTGGTTGATCGTAGCTGGCGGGTGGGCGTGTAGAAGGTCATGCGGTCGTTGAGGTGCTTTGGGCCCAGGTCGTGGAGGGCCTTGTGTGCGTGGATGAGGAGTCTGAACGTGATTCTCTTGCTGACGGGGAGCCAGTGCAGGTCTTTCAGGTGTCCGGTGATGTGGCTGTGTCGGGGGATGTCCAGGATGAGTCGTGCGGAGGCGTTCTGGATGCGCTGGAGTCTTTTTGAAGTTTGGCTGTGGTTCCGGCGTAGAGGGTGTTCCCATAGTCCAGTCGGCTGGTGACGAGTGCCTGGGTGACGGTCTTCCTGGTTTCAGTGGGGATCCATCTGAAGATCTTGCGGAGCATGCGCAGGGTGTTGAAGCACGAAGATGAGACGGCGTTGACTTGTCTGGTCATCGACAGGGAGGAGTCCAGGATGAAGCCCAGGTTTCGTGCGTGGTCCGTTGGCTTGGGCGCGGTGCCCAGGGCCGGGGGCCACCAGGAGTCGTCCCAGGCGGAGGGTGATGAGCCCAGGATGAGGACTTCCGTCTTGTCTGAGTTCAGTTTAAGGCGGCTGATCCTCATCCAGTCGGCGACGTCTTTCATCCCGTCGTGTAGGTTGGCTCTGGCGGTGGTGGGGTCGTTGGTGAGGGAGAGGATCAGCTGGGTGTCGTCGGCGTAGGAGATGATGTTGAGGTTGTGTTGGCGTGCGATGGCTGCGAGGGGGCTCATGTAGACGTTGAAGAGGGTTGGACTGAGTGAAGATCCTTGTGGAACGCCGCAGATGACTTCGGTGGCCTCGGATCTGAACGGGGGAGGCGGACTCTCTGGGTTCTTCCGGCGAGGAACGAGATGATCCATTCCAGTGCTTTCTCTCGGATTCCGATGTTGCTGAGGCGCTTCACTAGGGTGCGGTGGCAGATGGTGTCGAACGCCGCGGAGAGGTCCAAGAGGATGAGGGCTGCTGTTTCCCCGTTGTCGTTTAGGGTTCTGATGTCGTCGGTGGCTGCGATGAGGGCGGTCTCGTGCTGTGGTTGGCCCGAAACCCGGACTGCGAGGGGTCGAGGGATCCATTCGTCTCGAGGAAGGCGGCAAGCTGTCTGTTGACGGTCTTCTCGATGACTTTGGCCGGAAACGGAAGGAGCGAGATGGGACGGTAGTTCTTGAGGTCGGTGGGGTCCGCCGTTGGTTTCTTCAGGAGGGCGGTAAGCTCGGCGTGCTTCCAGCTCTCCGGGAAGGTGGCGGTGTGGAAGGAGGAGTTGATGATGTCCCGGAGATGGGGTGCGATGGTGGCGTCGGCTTTGTTGAAGACGTGGTGTGGGCAGGGGTCGGTTGGTGATCCGGAGTGGATGGAGTTCATCGTGCGATGGCGTCGGCCTCGTGGCGGGGTGGGAGGCGCCGCCCTGGCAGACACGTTGGGCATTCTGGAAGAGAACCACACCCAGAGCTACGTGCATTTTATTCACACCCCTACGCTGGCCTGGCGTATGCCGGGCCAGCCCACTCCACACACGCATACAGGGGGGGACGTCACAAGCTACATTTCCGTGATCTTCCCCACTGACTGGGGTGACATGGTTGCGTCCACTGTCCACTAAACTCCAAACACCAGCAGTGCATGTAGACATGGATATGTCTGTGGTCTGCATACTGCAGTCTGTCCAGCACATCTCCACCACACTTGGCATTGTGTACATTCTCATTCATGGGTCACTTGCCTCCTTCGCACATGCCTGGTTCCCACCTCTCCCCACATTCCGCTATTGTTTGGCTGAGGTGCCATGCCGTTGATGGCTCATGTACATGGCTAACTAAGTTTGCCACAGTAAGTTGTGCTGTCGTGTCTGGTGGTTGGGCATGTTGTTTGGCATATTGTATGTCATTTTGTGACGTGTGCAGTGCCAGAGATTGTGGAGTTGAGGTGTGTGGTGTGTTCATTTGGTACTTGCCAACGAGCAGTGCATTCCCATAGGTGCCATCCTGGAAGCGCTGGTTGATGTTGGACTGTCGGAAGATGAAGGAATCATGCACACTGCCTGGGTAGTTGGCTACGACATTGGTGAAGAGTCCCCTGTGGTCCACTATTGCCTGCACATTGATGGAATGTGTGTGCTTTCTGTTGCGGTAATTGTGTGCAGTGTGGGCAGGGGGCACAAGTAGGACATGTGTGCAGTCGATTGCCCCCAACACGTGCGGGAATCCAGCTATGGCGTATAGTCCTTGCTTGGTCTCCAGCTGTTCCTGCGCACTGTGGGGGACGTATAGGTACTGGGGTACCTAGCTGATGATGGCATCCAGGACAGGTGTGAGGAAGTTTGATAGGGCTGGCTGTGAGACTCCTCCGACTCTGGCAGTTGTTGGTTGGAAGGTACCAGAGGCCAACAGGTGCAGCACAGCCAGCAGCTTTGTCTGCGGAGGGATGTTGTTGTCCGCTGTGTTGGTATCGTCAGCCTGTGAGCAATGATGTTCAGGATGAGGAGGATGGTTGTCCTTTTGAGCCTGTAGTGGGCATTGACATTGTCTTGTGTTAGGTCTGTGAGGCTGGTGTATTTCCTGAAGGTCCGCTGTCTTTGTCTGCGCTGCCTCTGTGGTGGTCTGGGGGGGGGGTGGGGTCCTGGGGGTTGTGGCGGTGGGTGTTGTTGCCCTCTCGGGGCTCCGGGATGCATGGTGAGTGGCTCCATGGCATCTGTTGTTCTTCATGTGTGGCTCTGGGCTGGGCTCCCTTTGATGGTGCAGCTTGTCGTCCGACTTTACACCAGGTCAGAGCAGGTGTTAATTTCCTGCTGCTAACGCGTCTTATCGCCTGTTTTGTGGTCTTATCACCGATGTGGCTGGTCGTTGAGAATGTTGGGGTGTGGTGTTGTCGCGGATTTTTGCTCGGGAACGCCTACTCTGCATCTCATTAGCGATAGTTGCCGGGGTCATCTGTGGCGATGTTTTTTGTGGATGCTTTCGCACGTAAACTGGTGGTATCAGCTGTTAGCACCAGCTTGTGAATGGGGCGATAAATTTATCGCGACTTTGGCTGCGATAAAGTGCCGATAACTCGGCGATAGCTCCTTGAGAATATGCCCCTAACTGTCTCCTTGAGAATATGCCCCTAACTGTCTTAACCCAAAATTCAGATAGTTATTTCAGTATCTCAATCTTAGGTCTCTCACCAAATGTGAGTCTGTGGTAGGCCTTCATGTACTTCAGTTCGTATCCTCCTCTCTGTGCAGGAAAGACATGCTGACCCTTCACTCCAATCCTGGGAGCAGACATGGGGATGCATGATAGTGTTCAGAGGCAGCAGCAGGAGGGAGTCCAGGGGTCTTCAGGGCAGCAGCCCTCTTGTGGGTACATGGTGAATTGGCTGGAGATTGGTGTTCTTGACAGGGTGCTCCTCCCCTTAGGCTGCTTGGTGAGATCCAACTCACTTTCAATCTCAAAGATGGGCGGCAACTGTTGGACCACTTCTAAGCACTTCACAGTTCAGCAACAGATCTGGCGCCTCTGGCAACCACACACTTAGGGAAACAGTGGACAAGTGCCTCAAGGTAGCAGCTTCACTTACAGAGGCATACTCCATTCATGCACACCGTGAGCTCATGCCATGGGCTAACCACTTGAAGTTGGTTTTGGCACATTTGGCAGCACCATCGGGCACACTTAGGCAAGTGCCATGGGCTGTAACTGCAGGGGTCCATCCAGGTGCACATCATGCAATTGCCACGTTCCAGCAACAGGCACTGAGGCACATGTTAGTAGTGCTGCAGAGCCTCCACTTTAGCATGGGAGACTAAATTCAACCCACAATGACATAGGTCACACTCTTGGGAGTCTCTGGTATATGGACCCTCACGTGCTGGGTCAGAGACTGTTGTCCATGCTCATGTCAGCTCCTCTTGTGGGGTTGGCTCACTCGTGCCCTCTTCTCTCAAGCAGGTCACTTCCAGATGTTCCAGAACGGGGAAATAGTTCTTCCATTAGAAAAGACTCCAGGGGATGACCGCTCACCTCTGTGAATCAGGTTTCAGGCAAGCACTAGCTCTGCTTGTGTAGTAGTGTTCTGGGTACTATTCGTAGCACTCCCTTCTTTGGTCAGAGAGAACTTGGAACTGGAACAACAAGTGGATCAACACCTCCCACTTTTATACAGGTACAGCAGACAGCAAATGTGTATTCTTGGTCTGCACTTTCAGAAACAGTTTGATCGGTTCTCTTTTCATGTGTCCTTTTAAGGCTGACTGCCAGATCCAGCCTTTGTCTAGATTTGTGCTCCTCACAGCAAAGTCATCTGAAGGTTGGAGCACTCACAAGAGAGGCACAACGTGGTGTGTGGATTTTGCACTTAGCTATCAACAGACACACTGACAGCGAGTAGGAAGAGAGACAAAGGCTAGCCTCTTCTAAAGGACCCTTCACACTCTCACCCTACAGAGAATGACTGTTCAAGATGAGTAATCAGCAGCTTTTTCCAACAACAGACCTTACTAAGTAAGCCTGTCTCCTCATTTCTCACTTAAGTGTTTATCTCCCCTCCTTCCAGTCTCAGGAATGTAAGCAACACACTTCCACTCTCTGTGAAAGTAACTTTACCTTCCTCTTGTGCACATAAACAAGCCAGGGGTTTTCAACATGAAACCACAGGGCTCTATCACTCGGTTCACTCAGACACTCAAGCTGTATGTATCACAAAAACCACACATACATATACAGGCACACATGCAATGAGGTGTTAGTGCAAGGATTTGGGTCTACCTTGTAGCAGAGGAACTTTACATGAGTGGGCCAGTAGATTACGACTCCTATGACGTATATAACAAGACTATGGGTCTGATTAAGAGTTCTGTGGATGGGTTACTTTGTCACAAACAATGCAGATATCCAGTCCTCCATATTATAAGTGCATTTTATCCTACATCACTTGTAATATGGCGAACCGGATACTCCGTCACATTTGTGACGGAGTATCCCATCCAACAAACTCTAAATTAGACCTTAAATGATCACTGACACAATATATCACCACCATCACCTAACATGTGCTAGGAGCATGGTTGGTGTGCCTTTCTGGGTCCAGGACTTCAATTAAGTCAAGGGACAGGTTTTAGAAAGTGGATTATTAGTAGTGCTAATATATACATCTACCACTGGCAATAATACCACTAACACAATAAAGGGCTCAGAATAGGTCTTAGAAAATTATTCCCATGCTCAACCCTTGGTATCTTGGCAGGCTTAACTTCAAAGACAGGAATGTAAAGCATTTAAAAACAACAATTCAGTAAATAATTAAGACACAAATCACAATAAAAATCCAACAGCAATTTATAAAAATAGGAAAAAAATGTATCTTACAAATGACACCAAAGCAAAAAAAAATCCAACGTAGAAAACCGGAGATATGACTTTTTAAAGATTTAGCACTATATAGCACATGGAAACTTATAGCACCTATTGGGACATCTGGTCGTGCTAGACCGGGGCAAAGTCAAAGTCTCAGGCCGACCACGATGGAGCCCTGAGCGGCTACCCCTCACACTAGGTCTCGGTCAAATTTTTTACCTTCTGGCTTAGAAACTTTTCTGGAGCTTTTCTTCTCGGGATCCCTCGAAGCTCTCAGCCAGTACGCCTTGCTACAAGCTCCCGGTCAAACTTATGGAAGTCAGACGTCCGGAGATTTCCAGCGTGATGAACCAGAGATCCAGGCCGACTCACGGTTGAAGATGGGCGGCTTACCTCTTGCGGTTGGTCCCGGTCACCTTTTCTACATACGGACCAGGCTGGATTTGGTGAGGGTTCACTGGCTTGGGTTTCGACCAGCTCCCGGTCAAACTCTGGAAGTCGGACCTCTGGTGCTTTTCATCAGGACCAACCTGAAGGGCAGGCCGGCTCGCGGTTGAGGGTCGCTGGATTGGCTGGCCAGGTCGAGTCGGTCTACTTATGAAGCTTTTTTCCAAAGTTGCTCCAAACTTCTTCAAACTTCTGGAACTTCTTCCTAAAGTTCCTCTGAGCGTCCCAAAGTGTCCAAACCTTACTCCAAGGGTCTGGAAGCTCCAAGATGTTCCTTGAAAGTTTGGGACTTCAATTCCCACAATTCACTTGGACAAAACCCTTACAAATCCACTGGTAGTACTCCAGGCTGGGGATTCTTGGTGGTGATGGTCCAGGTGGGCGCTGTTAACCTGTAGCTTGCAGGGAGTCCTCTCTTTAGTCCTTTTGAAGCAGGTTTGATCCACAGGGCTGTAGTTCCAGATTGTGCAGTAGGCGCAGTCAGTCACAATGCAGGGCCTGGTTGGTGCAAATCAAACTTCCAGAATGGACCCTTCTATTTCTTCTTGTTTCAAGCAGCAGATCTGAGAGACACTGCCCCTCTCATATACTTATTCAGTGTTCTCAAGGGTCACACAGGAGGGCACTCCTGTCCAATGTGGTGCAGGAAAACACCCCAGAGCATGACCATTTCCTCCCAAGTGTGGCGCAATGATCTCCCAGAAAGCTCTATTTCTCCAAACTTCAATATGGCTGGAGTCCCAGCAGAGAGGCAAGAGCTGTCTAAACCAACCTCCAGGATGGCTCATCTCCATATTCTCCCTCCCCATTGTATCTGCACATTCCTTCCTTAAGCCTGCCGTCTGACTGGGATCCGAGGGTAGGGGTGTAAATGAAACTGGTTTCTCCAGTCTGTCTCCTCCTTCTATTGAAGATTATTGTTTACAACCCCTCCCCCTGGCTCTGGCATTCCTATGTAACAAAACCCTCTCCTCCCAGAATGGCTCCTTCACCCCTGGCCTACTTATCACCTCATCAAAGCAGCCTGGCTAATCCACTTAACTCTGACCAATCAGAACAGAGCAAGGGGGGCTACATTTTAGCTTACAGACAAGAAAGTCTTATAACTTCTTGTCTGTAAATTTTAGGATAAATTCAACAAGAACATATTGTTGGAATTAACAATACCATTCTAGTAAGTCCTTGAATTATATTTTTATGATTTTCCTGGCGGGAATTGTTAGTTAATAACTTCCTGCAATGTTAACCTATGTGGCTGGGGATCTCCAATGGGGAAAATGAACTGGGCAATTTCTATATTTTATAATGACCCTGCCTATATCTAAAGGCCCCCTTTACCCCTGAAACACCCAGGGGAGACTTTAGGGGTTCTGAATATGTAAAAGTATTGCAGAACCTCACTACACAGTGCTCCTAGCACAAAAGTCGATTTTGGGAAGCACTTTACTACAATGTGGGAAGTGAAAAGTGCACTTTCACTAAACCCAAGGCATATAAAACCCATTTTATAAGAGCCATCCTTATAAATACCTGCCCCTCACCACTGGGACACCTAGGGGAGACCCTGGGGGTACCTAATAGGACAAAACATTGTAGTTTATTAATTTGTAAGTGCCCCAAACACCAAAGTCGAGTTTGGGTACCATTTAAATGTTAAAGGCAGTTAGTCCTGCAACACAGGGCTGCTTTTAAACTGGCCTCAGCAGTGCACACATGCAAGTGCAGAAAGGGCTGTTGGCCTCTAAACTGCCCTGCCCTATTATATACTATAGACTTAAAGGTAATTTTGACCCCCCCGCCCTATTATGTACTAGAGCCTTATAGAGAAAGTCATACGAATCATAGGGTTACCCTAACCCATAGTGTACCCTAGTGTATGTAGGAGTTTTCACTGTATTCTAAGGGTGTCTTCAGCATAGCACTGGCCCTGGGCCTGGTTAAGCAGAGCCCAGGGACAGTCGGAGTCAGTTACCACCAGTACCAGTCAGAAAATAAATGGGGGTGCCCAGGGTACAAGGATAACTTTGCAACAACAGGCCTAGGCATTCAAGCACACTATAGATTGGCATCAGGCTAGAAAAATCAGGAAATCAGATACTCACAGACATGTGGTCTTGTGGAAGGTTTGGTCAAGACACCACATCATTCTCCCTCGATCTGTCCCTCCACAAGGTTGAATCCAACATGCAGGAATTACCCATGAATACTTCAAATTGCTACTACTTAAAAATTGTTTTTATATATTAATAAATGGACATCCACAAATAGCTGTAGCATTATTTCAAATTACATTAAAAGAAATATCTTACAAAACGTGTTGGAGACTGGGCATTTCTTGGAGTTCTTGGAGTAGAAAATGCCTGTGGAAGAAATTAAGATATTTACAGATGAAACAAAATTAAAGTTGGCATCTTCATACAGTATCTGAAATACAGCCAAAACAAAACAGTATTTGTGACCATCTTGCTAATCAACAAGGGTATTTATTGAACTGTACTAAACTTAAAAGTTGAGCTGTAGATGAGAGTGTAAAAGATGAATAAGGCATCTATTGCTTATGATCAGACCCAGGGTCTACAATGGTATTAGCGCATCAGTATGCAGCACTGTAGTTCATTCCCCTCCACTTTTCACTTCATTTCTTCTCCAAAAGCAGCCTGCTCCTTGATAGTACTATGGTTGAGTTGTGCTCTAAAGGAGATTACAGATCAGTCCTGCAACAGTCGTTTCAGCATGCATTCTGTGGGCTCTTTCACTCTCCTCAATCAAATGAGTGTGCTAATTAAGGATTGCTGCTTTCTGTGCGCTACAGTTGTTAAAGTGCCACCCTCCAGTTATGAGTGTGAACTAAAAGCAGGAGAGCATATTAAGTGAAAGGTACAATTAACAGTAATTAGTTTCCTGAAGCATGTTTGCAATGAGGCTATTAGCACTAAGGCCCCAATGCCACTCCCCAGGCACTCACTAACTCTTGAAATATTTTTCTTGAGTCGTTGTCATGCTTTCACTAACCTTAAAATAGAGACAAACAACAAGCGGCCAGATGTACGACCCTTTTTTGCGGCCGCAAACGGGAGATCCTCCCGTTTGCAGCCGCAAAAAAGGGTAATAGCATGGACATATGCTATTTTGCGAGTCACTGACTCGCAAAATAGCATTTGCGACTCTCGCTATTAGGAAGGGGCGTCCCTTCCTAATAGCGAGTTAACATGCTATGTACTAATGTTTTGCGACCGCATTTGCGGCTGCAAAACACTCGCAGTTTACCACCTACTTCAAGTAGGTGGCAAACTACTCGCAATGGGGAAGGGGTCCCCAGGGGACCCCTTCCCCTTTGTGAGTATGTGGGAAAATATTTTTTAAGAGCAGGCAGTGGTTCCAGAGACCACTGCCTGCCCTTAAAAAAAAGAAACTGAAAAGTTTCATTTTTCTTTTTTAAATGCATCCCTTTTTCCTTTAAGGAAAACGGGCTGCATTTAAAAAAAAAGAACTGCTTTATTAAAAAAGCAGTCACAGACATGGTGGTCTGCTGACCCCAGCAGGCCACCATCCCTGTGAGTGCTAGCCATTCCTAATGGGGTCGCAAATTGCGCCTGCCTCATTAATATTAATGAGGCATGCAATTTGCGACCCCATTTGGAATCGCAAACAGTGTCTGAGACACTGTTGTGCATTCCAATTAGCGAGTAGCAAATTGCAAGTCGCAAATGTGACGCAATTTGCGACTCGCTAATTGGCGGGTCGTACATCTGGCCCAAAGATTTTAGGCCTCTTAGACTGACCCAATTTTAGTATCCAAAATAAGTGCTAAATAGTACTACCCATGAGTCTTTAGTTCAAGTACCATCACCCTGACAAATAACTACATTTTAATATCTGGTTTTCTTCTATAACTTTTCATTGTCCCCATAGTGTGGTGCAAGTGAGTGGTAGCTGCAGGCTTTCCAAATCCTGATTGTTGAATATTGAAACTAAGGGCCTGATTATGATGTTGGGCGGACGACACAGACGCAGAAGCAGGACCGCCCGACTAGGAGTCGGAGGTCCCGCTGGCCGCATTACAATGTGTATTCTTTGTATTGCGGCGTGTGCTGTGGGCTGCAGCATCCGCCACAATACAAAAAAACACATATGACATATCCCTGCACTATGTGGCAGTCACCATGCGGTGCCTGTCACATGGTGCAGGGATATGTAGGGTGCCTCCCAGGTCCCATATTGGAGGGCCAGGAGGGAAGGAGGGCCTGCTATGGGCCCCCAAGTCACTTTCCACCTGCCTTTTCATGGCAGGGTTAACCACAATGAAACGGTTGGTGGAAAGGAACATAGTAATCCCTACAGCGGTGCCTGAGCAGGCACCGCTATTGTTGTAGGGATTGCAGTCCCTCTGACGGTCCGACGAGCTCCTGGAGCCGGTCAGATGTGTGGCGGTTCGTCTCTCCGCCCGCCCTCCATCTGCCCGCCATCATAATGCGGCAGGCAGTCCTGCAGGGTCCGATGGCAGTGGAACTGCCACAAACGGCCTGACGGTGGCAGTCCCACCGCCATCGTAATGAGGCCCTTAGCTCTTGTTCTAATGTTTCACATTAATTTGTTTACTGAAGATGTATTTGTTGTAGTCTTACTTTAGCCGTCTGGGAGACCTCATGTCATCAATACTTAAAAAAACGTAAACTACATGTAAGTAATAGTACAAAGAGAGTGAGCCTTGTGTCAGCTCACTTCAGCCATTGGCTTCCATGAGTTTTTCATGTTTTGTCATTGCTTGGATCTGCTGTCCATCAAGGCCATGGCATTTTAAGAATTATTACATTATCCCATTTGTGTTCCCATTGGTGATGGTGCTTATGTCTTTTGTTAGACGGCAGAACCAACATCACATTTATCGTGAAATCAGAGTCAGCGTGCAATCCTTGATGCATTTACTGACATAGTACCTTATTACGAGTCTGGCGGTCCGAGGACTGCCAGACTTGCGGGGCAAAGCGGTGGCTTTCCAGCCGCGGCTGCACTGGCTGTCAAACTGCCCCATTACGATGTTGGCGGTTGGACCGCCATGAGACCGCCGCAGCCGCCAGGGAACTGCCATTTCCTGGAGGTGGTGCGGCGGTCATGAGGCCGCAATATGCTTGGCGGGACCACCACGGTCCTGCCAAGCATATTATGAGTTTCCTCTCTGCCGGTGGTATCATGGAGGCTCCTCCTCCATGAAAACTGTGGCAGAGAGGAAACAAAGTGGACCCTGCAGGGCCTCCTGTGACTCCGCCACATAGGATGCATGTTGGGTGGCACATGTTGTGCTCCCCTGTATGCATGCATCCCCCGTTCCAGAGCGGCATGAACTTCACAGTCTATATCATGCTAGAACGCTTTGTGGTGGTCCTGCAGCAGTGCCTTTCTAAGGCGTACATATGTGCCTTTAAAAGGCACCAAAGCAGGACCGCCACGCCTTCCGCCCGCAAGACCACAAAAAACTAGTAATCTGGCGGGCAGGTGGCAGTGAGTTTTGGTGGTCCTGGAGTGGAGCGACAACTCCAGGACTGCCGAAACTTGTAATCAGGCCCATAGTGACATTTTAATTGCTGGTTTTTGTATTGCTATTTAGAAAGGGAATAGTGTTTCCTTTATAGCATGCTAAGACCATTTAATAATCACTCTTGCAAGTCAACTTGTTTTACTTTGCTCTCTTGATAACATGTTTCATTTACAGCGTTTTTTTTTTACAAAGCAAAGATGTGCAAATACATCAACTTTCTTACACCTGCACCACAAATACTGGCCTGTTGTTAAAAGTATCTACTATGCAGTGCTTTGCTGTTTATGCGTTTTAAGTTCACCACTTACAAAGCAAACTTCATCCTTTGACTCCTTTTCATAACACTCCTCTTTGATGGTACAAGCAAATTCTGCTAATGAAGTGTGATCAGCAAATGGGTCCAACTGCCAACTTTCATGTTGCTGTTGCCCTAATGTTTTTTATGATGACATTTTCTTTCTAGGACAGCTGGGTGCAACATATAGAAAGACACCCAAACACGTCCCCTAACAAAAATTGTAACCAATTAGCTTTGTTGTTGCATGTTTAGGAAAATTGGGAAGTATTGGCATTTGCCAATGGTTGTTTAATCTGGTATTAGCCAAGAACGTTTGATTTAAAAATTCACATGTATAATATGGTTCACTGACAAAATGTCACCTCTGGAAATATCGTGATACAAAAATATTGAGACATAAATATCGATGTAAAAAATATTGTCATACTATGCTTATAATGGTAAGTACAAAATATCGAAACAAATATCTTTGTCACTAATATCATTTTTTTAATATATATACATTTAAATAGTAAATATAAAATATATTAAATGTTAACATTAATATAATAAAAATAAAATATATGTAATATTTATTTAAACAAATATAACAATTAAACTGATGTAAAAAAGTTAAACACACATGTATATTAATATATGATATATATAATATATATATATATTTTTTTTTTACATATATCTAGTTAAAAACTATTAAACTGATAATCTTAATTTCTATTATAATTATATAATTTATTAGCTTTTTAAATAATGTTATATATACATATATATATATCCACAGCGAAAACACTCCTTCTGGCTGACACAGACCCAAGAGGGGTGGCGTGCATGCCGGCGGAGCAAGCCGGTAGTCGAATTGCAAACAGTCCAAGATCTGCACGCTCTCAGTGAAGCACGACAATGAGCAAATATTCAAAGTTGTTTATTCACTACGCGTTTCAGAGTAAAGACTCCTTGTTCACGTGAAAAGATGCACAAACACCGGGAACTTAATAAAGTGTTTCAACAATACGTGAGTGCCAACATAAAAAACGGACTTCCGTGTGAGTGTAAAACAAATAGACAATGAGCGGACATATTGGAAAGGTCAAATGCCATAGTAATAAATGAAGTAAAATCATTCATATGCTATTACAAAATACTACGTTATCTCTCACTAACAGATATTGGACATAATAAGCCATTCAATGTAATGAAACGGACATAATCAAAACAACTGTAATCTGTCCTATGTCTAACTATACTGTTTCAGCAAACATAATAGATATAGTGAATATTGCCACTGAGCATATGTCGTCGTGAAATAACAAGCCGAATTGCATGTTAAATCAGTTCATGCATCACGAGTTAGTGGTGTACAGTCCAGTGAAACAGAATCTGATATCTCGGTTGAAAATGCGCCTTTGGAAGAAAGAAATACTCGCCAAGTTACTTTTTTAGACGAGTACCGGCAATTACGCCGGAGCAAACAATTGACTCGGGAAGCACCAACACCAGCACTCAAAACACGAGGGCAGAGAGGCCGTGGAAGGGGCAGAGGACGAGGAAACGTCGTAACAGACGAAAATGAATCAGGCAACGATGGGAGAAAAGGCAAAGGAAGGAGCAATGTGGGAAACAAAAAGACACGCTCCATGAAGAGCTATTAATGGATGACGAAATGGTGAATAAAACTATCATTAACCTCTCTAGAAGACCTCTCACTAACATTGAGAAACGTACTTTATGTTTGGGACTTTCCTTTTGCCCTTCTGCCAATTTTAATTTTACAGATACTAGAATAGATCTTTTTAAATTTGCAAGAAAGTTAAAATTGAAAAAAATGGCACAGGCTCAAACGGTTGGGAAATAGGCATAAGAAAGAGACTAAAATCAATCTTGATCCCATTGACCAGTATAACCTCAATATTGGTGATATGGACACTCTCATTACGTTAGCGCTATTGGAGCAGGAAGACACGAGCACTGAGGGGGTTCTAAGTGACACACAAGTCTTGGAGACATTAGATGTTATTACTGATGCAGCAGCTTGCACAGATTTTAGACCCAAATCAACATTCATGCCCATGTTACCACATGACAATATTGACACCTTTCAAGAATGTGTGAACAAAGCCCTATGTAAATATAGATTCAAAGGAGTTTGCAACAGGGATAGATCCAATAACCTCACATACCAACAAAGACAGGCTCTCACTTCTCTTGTCGAGGATGTGAATATTGTGATCCGTCCGGCGGACAAGGGTGGCAATGTTGTTGTCCTAGACAGGTCACAATATATTGCAGAAGCCAATAAACAACTTGGGGATAGGAAGTTTTATTTACCCACCAACACAGAGACCTATAACAACAGTATCACCAAACTTTGGGACAAATTGGTCACTTGGAAAGATAAAGGGATTCTTGAATGGGAGGAATACTGCTATCTTAAAAATGATCATCCCATACTCCCGGTCCTTTACTTATTACCTAAGCTACACAAGGACCCCATTCATCCACCAGGACGTCCAATTGTCTCATCCAAAGGGAGTGTAGGCGAACATGTTTCTAAGTATGTGGACCATTTTTTAAGAGATTTTGTTGTCACTCTGCCCAGCTATGTCAAAGATACCAAGGAATTTTTGAACAAGATCCAGACCATTAAATGGCAAGAGGATCTGCTTTTAGTGACGCTAGATGTTCAATCATTATATACCATCATAGATCACAAGCAAGGGCTTGACGCCTGTAACCATTTTTTGAGCACTAGACCTGTTAGGTTCCTTGAACATAGTACCATGATATGTGAGATGATTAGCTTTTGTCTCAAAAATAACATTTTCATGTTCGATGGGGCCCTTTATAAACAGATTACCGGCACGGCGATGGGTTCTTGCTTTGCTCCCAGCTTTGCGAATCTTTTCATGGGCTACTGGGAGATGACATTATCCACCAACCCATCCCTTGCCGGTTATTTTGATCAGGTGGTAGTGTGGTGGAGATATATAGACGATTTGTTCATTGTGTGGAGGGGTTCCGAAATGGAGGCACAATCGTTTATCAACGCTCTCAACAACAACATATATAACATCACATTGGTGGGCACCATTAACAGCTCCTATGCCGAATATCTTGATGTCAGGATTGACATTCAGGATAATATGATCTTGACATCACTTTTTAGAAAATCCACTGCGGGCAACAGTGTACTGCATGCCCTCAGCAGCCATCCGGAGTCACTTAAATGGAGTATACCCTATGGTGAGCTGCTGAGGGCAAAACGTAACTGCAACACGGAGGAGGCCTATCAAATGGAATGTACGACCATGCTTGAACGCTTTAGAATCAGAGGATATCCTAACTGGGTTCTACGTAAAGCTAAAGAGAGAGCTGATGGTGTGATGAGGAGCACCACCATCATTGACCATATCATTGAACCCAGCAGTGAGGATGATGAGTTTCCTAGATTGATCCTCACTTTCAATTCTGATTCCAACAACATAAAACACATTGTAGCCAAAAACTGGGATATTCTCGCGAATGATAACATCATAGGCAAAAATATTCCTAGTAGACCTAATATCACGTACAGAAGGGGTAAAAACATGAGAGACCTGTTGGTACATAGTGATATTACCAGATATCCCAACAGATCTGACCATGACCTCAAGGGATTTTTCCCTTGCGGTCATTGCAAAGCATGTAAGAACAGCAGTTTCTGTAGGAAAGTTAGCTACAATGGTTCTACCATAATCATCAATCAATTTCTCACATGTAGTACTAATTTTGTCATATATGCTGTGGTTTGTCCGTGTGACTTGTGGTACATTGGTAGCACTAAACACATGGCCAAAAAACGCATACTTGAACATAGTAGAGCCATTACCAATCGGGATGAGAAATATCCAGTGGCACGCCACTTCCAGGAGAAACACTTCTCCAATTCATCCCTTCTCAAATTCTTTGTATTGGAACAAGTTGTGCCCAATCCTAGGGGTGGAAATCGTGAACTGAAATTGAGACAAAGGGAGTCCAGATTGATAGTGCATTTCCAGACCAAGACACCGGGGGGCTCAATTCTGATGAAGAACTGGCCATTCATTTAAAAGAGAATTGATCGCATATGTCGATTTGTTAACTCTCATCAATTTGACTGTTTTAGTAGAGAATGCACCATGTGCTGTGTGCTTTGAAATTTGGTGAATTTTTTATGTATTATGCATTTCTTTTCTCATTTCTTCTCTCATTTGCTGTGTGGTTAAGAAATTTTAATGAGAGAGTGTGATATAACTCGCCGATATTATGTGAGTTGTAACATATGTGTATTTTCCTTATTTATTTATAGGAGGAAAGGCAGGGGTCCCCTCACTGGTATTTACTTCACGGACCTCCTACCCTTTTCCCCTTTTCGACACCATCACGTTTTGAGGCTGGGTAATTATGTTCTGTTTCTCTAGTATGTCATATTCGTTTTTCTGGACTTACCGTGCAATCTCAGACAAGTGTTTTGTGTAAGGTCATCCCAATAGGAGAATTCTTATTTCTGTATTGCCTATGTAGGACCGCAGAGAGAGAAAATCTGTGCAACTCAGTTAATTTGACATACAGTGGGAGTTTCACAAACTCGTTTTTCTATGTACTGTATTGCTGAGAGTATGATTACCAGTTTTGTCATTATTGTGGTACCTTGTATTTGAATTTTGGGACTGCCATATCATATGCTTTCAAACGTGGGCACTTGCCCTTGGACTGTACACCACTAACTCGTGATGCATGAACTGATTTAACATGCAATTCGGCTTGTTATTTCACGACGACATATGCTCAGTGGCAATATTCACTATATCTATTATGTTTGCTGAAACAGTATAGTTAGACATAGGACAGATTACAGTTGTTTTGATTATGTCCGTTTCATTACATTGAATGGCTTATTATGTCCAATATCTGTTAGTGAGAGATAACGTAGTATTTTGTAATAGCATATGAATGATTTTACTTCATTTATTACTATGGCATTTGACCTTTCCAATATGTCCGCTCATTGTCTATTTGTTTTACACTCACACGGAAGTCCGTTTTTTATGTTGGCACTCACGTATTGTTGAAACACTTTATTAAGTTCCCGGTGTTTGTGCATCTTTTCACGTGAACAAGGAGTCTTTACTCTGAAACGCGTAGTGAATAAACAACTTTGAATATTTGCTCTTTGTCGTGCTTCACTGAGAGCGTGCAGATCTTGGACTGTTTACATATATATATATATATATATATATATATATACACCCAATAACATAATTTTTTTAATTAAAAATAAAAAAGCAAACATAAATCCAGTACTTGTATAGTGCACGAATCACCCCCGAAGGGGTATCTCAGCGCTGGGGGCCGTTGGGAAGATTAAGCGAGCTATTGCCCAGAGTCGCATGGTGCTGGGCAGACCCCTGCCGCTGGAGCCAGGGATCGAACCGTGATCCCCAGCATCCAGTGTCAGTCGCCCTGGCCGCGGCGCCACACCTCTCCCCAAACATAAAACAATTTACTAAAAATATTTTACACATTAAAAACATTAATAATTAAAAATACTATAATTTTAAATAAACAAAAACATAATATTATAAATTGTAACAATACAAAATAAACTATAAAATTTTACATTTAATACATATACTATTCCCACTACAATTTATACAAAAGTAGGCAAACTATTAGACTAAGGAGGAATAAAATTTACTAGTCACACTTAATTCAATACAACAGTAGAAAAACTGTTACATTGCACAGGAGTAAAATTTACTATTCCCACACCAGTCAGTGCAACAGTAGGGTAATTGTTAATTGTGCAACATTAGAAACAAACTAATTCACTTCAGATAATAAAATAATTTCAAAGACATAAGAAAGAATAAAAAAATATA
Source organism: Calotriton arnoldi (assembly GCA_963921515.1). Taxonomy (NCBI): domain Eukaryota; kingdom Metazoa; phylum Chordata; class Amphibia; order Caudata; family Salamandridae; genus Calotriton; species Calotriton arnoldi. The sequence continues at coordinate 1,219,363 of CAWUFW010004708.1, forward strand.
AATATGTAAAGAAAAGAAATATGAATATATTTTCTATAAAAAGTAAATACAATAAATCCGTATTACAATGTTAAATACGTATCATAAATAACTACACATATTATTATATTTAAATACAAAACTATAGTCTCAAAATATTAAAGATTTATAAATACAATATTATTTATATCTAAAAACACAACACAATTGATACATGCAATATTAAATAATTAAAACAAATACAGATTTTTAAATTTGTTATTACTGAATTAACTTTCTACCTTACACCAACAAAGTACACAATATATATCTAAAAATCTTTATTAAAATAATATTAGTTACACACTTTATACATAATTAAATATTAGTTAAAATATTCATAATAATGATTTATTCCTAAAATAATCATAGTTAATTACCACCTCACCATTTATCCGTAAAAATAAAACAACCCATACCAATGATATAAATCAGCAAATTATTATTTACATCCTTAAATTTTAAGTAAACAATTAATAATAATTAACTAATAATAAATTAATAATATATAAATAACTTCCCACCATTTACTCCTACAAACTCAACAACTCGCATCTAACATATAATGCAATAAATGTTTTATTTGTATATTTAACATAATTATTTATAATTTCTTTACTATTATAAATTAACTTTATTCACTGATCTGTATAATACCACACACAAAAACAATAAAAATATGTAATATATTTTACAATTTACATAATTAATTATCATTTAAATAATTAATATAATTTTAAAATGTAATTATTAACAACATTATAATTATTAAATAAATCCAATTTAATTACTTCCCACCCTATATCCCTACAAAACACACTACTCAACCCTGAAACTTAATTAAAAAATTATAATTATACAATGAACATAATTAATTATCAATTAAACAATTATTATTAATTACAAATGTATTATCACTTAATTATAATTAATTAACTTCCGAACCTATACCCCTACAAAACACACAACCTGCACCCAAACTTAATTAAAAAAAATATTCAATTAACATAACTAATAATTAATATCTAAAAAATATGAATTGAATATCAAATGTTAATTCATTATTATCAAATTACTTCCCACCCTGTATCCCTATCTACCCCACAACCCTATTCGGACCTTAAAATAAAAATGAAAATATTACATTACATTTCCAAACTACTAACAATTAAATAACAATATTTAAAAAAAATCACAATATTTATACATACACTTTAAAAAATATACAATTAAAATACATACTAAAATACATTAAAATAATTTAAAAACGGTGGTGCTGATTACGATGGCAGTCAGGAGGGGGGGTGCATTTTCAGGTGTAGCGGAGCATTATCTGTGGATGGGGGGCATGGGCCCAGGGGGCCGTTGGCTCTGGGTGTCTGAATGGGATGATTAATGTGCGAGCAGGCAGGGAGCCAGTGCGGCTCGAGGCGCGGCAGTGTAATGGACCCCCAAGGTTGGTGTAGCCTGGCGGGGATTGTGCAACAAAGCCAGCAGGCAGGGTTGAAAGACTGGTGCAGAAGGGGCGCATGATGGCCCCAAGACGTTCGCCCTATGCCGCTGGCTTGCGTTGCGACAGCACAGTAGGACAGGCAGGCCATTCCTTACAAGGATGTATTTGCTAAGAAGCGTGGTAGTGCAGTTTGTAGGACTGTGTGCTAATGGTGATGACGGTGAGGGTGAGGATAAGCTGGTGCTGGATTATGAAGATGGCAGTGATGAATGGGAAGAACGCGAGCTACATAAGGATGTAGACTTGGTAATGCCAGAAGAGTGGCTGAAAGGGAAAGAGTGAGCAATAGGTAGCGAAGTTGGTGTTTTACAGAAGTCAGGTGTGGACAAGGGCAGCACTGGGGACAAAGCAATGAAGAGAAGTGGTGGACATCGCACAGAGAAGAGGGACATGGACCCCTTGCCTTCAGGTAATGGAGATTGGTGGTCAGTGTGGAGCACTGGTGGAGCCAAGGTTGGGGGTAAGGCTTGCAAGTCAGTGGGTGTTGGTGATGGAGTTATCAGCGAGGAAGTTGGAAAGGTTCAGAGCACCTTGAAGGGGAAAGGGACACATAAGGGGCCTGGCAGCGACATGCTGCTGTGACGGAAAAAGGGTCAGACGGCTGATGCGCAGGAGTTGGAGGATGCTGGGGGCTAGGATGACACGTAGGACAGTAAGCATCAGAAGCGGTTGCCGTACATGGGTTTGGCAATGCCCCTTGGTCCCCATCTATCAGATAAGATAAAGAACAGGATCTGGAAAAACGAATACGTAGATGTGTTGAAATTGTTACATAGGGACATACAGGCTAAGGAAGGGTCCAAGAAGGAAGATGGGATTTGACTAGGCGGCCTAGGGTCCTGATTGACATGGAGAACTGGACTTTGAAATTCTTGATATATGCCAGTATTTACTGTGAAAATCATGCAGACAGGGTGATCACTTTGTTTAAATATATGGACATTATAAGGAAGACCCAGATGCATGTTGAGGGTTATGCCTGACTTAGATATGACGAGGAGTTCCGAGCGAGGGTGAGTCTGAATCCCGACAAGCCTTGGGGGAGGTGGACTCGGAACTGTGGGTGCAGTGGATGTCCTCTACTCAAGCCATGACCTCTACGCGCACCGCATGTGGCCTACCAATCACTCATTAGCCGTTTCAGCCCTGTCCCACTCCGCAAGGAGTGGGTTATGCACCAAAGCCAACAGGACTCAATGTGGGGGCATGTTGGAACTTTACCAGGTGATTCAGCTCTCATCACCCCTGCAAATTTAAGCATGAGTGTTCCAAGTGTTTGGGGAAGCATTCACTCTGGCCAGCCCCACAGAACAGTGGAAAGAATCTAGGGGTCGTGGTCAGCAGGGACAGTCTGGGCCAAAGGGATACTACGCCCATCAGGGTGGAGGCCATGGTACCATGGCTTTCCGCTTACCTGGACAGGGAGGCAGCTTTGTGCCTGGAATGGGGATCCACAGAAGTTTTTTGGATTGGCTATCAGGGACCCAGGTCACGCAGGTGGGCAGAAAATTTCCGGTCTGACAAGGTCTTTTCGATGGTGATGGCCTCAAATTTGGAGAAGGAGGTGTTGGAGGGGAGGATTGTGGGCCCATACCTTGATTGACCCCTCCCAGACTTGATCATTTCCCCGCTGGGAGTGGTTCCCCAGAATGCAGTGGGGGAATTTAGGTTGATTCATCCATTGTCCTGGCCTGTAGGTGTTTCTGTGAACAATTTCATTGCTGAGGACAACACAAGGGTGCTGTATGCATCAGTGGATGATGCCAGTTGCCTGATACGGCAATGTGGTCAAGGGGCTGAACTGGCAAAATGTGATATCAAATCCGCCTTTCGGCTGTTGCTGATTCCCCGCTCCGATTTCTCTTTGTTGGGCATGCAGTTTGGGGCTGCTATCTATGTGGACAAAGCTTTGCCGATGAATTGTGACATTGCATGTGCCTTGTTTGAAGCCTTTAGTACATTTTTGCAATGGGTGTTCGACAGGTCCAGTGGTCATCGGGAAGTGTCCCATTAATTGGATGATTTTCTGTTTGTGGGCAAAAAGGGTTTGGGGGACTGTCTCATCAATTTCAGTCCATGACGCAGGTTTTCAGGGCGCCTTTGGCTCCTGAGAAGACATAGGGTCGTATCGAGGTCTTGATGTTCCTGAGTATTGAGTTGGACACAGGCAAACGTCCCAAAGTTGCCACAGGTAAAGGCCCTTGAAATTCAGGAGTTTCAAGCTGCAGTGATTGGGGAGTGGAAAATTGAGTTGAGGGTGGTGCAAAAGTTGATCAGATTCTTCAATTTTCCTGTAGAGTAGTGAGGGCAGGCCGCACATTTTGTAGATGACTTGGCATGGCTATGGCTGTTGGGTGTTGCCTCATCATAGGGTAAAGATTTTATTGGCCGTCAGGGCTGACCTTCGTGTCTGGAAGACATTCTTGGACGACTTCACTGGTGCTGGAGGTGCTCAAGGTTTTGCTCTGTTTTGGGATGGGATTTGGAGCGCGGCGAAGTGGCCAGTGCACTGGTTGAGACAGGGATGAAGCATTGCCTTTCTGGAGTTTTTCCTATTGTTTGCGGCATTGTCAGTGTGGGGAGGTGAATTGGCGAACAGGACATTGATGTTTAATGTGAACAAAAGGACGGTGGTTGACTTGGTGAACAGTCAGAAGGCACAGGACTTGAGGGTGTTGCATTTACTACAGAGATTCATGCTCAGTTGTTTACGTTTGAACATTGTTTTTAGAGCCAAGCATGTTCCTGGTATTAACAACGATATTGCAGACTCCTTATCTCGTTCGCAGTGGCAGTGTTTTCTCAGATTGGCACCAGGAGCAGAAGGGGACAAGACACCATTGCCCACAGATAATTGGGTGTTGGGGGAGTGAGAGTAGTGGGTCTGGTCGAGGAAATATTGGCTTAGTCCACCAGGAGGAGCAATTGGCTGGCTTGGAACAAGTTTGGGACATTTGAGGGCTGAACAATGAATTTTTTTACACCGGATCAACAAGAAGCTGAAGGGAGAGTGTTGTGTTTTGTTTTGTTTTGTATTGAGAAAGGTTTATCGCCCACAACTATTGCAGGCATATGGGCGGGGTTTCATTCTATAACAAGCTGTACTGGGGGTTTGACCCTGCCAGGTATGAGATCCTGGGTCGAGTTCTGAAAGAGTGGGGTAAGGAATGGGGCATGGGTGGTCTGGTCTGCGTGTGGCTATTAGGTTTGAGTTGTTGCAAGAGTTGTTGGAAGTGTTGCCTGTTTGTTGTTATGATCGTTTTGAGGTGTCTGTGTTTCGTTTATGCATCCTTTGGAAGTTTTTTTGTGCTTTTCGTATGTCTGAGCTATTGGGGTTTGCAAGGGAGGGGAGATGCTGTATGAGGAGGTGCATTTGTATGCAGGGCGATTGGGAATTTGGCTGCAGCGATCAAAGACGGATCAGCAAGGTAGAAGCAGGTTGGTGTGGTTACGTGAAGGGGGTGGTGTGGAGCTCTGCCCAGTGAGGGAATGGCTTTGTTTTCTGGCATGGCCTGGTCGGCTGCAGGAGGTGTTTTTTTATCATGAAGATGGCAGTAGGGCGACGGCTTTCCAATTGCTGGCGGTTTTGCGTACGGCTTTGCGCAGGCTTGGGAGGGACCCAGCGGGGTTTGGAATGCATTCCTTTCGGATTGGGGTGGCGACTGCTGCTGCGTGATTGGGGTGAGATTGGGAGCAGATCCATCAGATTGGCAGGTGGAGATCGAGGTGCTGCGAGCGCTATCTGAGAAAGTAATGGGGGTGTTTCTCTGGGATGAGGGTGTGTTCCCCGCACTAATTACCTTTTTTCTACTGCAGGGTGAGTGAGAGGTCCAGGGTCCAAGATGGTGGCTTGGATTATGGGACATTCCTTTTTACATTGGGCAGCGAAGTACGTGGTCCAGCAAATATACAGACAAAATTTGGGACTGAACAGCAGCCAACATGAGGTGCTATGGTGGGGAAAGGGTGGGATGCGTTGGGGTAACCTTTTGCCCTGGTTGACGAAGCTGATTCTGCAACAGGGTTGCCCGGATATGTTCCTGATTCATCTGGGTGCGATTGACCAGGTTCAGTTATCTGGTCTGACTTTGATTCAGCATATGCAGAAAGACTTGGGGTGATGAAGGCAAACATTTCTGGGACAAGTATAGTCTGGATGGAATTTGTGGTGCGCAGTCTGGAGGGGCGGCGTTGAAGCATGCTGTGATTGATAAAGGTCAGAGGAAACTCAACAGGGCTATGCAGGTTTTTTGCATAGCAAGGGACATTAAGGTGATCTCGCATGGAGGCTTTGTGAGCAGCGGCGGCTCCTCCATTGGGGCGTGGGGGCGTCGCCCCACTGCTTTCTCGCAGTGCGAGAAGCAGAAACATAAAATGGTCAAACTACCATTTTATGTTTCTGCTTCTCGCAGTGCGAGAAAGCAGAAGTGCCTGGTTGGGGGTGGGCGGTCCTGCTCGAGGGCAGGGGGGAGTGGCTTGCCCACTGTTGTGGGCCCTGACTGTTTGGTGGGCCCTCTGGGTCCGACCAAACCAGTCATGCACACTCTCCCTTTTTCTCTATGTAGGCTGCATGCAGCCTACATAGACAAAATGGCCTCCCATTAGGCGACCGGCCGGGCGCCGTCCGCACCAATCACAACGCTGCCATTGCAGCATTGTGATTGGCATAGGTGCTGAGCGGGAGGGAAGCTGCCGGTGGAAGACGCAGACCCGGCTAGGAGCAGCTGGAGTTGAGGTGGCGGCGCGTGGGGAAGGTAAGTTTTTTTTAATTGAAATTATCGTCCTGCTTTGCCCCCCCCAAAAGAAACCTGCGCGACCCCCCAAACCCCCCCCCCGCGCCTGCTCCTCATGCCGGCCTCTCTATAGTATCGAAAACACTTCTTTCTAAAAGCATAACCCTATGTGAATTCTGTGGCACATTATTGCGATTACACATTAAGTCATATGTCAGCAGAGGTCACTAGAGCATTGGATTAGAGCTCTTGAAAGTATTCAAGCACACACGTGATTGCTTTTTTTATTGGTAATCTGGCAAACGTTGGAAATCGTTTTGATATTACTATATTGATTTCCCATTATAGCAATTTTTATTATCTTGGGTTGATGATAGCGCGACTGACAACATCTTTGGCAATATGACGCAGAAGAAACGTCTGGAACATCTACACCTATTTCATTTGTTATTTAAAAACGAATACTTTTGTGCAACGTGTCCTTGAGAGCTGGACTGCTGAACATGTCCATGAGGTGAAAGCCTACGCAGTCTGGATTTTTCTGTCATTTTAAAATATACAAAAACAGTTCCAGGAGTCGCGTAGAGCAATGCTTTACATACATATTAAGAGATGCCTTTTATCCGGGTGTTAAATATTGCAATGGTTACCGCTTCCTGTCTTAGAAGACCTTCTGTTAATGTGTATTAAGCTGTTCGTTTCCAGTCGGTGCAGATGACAGGATTGGGATACTAACAAGCCGGCAGCGGTCTCCTCTTCCCTCCTGAATTGAGGCTCTCGGGTCGCACTACCACTCCAGTCATTTGTCAGGCTCAGACTACTATGTTCCAAAAAGACGTCAAAGAAAACATAGCAGGTTGTGTGGAGAAGATACTGCGCTTACTTTTTTGCCCCTGAACTCCGGCGCTTCTTTAAGGCCTCCCTGATTGACACCCACATGCCTTCGACGCATTCCTCGTAGCTTGCACTGCCCCTCCATGGTGGCAGCCACAGACAGGGCTAAGCATTTGGCGTAAACATCAACTGATAGTGTCTTCCACTTTCTCTCAGCGTGTGCAATGGGTTGAGAACTGGCTCCAGGGGAAAGTCGCTGGTTCAGAAGCGCCTAGACTTTTCGTATTTATTTTTTTAAAAAGCATTACGAATCGAAATATTATTGGGAATTGAGTGATACAAATGCAGAACACACTGGCAGATGGGTGGTTACATGAAGAAAGGTGGAGAGAATATTGTTGATTAGGAATGAGAGAAAGGCAGTGACGGAAGAGTACGCTCATAATGCCCTGCATATATTGTCTATTTATGTTTGGCACTGGGGCCAGAAGAAAGCATAGGGCAGGCATCAGAGAGGTGTTTGCAGTCAGCTGTGCAGGCCCATGCGCAGAGACGGTAGGCTTTGAGGGTAGATTGAAAATCGTCTCGTCAATCACGTCTACGAGTAGGTGTCACTGTGTGTGGTTATGTTGGGGATGGGGAGGCAAACAACCCTCAAAGTCATTCTGCCTTGTTCGCCGTCTGGGCTGGGTGTCCTTTTTAGGTCTCGCGCCTAGCGTTGCAGTGCGCAGCACTGCTCGCGCAGCGCGAGACCTTTAGAAAGGGCTTCTGAAAACGACCCACACGCTCGTGCGTGTGGTTTTGTTTTCAGAAGCCCACATTGGCTGTAGCGTGCGTTTTTTTAAAAAAAACGGCACGCGATTGGGCAAAGGCGGGCGCATGTCCCGCCTTCGCTCCTCCCATTCCCGACGGTGGCCAGAACGCGCAGTAGCGCGCGTTCGCCTCGCTGGCCGCTGCCACTGCCGTGCGCCCTCCTCCCGCTCCTCTGTGGTGCGCGCGCACCACTGGTTTCCCCTCCCCCCTCTCTCACAGGTGTCTCGTGCCCCCTCCTTTGCAATCGCCAGCGCACTCGCACCGCTATCGTTCTTCCCTTCCGAAGGCTGGCCCAGCGCCCCCGCCAGCTCGCGCGCTCCTTCTCTCCCGTCTCGCTCTCCCTCCTCACGTGTTCTCCTTGACTCCCCGGCCGGAGGTGGGGGGAAGGCAATCCTCTCCCTCACATGACCCGAATGTTTGTCCCCGTGATCAGCAGCGCCGATACCCCAAGTCCCTGCGGCCCGAGGAGGGAGAGGGAGGCCCGCCTGCCGCCCGCGTGACTACAACAGCCTGACGGCAACCAGGAAATAAGAGGCGCCCGACCGCGGCGGGCCCAGCGCCCTCCCGCTCTCCCCTTCCAGAAATTGCCACCGCCCCATCCCCACCCCCATGGACATGCTGGATCCAGGCCTGGACACCAACTCCAGGTGAGTGCGGGGAGGGTCCACTGACAGCCGCGGGCAGAGGGAGGAGGCTGACTTTGTGAATAGCAAGCCGCGGGAGCTCTGTTTGTAGCGGGAGCTTTGGTGTGCACATGGAGGGTAGGAGAGGACTGGGGCAGTGTGCTCCGGTACTCTACTCGGGGAGGGTAGGGAAGAGGTTCACGAGCTCGTGAGCAGGAGCACGGATTCACATTGAGGGTACTGACGCAGTAAGTAGGGGCTCGCGTACATGGTAAGTGGGAGAGGAACATTAGAGATGGTAGCATGACCTTGGGTGTACAGCGGGTAGGGAGGAGATTATAGCTCGGAGTAGGAGTTTAGGTACACAGTGCGGAGAAGGGAGCTGGTGCTCCTGTACACCACACCCTGAGCGTAGGAAAGGTTAACTGGAGCTGTGAGCCAGGTGCTCGGGTTACAGTGTGGTGTGGTGTGGTGTGAGGTGAGCTGTGCTGTGAGCAGAAGCTCATGTACTCAGTGAGGGTAGGGAGTCTGAAGCTGTGTGCACTGCCAAGGACCTCGGCTACACAATTGGGGCAGGAGTGCATGGGAGCAGAGAGTAGAGGCTCTGGGTCACAGCAAGAGTCAAGCGGGGCTTGAGTTGTGGTAGTGGTTTCAGTTAGCGCTTTAAAACAAAATACGCCTCACGACCGCTTCTTACAAGCACTCCTCCCGTTCCCATCCACTTTCATGGCAGTTGGGCCTTGTTATAATTTCATTATATGCATTTACGTCGTCACTTCGCCCCTCTTCTCCACTCGTCAATCCCCTTCACCATATGCCAAATAAATCCAAACTTGCCAGTCAAATAATGGTGCCACTGCTTTTCTCTTGTACACTATCACCTTTGATGACTTCAACAACAGTACGCATTCTAATCTCGCATTACCCCGGTTCACTCTTATCCTCCGCCTGTGCTGCAAACCTGGAACACACTGTCGTACGTGACGTTAAGACATGGGTACACACGTTCACAAGTGGAAACCACCCTGCACTCCGAGTAGATGTTAACTTCACTTTCTAAAGAGGGTTCTATACTTCACTTAGACAAATGTGTATACTGTTTTGATCTGATCTCATTCCCTGCGGCTGTCATTCAGTACATAATCTGTCTTCTCCACCCCATGCCTATCTATTCAGTCTTTGCATTCTTCTTTTGCATGAAGATTATACCTAGAAGCACACCTAAAAGTTCCAGAATGCAAAGTGCTGTAAGTACAAAAAAAAAAAAAAAACACAAGTCGGGCTAAAGGTGTCGTGCGTGACAGGCAGCCACTGTGGAGGTTTGCAGAATATTACATGCTTTTCCTAACCAAACGTATTCCAGAGTCAGTGGGCTGTAACTCATTAAAGGAGATCACGCTATTGCGTGACCATCATGTTATGATATTAATACCATCACTTTTAAAGGTGCTGCGGTTAACCATTAAAGAGTACATTTTTAAAGACACCTTTCTAAAATTATATGCTTTTTACATTTTAACAAACTTGGCTACATTTGTGTATTGTCTTGCTGACTTTCTCTTGGTGTACCTTTCACTTGCACTTTGCACTTTAGTGGACTTGATTGTCTAAATAAAGTACTCCTTACCTTACCACACCTCATTACAGGAGATGATGTGTTCATGATTGTTCCAGGATGTTTAAAATTAACACCAGGTCCTCTGCAGTAATGATGGGGAGGTTTTATTGACTGATTGATTAGCGCTCGCTACCCAAGAGTCTCTAGATGCTCTGGATGTCAGTGGGTCTTTTGTTTCTCCAGAAGTGAAGCTGGGGTCAAGGGCGCAGCTGCAAAGCCATGTGCGCTCGCCCACCGCCATTACTTCATCTCTCTTATAACTGTCATGGAGTCCAGCGTTGGTCCAGGAGGGCTGGGTCCGTGCCAGATGTTCAGCGTATCACACGACACAAATTCACATGCAGCGGTTATCCTGAAAACCTGGCTTGGCAGCTTCCCTCTTGGACCCCCTTCATGTGCCCCGACCCCCCCGTGGTGAAATCTTTTCAGGCTCTCTGACTGCAGTCATGGGGTTATCTTAACATTTCTGCTAGTGAGCGCAAGTTTTACTATGCTGCGTCTAATGGCTACAGTCCTGACTTTTATGACGAGTTACACCCGTCTCTTGCATAGCTGTGCCCTCACGCTAGTGTATATGCTGTCTTTATGTACACTCGCACAATGTTATCTGCTAATATCGATTCATAACAAGGTGTGCTGTGTCTATAGTGTGTTTTTCATTCTGGCAACCTGAAAAAAGGCTCTGGTGTCACTCGAATGTGGTGTGTACTATATACAGTGGGTCACATGGAAATATAGAAGTGCAGGTACTCACTATACCTGTGTACTCCTGAAGAGTATCTCCCATTAACTGTATTCCTGCAGTGCTGACAAGTGCAGGAACTCCATTTCAAATTGAAGAAGTGCAGGTACTCAGGACTGGAGACTACCTACCTGCTTAAAGTACTGACTATGTACAACTTCAAATAAAGAAAGAAAATAGATATTGTTGCAGTAGTGAATCTGACGAATACCTTCATCATCATATCTCTATTCGATTATTCAACAATAATCATAAAAGAACAGCAGTAATAAGACGCGTCATAAAATCATTAAAAATCCATATACAGCTATACACAAGCATAACATATCCTAACCATCAGAAAACAGGTTACGCTAAAAAGGAGTCTAAAAATTCATTACGTTGCACCAGCGCAGAGCACTTTTTAAATATCCTCCAACGGAATGGCAAACAAACAGCCTGCTCATATCTCATTCAGAGAAAATAAAATGCCGGTTTGTATTGGCAAAACCAATAAGCTTTAAGAATAGGCAGTAAGTGCCTGCGCCAGAAAGGCTCATAGCAGCAAAAAATCCCACTTCTTTTAAACCCGATATTTCAGCAGCAGCACCCGTCAGTCCGGCGTGCAGCTCCATATATTTCACCAACGACTGTTTCCTGTCCACAGCTTTCATGGTTAACCTAAAGCATTCTAGGTGTTGTAGTCTTGGTTTGCTTCAGTTGAGCAGGTTAGACTAACCTGATAGCACTGATGTCTAAGGATGAGAGTCCAGGGCTGGTAACAGTGTCTGTGATGACCTGGATGGTGACCCTGCTCCTCTAGGGCCTGCTATAGAGGGCTTGAGACTTGGGAGCCCCCATATTACAAGTGTGCTGCTAGAATCTGTTAAAATCCCCACCTAGAAGAAATACCCTTACTGCATGATGACTTTATTTCTCCAGGCAATTCTTGCACCCATTTCTATGTTTTCCCTATGGAAATGGGGAATAACATAGAGAAATGGCCATGTGACTGGTATTACCAAGCAGTGACTCATATGTGCTAACACATTTCCCTAAAGACACAGAATGGGTACAATCCTTTGATACATCAGGGCCGATATTTCTATTTCCACACCGTCTGGTCAGTTCAAATTCTTCAAATTTTTAACAGGACGGACCTGCACGATGCAAAAACTGGTATTGGAAGCTTAATTTGAAGAAAAACTGTCATCTCGAAATTGTGAAAAAGAAAGTTTGTGTACAGTTTAACAGTTACTGTGGCGCTTGCAATAAGAGCATTCGTGTAGTGTTCGTTTAAAACACCGCAAAGTACCCAAAAATAAAGCTCTAATGCTGCCTACAGTTTAAACAAGCATTTGCAATGCAATAGGTCTCGCATTTACGCGAGTTTGAGCTATTGACATTGCAAATAACAATGCCTTTTATTTTTTATTTCGTTTTTAAAGCATAAATAAAAGGCATTGTCATTTATAATGCCAATACCTTAAACTTGCGTAAATGCGAGACCTTTACTCTTGCCTTGCCCCCTACTTCCTTCCTTCCCCCTCACCATCTTTTGCTATCCCTTCCCAACCTTCTCTATCCTTTTTACTCTTACTTTTCCCCCTACTTCCTTCCTCGCCCTCACCATCTTTTGCTATCCCTTCCCACCAAACAGATGTGCACTCCCGGCTGCTCGGGCAAATCTGTGGGCATCTCATCCAGACCACATCTGGAAAAATAGCAAGGAGAAATAGGGGATGTACAGACACTTTTGTTTTTTAGTGGCTAGCATTCATCCCTCATTTTGGATTAATATTCACACAAAAGGATGTTTGCACTCATCTGTGGGCAAACCAAAGCGGAATCCCAAGTAGTAATTGTAATAATTCATTATCAATATTTAGTCCGGTCTAAATAATAATAATGAATTATTACAATTACTACTTGGGATTAGGTTTTGAGCCACAGATCATCCATCACTTGCTGTTGTTGATAAGAATCTTACAGTTCCTAAAACCTTGGTAGAACAGTGAAACAAAGCAGACAGGCTACCTCACCAGGCTCAGGCCCTCACAAGTTAAAGGTGGGAGTTACCTCTCAACCCCCACCAACAGCCCCCCAACTTTGTTGTGCTTTAAAAAAAACGGAACATTCCAAAACCTCAATATAGGAAACTTATTGTAGGTTTGTATATCTGTGAATGCCTGTAAGACTATCTGGCATGGCATAATTGTTGTTTTCCACAAAGAGTGGTTCTACTACGCAATAAGAAAACGAGCATTTGCTATGCAATAGGTGTCGCATTTGCGAGAGTTTGAGCTATTGGCATTGTAAATACCAATGCCTTTTATTTCTGTATTTTACAAACCTGCAAGCGGTGCGTAAACAGGAACTTTGTACTTGCAGTCGTTGCTTACGAGAAGCAACGCTGGCAGTAACTATGCCTCTTTTACTGCCAGCCTTCTTTTTCGTAAGCAAGGACTATAAGTACAAAGGGCGTGTTTATGCACCGCATACAGCTTTTCGAAACACATAAATAAAAGGCATTGTCGTTTACAATGGCAATAGCTCAAACTCTTGCAAATGCAACACCAATAGCTCAAACTTTAATAATGCGAGACCTATTGCATTGCAAATGCTTGTTCGTTCTTGTGTTGCAGTGCATAGCAAATGCGCGACGCTCCCATGGGATATGGCTCGACTGTCGCAGCCAGCTCTGATGTGCAGGAAGAGGCCACCCTCCCGCAGCAGCCCTCCCTATCCCCCCAGCTCGATGTGAACTGGGGATGGGCCTAGCTATCCCACATACAAACACCATACAACCCCTGCATGGGCAGCCCGAATTCTGCTGCACCCCCCATCATGGCCGGCTTCCTCCTGGCATGCAGACTGGTAATTTGTGTTATTAATAATTAACTAATAATAAATTAATAATATATAAATAACTTCCCACCATTTACTCCTACAAACTCAACAACTCACATCTAACATATAATGCAATAAATGTTTTACTTGCATATTTAACATAATTATTTATCATTTCTATAATATTATAAATTAACTTTATTCACTGATTAGTATACCACACACAAAAACAATAAAAACATGTAATATATTTCACAATTTACATAATTAATTATCATTTAAATAATTAATATAATTTTAAAATGTAATTATTAACAAAATTATAATTATTAAATAAATCGAATTTAATTACTTTCCACCCTATATCCCTACAAAACACACTACACACACCTGAAACAATTAAAACAATTATAATTATACAATGAACATAATTATCAATTAAACAATTATTATTAATTACAAATGTATTATTCATTAATTATAATTAATTAACTTCCCAACCTATACCACTACAAAACACACAACCCGCACCCAAACGTAATAAAAATAATAATATTCAATTAACATAACTAATAATTAATATCTAAACAATATGAATTGAATATCAAATGTTAATTTATTATTATCAAATTACTTCCCACCCTGTACCCCTATCAACCCCACAACCCTCTACGGACCTTAAAATAAAATTGAAAATATTACATTACATTTCCAAACTAACTACAATTAAATAACAATATTTAAAAAAAATCACAATATTTATACATACACTTTAAAAAATATACAATTAAAATACATTAAAATAATTTAAAAACGGTGGTGCTGATTACGATGGCAGTCAGGAGGGGGGGGTGCATTTTCAGGTGTAGCGGAGCATTATCTGTGGATGGGGGGCATGGGCCCAAGGGGCCGTTGGCTCTGGGTGCCTGAATGGGATGATTCATGTGCAAGCAGGCAGGGAGGCAGTGCGGCTCGAGGCACAGCAGTGTAATGGACCCCCAAGGTTGGTGTAGCCTGGCGGCGATTGTGCAACAAAGCCAGCAGGCAGGGTTGAAAGACGGGTGCAGAAGGGGCGCATGACGGCCCCAAGACGTTCGCCCGAATAGGTGGTGAGGTCCACAGCGGCTGCCCCTATGCTGAGAGCTTGTGTTGCGACAGCACAGCAGGACCGGCAGTCCTTGCCTGACAAGGATGTATTTGCTAAGAAGCGTGGTGGTGCAGTTTGTAGGACTGTGTGTGCTAATGGTGATGAGGGTGAGGCTGAGGATGAGCTGGTGCTGGATTATGAAGATGCCAGTGATGAATGGGAAGAACCCGAGCTACATAAGGATGTAGATGTGGTAATGCCAGAAGAGTGGCTGAAAGGGAAAGAGTGAGCAACAGGGAGCGAAGTTGGTGTTTTACAGAAGTCAGGTGCGGACAAGGGCAGCACTGGGGACAAAGCAATGAAGAGAAGTGGTGGACATCGCACAGAGAAGAGGGACATGGACCCCTTGCCTTCAGGTAATGGAGATTGGTGGTCAGTGTGGAGCACTGGTGGAGCCAAGGTTGGGGGTAAGGCTTGCAAGTCAGTGGGTGTTGGTGATGGCGTTATCAGCGAGGAAGTTGGAAAGGTTAAGAGCACCTTGAAGGGGAAAGGGACACATAAGGGGCCTGGCAGCGACATGCTGCTGTGACGGAAAAAGGGTCAGACGGCTGATGTGCAGGAGTTGGAGGATGCTGGGGGCTAGGATGACACGTAGGACAGTAAGCATCAGAAGCGGTTGCCGTATATGGGTTTGGCAATGCCCCTTGGTCCCCATCTATCAGATAAGATAAAGAACAGGATCTGGAAAAACGAATACGTAGATGTGTTGAAATTGTTACATAGGGACTCGCAGGCTAAGGAAGGGTCCAAGAAGGAAGATGGGATTTGACCAGGCGGCCTAGGGTCCTGACTGACATGGAGAACTGGACTTTGAAATTCTTGATATATGCTAGTATTTACTGTGAAAATCATGCAGACAGGGTGATCACTTTGTTTAAATATATGGACAATATAAGGAAGACCCAGATGAATTTTGAGGGTTATGCCTGGCTTAGCTATGACGAGGAGTTCCCAGCGAGGGTGAGTCTGAATCCCGACAAGCCTTGGGGGAGGTGGACTCGGAACTGTGGGTGCAGTGGATGTCCTCTACTCAAGCCATGACCTCTACGCGCACCGCAAGTGGCCTACCAATCACTCATTAGCCGTTTCAGCCCTGCCCCGCTCTGCAAGAGTGGGTTATGCACCAAAGCCAACTGGACTCAATGTGGGGGCATGTTGGAACTTTAACAGGTGATTCGGCTCTCATCACCCCTGCAAATTTAAGCATGAGTGTTCCAAGTGTTTGGGGAAGCATTCACTCTGGCCAGCCCCACAGAACAGTGGAAAGAATCTAGGGGTCGTGGTCAGCAGGGACAGTCTGGGCCAAAGGGATACTACGCCCATTAGGATGGAGGCCATGGTACCATGGCTTTCCGCTTACCCGGACAGGGAGGCAGCTTTGTGCCTGGAATGGGGTTTCACAGAAGTTTTTTGAATTGGCTATCAGGGACCCAGGCTACGCATTAGGCAGAACATTTGTGGTCTGACAAGGTCTTTTCGATGGTGATGGCCTCAAATTTGGAGAAGGAGGTGTTGGAGGGGTGGATTGTGGGCCCATACCTTGATTGACCCCTCCCAGACTTGATCATTTCCCCGCTGGGAGTGGTTCCCCAGAATGCAGTGGGGGAATTTAGGTTGATTCGTCCATTGTCCTGGCCTGTAGGTGCTTCGGTGAACAATTTCATTGCTGAGGACAACACAAGGGTGCTGTATGCAACATTGGATGATGCCAGTTGCCTGATACGGCAATGTGGTCAAGGGGCTGAACTGGCAAAATGTGATATCAAATCCGCCCCTCGGCTGTCTCTGATTCCCCGCTCTGATTTCTCTTTGTTGGGCATGCAGTTTGGGGCTGCTATCTACGTGGACAAAGTTTTACCGATGGGTTGTGACATTTCATGTGCCTTGTTTGAAGCCTTTAGTACATTTTTGCAATGGGTGTTCACCAGGTCCAGTGGTCATCGGGAGGTGTCTCATTAATTGGATGATTTTCTGTTTGTGGGCAGGAAGGGTTTGGGGGACTGTTTCAGCAATTTCAGTCCATGATTCAGGTTTTCAGGGCGCCTTTGGCTCCTGAGAAGACATAGGGTCCTATTGAGGTCTTGATGTTCCTGAGTATTGAGTTGGACACAGGCAAACGTCCCAAAGTTGCCACAGGTAAAAGCCCTTGAAATTCAGGAGTTTCAAGCTGCAGTGATTGGGGAGTGGAAAATTGAGTTGAGGGTGGTGCAAAAGTTGCTCAGTTTCCTGAATTTTCCTGTAGAGTAGTGAGGGCAGGCCGCACATTTTGTAGATGACTTGGCATGGCTATGGCTGGGGGGTGTTGCCTCATCATAGGGTAAAGATTTTGTTGGCCGTCAGGGCTGACCTTCGTGTCTGGAAGACATTCTTGGACGACTTCACTGGTGCTGGAGTTGCTCAAGGTTTTGCTCTGTTTTGGGATGGGATTTGGAGCGCGGAGCAGTGGCCAGTGCACTGGTTGAGACAGGGAGTTTTTCCTATTGTTTGTGGCATTGTCAGTGTGGGGAGGTGAATTGGCGAACAGGACATTGATGTTTAATGTCAACAAAAGGATGGTGGTTGACTTGGTGAACAGTCAGAAGGCACAGGACTTGAGGGTGTTGCATTTACTACAGAGATTCATGCTCAGTTGTTTACGTTTGAACATTGTTTTTAGAGTGAACCATGTTCCTGGTATTAACAACGATATTGCAGACTCCTTATCTCGTTCGCAGTGGCAGTGTTTTCTCAGATTGGCACCAGGAGCAGAAGGGGACAAGACACCATTGCCCACAGACATTTGGGTGTTGGGGGAGTGAGAGTAGTGGGTCTGGTCGAGGAAATATTGGCTTAGTCCACCAGGAGGAGCAATTGGCTGGCTTGGAACAAGTTTGGCACATTTGAGGGCTGAGCAATGAATTTTTTTACACCGGATCAACAAGAAGCTGAAGGGAGAGTGTTGTGTTTTGTTTTGTTTTTGTATTGAGAAAGGTTTATCGCCCACAACTATTGCAGGCATATGGGCGAGGTTTCATTCTATAACAAGCTGTACTGGGGGTTTGACCCTGCCAGGTATGAGATCCTGGGTCAAGTTCTGAAAGAGTGGGGTAAGGAATGGGGCATGGGCGGTCTGGTCTGCGTGTGGCTATTAGGTTTGAGTTGTTGCAAGAGTTGTTGGAAGTGTTGCCTGTTTGTTGTTATGATCGTTTTGAGGTGTCTGTGTTTCATTTATGCATCCTTTGGATGTTTTTTGGTGCTTTTCGTATGTCTGAGCTATTGGGGTCTGCAAGGGAGGGGGGATGCTGTATGAGGAGGTGCATTTGTATGCAGGGTGATTGGGTATTTGGCTGCAGCTATCAAAGACGGATCAGCAAGGTAGAAGCAGGTTGGTATGGTTACGTGAAGGGGTGGTGTGGAGTTCTGCTCAGTGAGGGAATGGCTTTGTTTTCTGGCAAGGCCTGGTCGGCTGCAGGAGGTGTTTTTTGATCATGAAGATGGCAGGAGGGCGACGGCTTTCCAATTGTTGGTGGTTTTGCGTATGGCTTTGCACAGGCTTGGGAGGGACCAGCGGGGTTTGGAACGCATTCCTTTTGGATTGGGGTGGCGACTGCTGCTGCGTGATTGGGGTGAGATTGGGAGCAGATCCATCAGATTGGCAGGTGGAGATCGAGGTGCTGAGAGCGCTATCTGAGAAAGTAATGGGGGTGTTTCTCTGGGATGAGGGTGTGTTTCCCGCACTAATTACCTTTTTTCTACTGCAGGGTGAGTGAGAGGTCCAGGGTCCAAGATGGTGGCTTGGATTATGGGACATTCCTTTTTACATTGGGCAGTGAAGTACATGATCCAGCAAATATACAGACAAAATCTGGGACTGCACAGCAGCCAACATGAGGTGCTATGGTGGGGAAAGGGTGGGATGCGTTGGGGTAACCTTTTGCCCTGGTTGACGAAGCTGATTCTGCAACCGGGTTGCCCGAATATGTTCCTGATTCATCTGGGTGCGATTGACCAGGTTCAGTTATCTGGTTTGACCTTGATTCAGCATATGCAGAAAGACTTGGGGTGATCAAGGCAAATTTTTCTGGGACAAGTATAGTCTGGACGGAATTTGTGCTGCGCAGTCTGGAGGGGCGGCGTTGAAGCATGCTGTGATTGATAAAGCTCAGAGGAAACTAAACAGGGCTATGCAGGTTTTTTGCATAGCAAGGGACATTAAGGTGATCTTGCAAGGAGGCCTTGTGAGCAGCGGCGGCTCCTCCATTGGGGCGTGGGGGCGTCGCTTCACTGCTTTCTTGGAGTGCGAGAAGCAGAAACATAAAATGGTCAAACTACCATTTTATGTTTCTGCTTCTCGCAGTGCGAGAAAGCAGAAGTGCCTGGTTGGGGGTTGGCGGGTGGGCGGTCCTGCTCGAGGGCAGGGGGGGAGTGGCTTGCCCACTGTTGTGGGCCCTGACTGTTTGGTGGGCCCTCTGGGGCCGACCAAACCAGTCATGCGCACTCTCCCTTTTTCTCTATGTAGGCTGCATGCAGCCTACATAGAGAAAATGGCCTCCCATTAGGCGCCCAGCCGGGTGCCGTCCACACCAATCACAATGCTGCCATTGCAGCGTTGTGATTGGCATAGGTGCTGAGAGGGAGGGAAGCTGCCGGTGGGAGACGCAGACCCGGCTAGGAGCAGCAGGAGGTGAGGTGGCGGCGCGTGGGGAATGTACGTTTTTTTAAATTGAAATTATCGTCCTGCTTTGCCACCCCCAAAAGAAACCCGCGCGACCCCCCAACCCCCCCCGCCCCTCATGCCGGCCGCTGTATAGTATCGAAAACACTTGTTTCTAAAAGCATAACCCTTCTGTGAATTCTGTGGCACATTATTGCGATTATACATTAAGTCATATGTCCAGCAGAGGTCACTAGAGCATTGGATTAGAGCTCTTGAAAGTATTCAAGCACACACGTGATTGCTTTTTTTATTGGTAATCTGGCAAACGTTGGAAATCGTTTTGATATTACTATATTGATTTCCCATTATAGCAATTTTTATTATCTTGGGTTGATGATAGCGCTACTGACAACATCTTTGGCAATATGACGCAGAAGAAACGTCTGGAACATCTACACCTATTTCATTTGTAATTTAAAAACGAATACTTTTGTGCAACGTGTCTTTGAGAGCTGGACTGCTGAACATGTCCATGAGGTGAAAGCCTACGCAGTCTGGATTTTTCTGCCATTTTAAATAAAAGAAAAACAGTTCCAGGAGTCGCGTAGAGCAATGCTTTACATACATATTAAGAGATGCCTTTTATCCGGGTGTTAAATATTGCAATGGTTACCGCTTCCTGTCTTAGAAGACCTTCTGTTAATGTGTATTAAGCTGTTCGTTTCCCGTCGGTGCAGATGACAGGATTGGGATACTTACAAGCCGGCAGCGGTCTCCTCTTCTCTCCTGAATTGAGGCTCTCAGGTCGCACTACCACTCCAGTCATTTGTCAGGCTCAGACTACTATGTTCCAAAAAGACATCAAAGAAAACATAGCAGGTTGTGTGGAGAAGATACTGCACTTACTTTTTTGCCCCTGAACTCCGGCGCTTCTTCACGGCCTCCCTGATTGACACCCACATGCCTTCGACGCATTCCTCGTAGCTTGCACTGCCCCTCCACGGTGGCAGCCACAGACAGAGCTAAGCATTTGGCGTAAACATCAACTGATAGTGTCTTCCACTTTCTCTCAGCGTGTGCAATGCGTTGAGAACTGGCCCCAGGGGAAAGTCGCTGGTTCAGAAGCGCCTAGACTTTTCATATTTTTTTTTTTAAAAGCATTACGAATCGAAATATTACTGGGAATTTAGTGATACAAATGCAGAACACACTGGCAGATGGGTGGTTACATGAAGAAAGGTGGAGAGAATATTGTTGATTAGGAATGAGACAAAGGCGATGATGGAAGAGTACCCTCATAATGCCCTGCATATATTGTCTATTTATGTTTGGCACTGGGGCCGGAAGAAAGCATAGGGCAGGCATCAGAGAGGTGTTGGCAGTCAGCTGTGCAAGCCCACGCGCAGGGACGGTAGGCTTTGAGGGTAGATTGAAAATCGTCTCGTCAATCACGTTGACGAGTAGGTGTCACTGTGTGTGGTTATGTTGGGGATGGGGAGGCAAACAACCCTCAAAGTCATTCTGCCTTGCTCGCCGTCTGGGCTGGGTGTCCTTTTTTGTTCTTGTGTTGCAGTGCATAGTAAATGCGTGACGCTCCCATGGGATATGGCTCGACTGTCGCAGCCAGCTCTGATGTGCAGGAAGAGGCCACCCTCTTGCAGCAGCCCTCCCTATCCCCCAGCTCGATGTGAACTGGGGATGGGCCTAGCGCTCCCTCATACAAACACTGTACAACCCCTGCATGGGCAGCCCGAATCCTGCTGCACCCCCCAACATGGCCGGCTTCTTCCTGGCATGCAGACTGGTAATTTGTGTTCTGCTTGTGTTTCATAAAGACGTAGTTAGTATTTGAGAAACAAACATAATATGAATATAAATATTGTTTTCAAAAGTATCTTGTCAAACTTTTCAAGTGATATCTTTGACTGCGAGTAAACTCGATATGTACTTCTTTGCAGGGTGTACATATTAGTGGATTGGTTTTTGCAGTCTGTAAGGTTTGGTTTTTAGCTTCATTAGATACATTTTTACAATACAATAATTCATGTTTTCTGAAACAGGTTTTTGTATTTTATGTATCTTAATGTCATATATTTCACTGATCTCTTTAATTGTTTATTGCAAAACAGCACCACTGAAATTAATTTGTTTCAGTATTTTATAATAGTTGTCAGGAGGCCCATTCAGTCTTCCCTTTTCCTTCTCCGATGATGGCGTTTCTTGCATGAAAACAGAAAATTAATTTAAGGAAATAGTGTCATCATATTGATGTACAGCACTACACAGTCAATGAATGTATTTATTGTATAGTTAAAACCATTACAAGTGTTTCAGTGTGTTCAAAAGTTAATATGGGTAAATGATAACATCAGCATATGCAAAGATTGTCCTCTATAGCTCATAAAAATTGTCAGTTTCTTAAATGATAAATAATTCAATCGTATTGCTTTATTAGCCTTCCTGTTCCTCAAATTTGCTTGAAATGCACCATTTGTCCACTCTTTTTTCAAAATTTTCTCGGGGGGAGAACCCCCCCCAAACCCCCGTAGGTTGTTCGGGCTCGCTCGCTACGCTCACTCGCCACAGTGCAGTACGACAATCATTTTACGCCTTACCACTTTCAAATGTCACCAGCCGCCACTGCTTGTGAGGAGGAGCAGTGTCTTTTCCGGGATGACGGTGTGCTCTTTCAAATCTGGGGTATGCATATTGCATGATGGTGCTGAGGGATGTGGTGAGCAAGTTGTGGAACGAGAACATCTGGTCCAGCGGAGTATACCATTGAGAGGTACTGGAATGGCATGGGGGGCAGTAAAACACCCTCTGGGGTTTTACCGGTTGGCGGTATCTTGGGGGGCTGGAGAGTCACATGCAGCCGTATCCACCCCTTGGCGGGGAAGAAGGAAGCACAGGTGAAAGAAGACAGTGTGTGGGTTTTTTCCTCAAGCAGGAAAAGAGTTTCATTGTAGGGGGTTTGGTAGGAAATGAAGGAGAGTCTGGATATATGGAAGGAGCTTGGTGAGTGGAAGAGGGAAGAATGAAGCAAGGCATGAGGGCTTGGGGATGGACGTTTGGCATGAGGTGTGAATGGCTATGGGAGGAATGGGAGTGTTGTATTGATGATGTTTATTGTTATTTGTTAAAATGTTTATAAAAGTTCAAAGTAAGAGTTAGCAACCGATTCCTAATAAATGGCCTTTTTATGATAAATCATGGACATGGAGTGTGTTCATTGCATGAGACCAGCATGCATGCACTGGCATGTGAATGAAGAGGTGCACTCTTTTACGTTTTTGCAAGAAAGCTTTGCAAAATCATTTTTTTTAAAAACATGCACTAGCAAAGGGAATAGGCTTGCAGTGAATGCCAGACCTCATTACTTTGGTGAGGCAAGTTTTAATTTTGTTGCAGAAAACAACCGTTCATAGACAAAAGAGCACTGCAGAGAGCCAAATAAAATACACTCAACTATTATTGTCGATATAAAAATACACAGATTAATTAACTCTTAACTACTTTTCTTTTCCCTTATGCTCGGTTTTAAGATCCGAGGACTCCCTGTATCACAATGGCCTTAAGATTGTTTTTTTTACAGCAATCATAGAACAAATAACTAGCCCACATTTTGTAGAGATTTATTTTACCTATTAATATTTGCTAGAGATTTAAATGTGTTTATATACCTCCTACCTAAGTAATATACATTTCCTTGTGCTATTACACACATGTGTTACGTTCATTTTGGATGTGGCTAATTTAATTTCTTGGACAGGTGCCCCCCGCAAATAGCGTTAGGGGTGCCATTAGTTGGTCCACGGGCAGGAGCCAGGAGGAGGAGCCAGTCCTTTGTTTGTGTGCCCCACGAAGGCCATGAAGTCATCAGAAGGCACCCGGGGAAAAGGTATTTAAGGTTGCGGGAGACGAGTAAGCAGCCTCTTTTTCCCTCCACTGCACACTGGAAGACAAGATCAAACAGAAGCTAAAAACAGGCATCAGAGTTTGCCTGCAAGCTTCAGGACACTTAGGGCCTGATTACGATGGCGGACGGACTGAAGTCCGTCCGCCATCGTTTACTATTTGGGACCGCCCGCCTACAAGGCGGCAGACCCACAGTGGGAATTACTATGCGACTTTCACCAAGGCGGTCGCATTGCCTATTTTTTTAATTGTGGCATGTGCTCGCTGCAAGACAAAAAGGGGTCACCACACATATCCCTGCACTACGTGGCAGGCGGTGCAGGGACATGTATGCCCCCAGTGCCCACAGCCTAGGGCCAGGGGGGAATGTCCCTTTCCGCCAGCTATTCCATGGCAGGTGAACTGCCAAGGAAAGGCTGGCGGGGAAGGGGCATCAAGGAGCCCGTCAAATGCGTGGCGGTCGGTGTTTGCGACCGCCATCACACCGCCCGCCATCCTAATGTGGCGGGCGGTAAAGGTGGTCCCGATGGTGGTGAGACCGCCACCGACAGCCTGTCGGTGGCAGTATCGCCGCCATCGTAATGAGCCCCTTAGTAAGGTGAATTTGGTAGATAGAGGTGCGGGGTGGGAGCAACTACCTTTGGCATAGCCATGGTGTTATTGATCCTAGTCAGAGTCAACTGTAACATACCTTAAATCAGCGCTTGGTGATTTTGGGCAAATCACTTTGGGCCAGATGTATCAAAGGGTTTTACCCATTCTGTGTCTATGGGAAAATGCGTTCGTACTTATGGCCCTTAATCTTCCTGTGCCTAAAAGCAATGAATGGTGGCCTTGTGCAATGTAAGCTGCTTGAGGGAAATGCTACTCTATGTTTCGCCACTGCACTCTGCCCAGTGTCTCCGTAAACTGTGAGAGTTAGGGAAGTCACTTCAGTCTGTATTTAACCCTTCCGTACTTTTGCCCTGGGCATGGAGTGCGATCCTGCTTTCCCTCTTGGGGCCCTAATTGGGGAGACGATGCGGAAGTCAGAGCTGTGTCGCATGCATGTGAGATATGCTGATCAAGGATCGTCGGATCTTCGAGGACGTCGGTATCACTGTGGGACCCAATCCGGATGAGTCTTCACCTGCGAACAGTGGTCAAGAGTTGGGAGTGAGGCGGAGAGACTACGCGGCATAGCCCAGAGAGAATTCATGAGTATTGTTACCTGGGGCCAGTGGGTGGAGAGAGGCACACCACTTGGCGCCGGCCTGGTTTGTGGGGCCTGCATGTTCAGGAGTGAGGGCACGGAGATGTGGATGCTTGCCAAGGCTTGTGAGGGCAGGCGGGTAGTTTGCACTGTCTTCACCTTGGGCCCGCGTGTTTTGGGGAAATCAGCACTTTGTGGTGGCAGGCTGGAGGGTGCATTACATTACAGATTCCTACAGCCCAATCGGGCACAAGTTCCTGCAACAGTCCAGTCGGGAGGTAAGTGATGCATGGACTTATATTTCCCCGTGCCTATACACAACGCTTGTTTCACTTAGTTGCGCATGTAACACTGGTGCCTCAAAAGCTTACAGGCTAGGTCATGGTCATTTGGAGTCATAGGCCTCCATACTGCAAGGGTTCATGTAACACCAGTGGAGGAAAGGTGCTGTTAAGTCATACTTTAAACAAATCAAAGCGCTACGCCTTTGGGTTGAGGTTGAGCTGCATTTAAAAAACTGCAAAAATGAGCAAAGAGGAAAAGCTGCAGCTACATAGGCTGCACAAATACAAAGTAGAGGTGAGGGTGGGAGTTGGAGGGGACGCAGGGCATAGCAAGCCTAGGCCACAAGGACTTTTTTTAAGCAATGATCAGCTCTTTATTTGAGAACTGGAGTGCCAGCTTAACAGTAAAGTCAATGTGGTATATTGCTAAGAAATGCTCTTGTTTGGTTCTAAGTCGTTAGCCCTGTCATTTTAATCCTTATTTCTCATAATGAAATCAGCCACACTCCAAAACTGCATTCGTGGGAAATTGGGCAGAGGAGACATTTGTTTTTAAGTGGTTAGTGTTTTCGGCATATATTACATTTAAACGCTGAGCATCTGATACAAAGAAATATGTGTGTTCTTTTATGACATTCTGTTATTTAATATAATAAAATGAACTTTGCTATTACTACAGAGTCATTTAAAGCTCCTTAATGCCTAATCTGCACAGCTAGCGAAGATCGAGCAACTTAGCTTAGTAGGCCGTGGGTTTGTTAATTATATTATCTCATGTCACTAGCACATAAGCAAAGAGCAACTGGTAGCCTCGTGGGTAAGGTCTCGGATCTTGGGCTCCACTCCCTCTGCTTGGAACGACTCCTGGTGGTCGGAGCGCTCGGAACCCCCCCACACCCACAGACAATGCAGGTAACCTCGGCATCATCCTAGACTCTTCGCTCTATGAACTGCCAAATCAACGCCGTCTCGTCCTCCTGTTGCCACAATCTCCGTCTGCTTGGGAAGATTTTCAAGTGGATCCTCACCGAGTCCAGGAAAACAGTCACCCATGCACTCATCAGCAGCAGACTGATCTACGGCAATGCACTCTACACCGGTACCACCAAAGAGCTCCTAAAGAAACTACAGAACATCCAGAATGCCTCCATCAGGCTCATCCTGAACATCCTCCATCGCAGCCACATCACCGGTCACCTGAGAGACCTCCACTGGCTCCCGATCAACAAAAGAATTACCTTCAAGCTCCTCACGCATGCCTACAAAGCTCTCCACAACGTCAGACCTGCATACCTCAACTGCCGTCTCTCCTTCCACACACCCACCAGACATATCCATTCCGCCCAACTGGGCCTGGCCACCATCCCTCGGATCCCCAAGACCATGGCTGGAGGAATATTCTTCTCCTACCACGCTGTAAAGACCTTCAGCTCCCTGCCTCTACATCTCAGGCAATCACCGTCTCTGCCTCAATTCAGGAAGGACCTCAAGACCTGGCCCTTCAACTGAACTGCAGATCCACCCCCCCCCAGTGCCTTGAGACCCTAACAGGTGAGTAGTTGCGCTTTACCAGAACCCTGATTGATTGGTTGATTGATTGATCTTGGAGTTTATGGGTTCAGGTTCTGGTATCTACATACTCATGTGCATACTTTCGAGTTCTGTTTCACTACAAAGAGTTGAAAAAAATAAATGGGGAAGTGAATGGGCGCTAACGCTTTTCCCTTAGCTTTAGCTGCAAATGACCATGGTGTGGTTGTTGGCAAACATAGCCAGTAAATTAGGAAACATTGTGCTCACTGGCGACAGTTGCATCAAGAGTTGGAGTGATAGTTTGCTGAATTAAGCGTGTCCCTACCGTCTTATTGGCGTTAGTTAAGTAGATGAGTTTTGTTCTGTGTTGTTGTGCTGCATTACCCCTACAAAATAAGTTTTTCACTGTTTTCCTTTTCTTTCATTTGGGAAATCTCCAAGTGGAGACAACAATCTGGGTGGATGAACACGATCTGATCGTGCCAACACATAACTTAGAGGACAGAGCTGAACACATTTGTGCGTTTGGGAAGATCACCGA
The DNA here is from genome assembly GCA_963921515.1 of Calotriton arnoldi. Lineage (NCBI taxonomy): Eukaryota > Metazoa > Chordata > Amphibia > Caudata > Salamandridae > Calotriton > Calotriton arnoldi. Next base: position 1,246,337 of record CAWUFW010004708.1, read on the forward strand.
TGGAGGTCACCATACTTCACCCTCCCAGAGCCAAGGCGAGTACTGCTAATCCTGCTCTTTAATTTATATGATAACTTTTCCTTGATAGTTTGCGAGCAAATGCTGATGACGCAACTGGGCTCCATTTTTGGATGTCCAGGTGATACTCATAGTATGGTAATCTAGGCACATCGCCTCTGGCAGTTGTCGAGGTTTGTATGGAGTCTGGGGAAAACTAGTGGGGAATGACTTGAATTGTTTCCTAAAGCTTTAATTTGTAAAGGATGTTATTGGAGTGAATTTTGGTAAGCAGATAGCGGTCATGGTTATGGTTATGGCTAAACCAGGCATCTTCTCTAGCTTGGTCAGGCAGGCCACAGAATCAGGGCAAACAGAAAACAGTCTATGCTGCTAAGCCATCACATGTAATTCCAAGCAAATCCCTTTGCGTGCCCAAATGGGCTTATTACTGGAGGTCGGTCAGGAAAGTATGATGTTAGACTTGGCATCTTTTGGCATGTTTCCCCTGACTTTTTGCTTTCTGACCTCCCGGTTTTGACCCTGTTTTTGCTGGTGTGATGATTCTGCGCACTTTCCTCACTGCGGTCCAGTGGGAAAGTGCAAGTGCTCCTGTATAAAATGTGTTATGGATTGGTGTTTCCATGATTGGCCTATTTGGTTTATGTGTCAGTCCCTTGTAAAGTGCACTGCGAGTGCCAGGGCCTATAGACCAAATGCTGTTGGTGGGCTGCAGCACTGGATTGTGCCACCCACGCAAACAGCCCGTAAAGTGTAACTCGGGCCTGCCATCGCAGAGCCTGTGCGCAGCCTGGGGCTGCCATGTCGACTTGGCAAGTGCACACACTTGCAAGTCCCTAAACCTTCCCTTTGCTACATGTTAGTCACCCCTAAGGTAGGCCCAAGGTACCCCTGTGGGCAGGGTGCGTTGTACGCGAAAGGTAGGACATGCCCGGGTGTGTGCGGCATGTCCTGATAGTGAATTACAGCCTAGTTCGTTTTTCACTATTGCAAGGCGACCTGTTCCCCTAGGCCAGAACGGGCAGTTTTGATTATTACAGCTTATAATCCTAACTGACCCCGGGAACATGGTAGAAATTCGAGTTTAGTATGCCTGGACTCAGAATGATAAAATGCAGCTTTTAGTAAGGTTGGTTTTAACATTCTGTGTTTGAAAATACCACTTTTTAGAAAGTGGGTATTTTCTTGTCTAACCATCCAAGCCTGCCTCTGCGGGATTGTGTATTCCTTGTCTGGAATGTGAGTGACAGGGGCTGGGGGATGCCAGGAGACAGGGTGAGTCATCGCAGGGCTGAATAGCCAGATCGACCTGTAGATGGGTGGGAGGGGTCGCACCTGGGCCCTGAATAGGACAGGGCCTTCCCTCCACAATGCTGGCTCCACCTCCTGTGGTGCGTCTGATGTCCCTGGCCTACTCACTGAAAGAAGGGACGGAGACTTGTCAACAAAGTGCTCCAGAACTGGTTTGGACTAGGCAAAGGCCTCTCTGCCTTCAGAGAACAAAGGAATTTGGGATATAAATATTGGGGCCCTGACCCCATGAATTTAGATCTCGCTGGAAACAAGGAACCTGCCAAGACGAAGAGCTGGAAGAGCTGCCAGGAGGAGTACTGCCCCTTTGCTGTGTTGTTGCTTTGTTGGGTTGGCCTGCAGTTGCTGCTTCTGTCTTGGGCAGTGAAAGGACTGGACTGAACTTTCTACGAACTTGTGCTGAGTATCTCCAAGGGCCAGAAACCGAGCTGGCCTCCTGTTAAGAAGTCTCAGGGACTGCAAAGACTTCACAAGCCTCTGGGTACCGCTGCTGGAACGCTGTTTCAGTTGCCACAGGGAAGGAACTGCAACCGACTCCGTCAACCGAATCCATTCCTGGCCGGTGACCTGTTTGCACCGCAGACCGCATCGCCCCGCTTCGCATCGCAACCCTGGTCTCACCGTGGGCGGCGTCCGACGCCGCCAACATCGAGCCGCTGCTTGCACCGTGACCTGTGGGCACCGCAGTTCGCATCGCATCGCTTCACGGGGCCAGCCGGACCAGACCGACACTGTCGCTGCAACTGGCTCAAGAGTCGAGACCGCACCGCATTTGGGGCACCGCTCGCACGTCTGCGACGCACCGCTCCGACTCGCATCGCTGTCCGACGCCAGCTCCCGCACTCCGGCTAGGTCGCCTGCATCGCAACCTGTCAGCACCGCATCGAGCATCGTCTCGCCCTGCATCGCACGCCTTGGACTCACCGACTCCGTCTGCACGACGCTCATCGAGCCGCTGCCTGCACCGCATCGAGGGACACCGCACCTTGCATCGCTCCGTCTTGCACCGCAACCGCGACGAACGCCGACCGGCTCGTACACTCCGTACCAGCCACAACGAGAAAAGGTACTGTGACCGAGTCTGTTCACGACTCTGCTGGCCCGTATCGACGCGGTCGGCTGGAACTGTTAGACTCTGTGGTTTTCAGCATCACGGTAGGCTCGGACGGAGCTACCGACTCGTACGAACTTTGCTTTTGTGCTATTCCTGCAAAGAAGAAGTTAACGTATCAAGTATTCATTCAGTAAAGTACAGTATTGTGGATTTTTGTCGTAATTGGTCTTGTCTTGAGTATATAAAATATTGGTTATTTTTCTAAACTGGTGTGGTGTCCGTTTGTAGTGCTTACACTGTATTACTGTTGGTTATGTGCAAATGCTTTACACACTGTCTCTGAATTAAGCCTGACTGCTCGTGCCAAGCTACCCCGAGGGTGAGCAGGGGTTACTTCACGAGTGTAACAACCCTTACCCTGACTAGGAAGAAGGGTCCCTACTTGGACAAAGGTGCAAGCCCTTGCCAACTAGAGATCCCATTTCTAACATATGAGAATTAACATTTTCTAGGCCTTTAACCAATTTCATTTTTTAACACCTGCCGGATGCTTTGAAGCAGTCAAGTTAAGTAATTTGCCATTCAGGGAAGCCTTTCACCTTTTTGTGTGCAAACATCATGGTAGCAGTCAAACTAAAGGCTGAACTAAGATACTATTTTCGGGGTAACAGTAGCTCATCTCATTTCATTCTGCTTGTGTTGAAGGGTGCTGGCGCAAATGACTTTGAAATGCATAACATTATTAAGAGATGGCAGTAGCGTAGAGAGGATGCCATGGATCCTAAAGCAACCAAGGAAAATGGTTCTCCTGATTCCTGAGGTATGTAAGGACAGCAATAACACAGGAGCGGTGGGCTCCTCATATCCCTGTGTTTTGGTGCCGCTGCACTTGGTGATCATTGACAGCTTTGCCACTGGAAGCATGGCTCATTCATGAACGTTTGCTATACAGACATATCGACCTAAAGTTTCAAATCATATCCAGCTTGGACCTTGGCAACGTGGATCAGCTTTTGTCTTTCCAAGTTGGGCTGATCCACCATAGTCAAATAGATAAGAGCGTCTTTGGAAACAAGGAGTAACTTTTAAACTTGCAGCTATCTCTTCAACAGGCTTACCATGTCTGCTAAAATTAGCATAACAAAAGGACCCTTTCGCAATGTCAATAGTTTTGTTGTGAACAGCTAATTTCGACTAGAGACTCTTGGGTAACAAGAAGACAGACAAGTACCACAGAGGAGTCTAGTGACATATCCTGTCAGCGTTTGAAATCCGTGGGGTCTGCACAGCACTTCTCCCTTTGAGGGGGTACTATTTACCAGAAGGTTTAACTTGTTCTAAGTCACCCTTGATGCGTAATAAGGGAAATAAATCTCCATGGTCCTAACTATTTGAACCAAGGGAAAGATATTCTCTTAGAGGGGACGAAATGGTGGTTTCCACTTGAGGACTCACCAGAAGTTGAAAATGTGATTTCGGTTAGACACCCCAGTCAGAAATGTCGCCTTCCTAACTCAGGGAGTGTGTGGCCCAGGGTGGAGCTGGGCCTAGCTTCTGCAACAGCGGATATGTAGCCATAGTTGTGTGCGACTCCCCTCGCATAAATGTGAATTGACATTAAAAAGGGTCCTCACTCGATTTATAAAAGATTATATAGGTAGATCAAGGAGCAACCTCTGGCATTTTCCTTTGAAACCGTGAGGCAGCATTTAGGGAGCATTGGCATTTCAGTGGGGAGTAAACAGTGTACACCAGTAATTATACACTGCCAGTCAAGTGCACCGGGCTGCAGGACATGGATAGATGCAGTGGAAAAAAACCACAATTTTTAGAGTGGGTACTCCATTTCTTTACCCTAGGATAATCAAGGCAGTTGGGCGTCACTATGCACCCATGTACTGCAGATGCGGGAATCACCTACCACTGAATGTGCTTAACTTGGTAACGGGATACAGAACACCTGCAAATATTAAACAGGCATCGACAACTATTGCACCCAGCACTAGTTGTCTTCTAGCGAGACTTCAGGATGTCGGGGATCTCATAAAGGAGGGGAGGGTGAGGAGGGTGCTCAGGGGTTGGGTGCACCTGGCCCCAGTGGGTCAGGATGGGAGGAGGCCAGTCTCATACCGAGTACTTTCAACACAACTGCATGGCTGAGAAGGCCAGTGCTTATACTGGCAGACCCCAGTAGCTCACCGGTAACCGCTGTTAATCGGCCTCCGAGCACGGAAATCGCAGAATAGTGCCCCATGTTTTTTTATTTTGATAAACTGAATTTATTGAGTTTTGCAGTAAAAAAATTAACAAGAGACACATGTAGCATATCAGTGAAACAATACAGCATATGACCACTTACAGGCTATTAAATTACATGATGGCATTACATAGAGCAACACCAGCTCACTGCTCCTGAATTGTAATGCTAGGGTAAATGACCAAGCTATTTCCCCCATACTCGACCACGTTTCAGAGGACAACCCGGGCTTCATAGACCAGTTACTCTTGTTGTGAACACCAGTCCACCCCAGTTGCCACTGTTACAGTGTAGGGGGTGCTGGTTTTTCCAGCGAGTGGCAATGTCTTGTTGGCGACCACAAGTGCCATGCCCAAGAATGAGTGATCAGCTCTAGTACCCCCAGAGCCATCAAGGACTCCCTACAAAAGCATCAGTGGGGAAAGGGGGACCTCCTATCCCAGCGTATCGATTAGTTCACCCACCACTGTGGACCAACAAACCTGAATCCTAGGACACAGCGACACCATGTGATAGAAATCCGCAGACATAGCTCGACAACGTGGACAAGTGGGTTCAGGGAGGAGACCCACTCAGTGGAATCGAACCAGGAAAAGGTATGCACCATAAAGGTAATATGTTTGAATAAAGCACAACCTTGAGGAGATGGTAATAACCTTAGGTGCCATCAGTGCATCCCGCCAGTCATCGTCCTCAAGGGAACCCAAATAAACTCTCCCACCGGATTCTAAGGTGGTCCAAAGTGCCTGGTGCATTAATGATTAATGTGTAGTAGATTTTGGAGACCCCACCCTTGCCCAATGCACCCATGAGGAGCTTGGCTTCTAGTGGACTAAACTCAGGGAGAGGGTGAGTCTGAGAAATATGGGCTTGAAGGGCATGTTCCAGTTGAAGGTATTTGCAGAATTGTGTGTTACTCAGGGTGGAGATGTCTTGAAGTTCCTGAAAAGATCGAATATGTGTCCCCGACCATACAGCACCCAACTGCGAAACACCAATAAGGTCTCATTTCCTAAAGCCCCGCAGAGCAGCTGACTCACACAGCCAGGTGTCGTGCCAGAGGGGTGTTTTCTGCATGAGTGTAGTGTTCCAGTGAGTGTGGCATGGGGCAGCTCTCCAAGCCAGGAGAACTGTTTTTGTCACCAGGGGAGTGCCGTGTGGGATTGGGGAACCATAGAGCTTGGGAAACCCTAAGAGTGATTGTTCCAGTCTCTAAGCGGGATCCGACCAATCCCCATTGAACCAGTCTTGTATCACTAGGAGGTTAGGTAGTAGAGATATAGATTGGCCATACCTAAGCCGCTATTATAAGGGGCATGTTGGCAGTGTATAAGGGTGAGTGCCTCATGGTTAAACATGTCCATTATCTGGTGTGGGCAATGAGGACCGGCATAGAATTTGAGAAGAACTGGATGGTACACTCCATCCAGGCAATCAGAGGAAAACAGTATTACAAGGAACTTAGGACGCCATATACAGCACTGGTTGATTTTCCGAGTTATTATGATAAGGCTGATCCTTCTGCCTGCTTGGAGGCCATCGATCCATTGTATGGTCTGGTACTGCCCAGAGCTGATGATTGGGCAGTCGATCCGACCACGGGTGCTCTGATTGGGCATGCTGTGCCTGCCAAGGAGTTTTTTCCTGGTGCAACAAGCAGTTGGCTTGGGCATGCTGTCAATGCACTGGTGGTTTTTCCTGCGTATAGTGAGGCTGGGCATCTTGCTGGCTGTGGCCAGGAGAGTGTTGGTCTAACAAATGCTCTGGTGCTGCATGGGCAATCGGTGAGACCAAGAGTGCTTTGATGGGGCTCGCTGGGCCTGCCAGATGAGTTTCACTTCATTTTACAAGCGGTTGGATTTGGGGCGCTGGATGAACACTGGGGTTGTTTCCCGGAATATAAGGAGCCCAGCATCTTTCTGATTTTGTTAGGAGGGTGTTGCTCCAACAAACATTCTGGTGCTACCGGAAGCTGCTGCAAGGGCCATCGGGAGGACTGGGTATATATCCCTAATAAGGGAGAAGGAGGTAGGCGTACTCTGCAGTGGGGTTTATTAGGGACCAGTTGAGGGAAGGGGATGTGCACAGTTGTGCCCTTCCCCTGGGACATACTCACATGGTCCAGTTGTCTGGCTTCTGCTAGGAGTACATTGTTTTGTTGCAAACTGGGTACACTCCGGTAGAAGTAACTCCGGAGAGGGAGAGATTGCCAATGACCTCCTTCCCCTGTGGCGGAAAAAGGGGGCCTATCCAAGATTCTGGACTCTTTTTTTGGGACTGGCTCCTTGATGGGGTGTTGATTGGTGTGGGCACTGGGCTGGCAGGAGGGGGGACTGACCTGCTGGTGGTCCTGGATCTTTCTGCCCTAACCCATGATGCCTGGATTTGTACAATTTGAGGGGCTTTGCCTGGTAACAGACTCCCCGGCAGGGGCAGACCACTATGCAGTGCCCTAGTGTCAATTTGAGGGGGCTTTGCCTGTTGACAGGTACCCCGGCAGACCATGATGCGGTGCCCTGGTGTATGTGTTCGTATAAATTCCACCGTGATGGGAGTGGAAGACTTCACTAATTTATGCCTAATGCATGCTGCCAATAATTTCTCCAATTTTCTGATGCCCTTGATGGAGGGTCTGGGTGATGTATAGAGTTGGGGCCTTCTGCCACAATGCATTCCATAGATTGGTACTGTAATGGAAAATGTTGACAATTGCTATATTGCTGGTACAATCTGTGAGCTGTTTGCTGATTTGATCATGCATCCTGTATCCTCTTAATCTAATGTCTACATAACTATGGTTACATTCTCGCTGATACTGTGTGAAGAAAAGGCTACGTCTTGGTGAAACCACCGCAATCTGTGTTGTCTCTCTCCTTGGGAGGGTTACCAGTGTGGGGGCGACTTGCACGCTGTGAGCGCACTATACATTTTCCTTTCACCCTATAATATGAGCTTATTAATGCATCAAAATCAGAGCATACTGAGGGCTGAAAAGAGTGAACATGTACGTAATAAGCAAGTTACATACTTTCAGTAACGCTCTTTCTGGCAGATACTCTATATGCCTGCAGATTCCACACCTTTTGAATATTCCCCAGGCATCAGACTAGATCCGGAAACATTTCAGCAGTAACTCTGCATTGCCGGAAGGTGGCGCTTTGAGGCTCTGCACTGTTGCTGTTCCTCTCTAGAAATGATGTACGGGGCCTATATAGGCGCCATTCCAGCACCCTGATGTCAGCTGCTTTCGACACTGTCCACACCCCCTGATGATGATCCCCAAAAACAAATTGGTAGACAGTGTGCAGATTCCTAGTCTTGGGACCTTATTAATGGATAGAGTCCAATCACAGAACAGGGAGGATGGAGGGGTCGGTAAGGAAACGTTTGCTAGATAGAGACTCCACCAGAAAGAGCGTTACCAAAGTAAGTAACTTGTTCTTCTGATAGAGACTTCTAGCCGCAGATTACTCACAATTTGAATAGATACCAAAACAATACCTATTTGGAGGTGGGTCTGTGAAAGGACCCAAACCAGGACCTAGTGGGCAACATGCCCCTCCCGGTGAACCTGACTGTCCAGGTTATAATGCTTCGTGAACGTTTATATGACGCCCACGTAGCCACCTAGCAAATGTCCAAGACAGGGACTCCATGTGCCAATGCAGTGTTAGCAGCTTTGTCTCTAATAGGAAGAGCATGCAGTCTTTCTGGAGGCTGCTTTTTAGCCAATACGTATCTTTATGCAGAGCACGATCCAGCTAAAGATGGTTCGATTCTGCACTGCCTTGCCTTTTTTTGTTTCAGACAACTCCACAAAGAGCTGATTGCTCACCTAGTATTATTTAGTACAATCCATACAGAAGCTCAGAGCTCTCTTGGGGTCCAGCTGAGGGACTCTCTCTTGCTCCTTTGAGGGGTGATGCGGAGCATAGAATGCTGGCAGAGTGATGGATTGACCAACGTGGACTGGTGTGACAACCTTTGGCAGGAAGGAAGCTACTGGGATAACTTTGGCCTCGTCTGTCCTGATCTTCTTGAGAACTTGGGGCAGGAGTGGTATTGGTGGAAAGGCTTACAGGAGTCCCAAGTTCTACTCAAGGTGGAATGTGTCTCCGAGAGATGCCTTGGAAACTCCAACGCACAGAAGTGCTGACATTACACATTCTCAGCAGTGGTGAACAGACTGAGCCAAGGGTCTCCCAAGTCATGGAAGAGACCTTGCAGAATCTCCAGGTGTTGCACACTGGAAACAATTTGAGGTACAATTTCTCTGAGAAACACAAAGGGAGCTCCGAATCCGTGTCTGGTGGGACATAAAGAAAGGAACTGACATCAGTGTGCAGGACTGGCACCTATATAAGCCCTGCACATAATTTCCGGAGCGGAACGGAGTCAGTGCAGAGACGCAAGGTGCCACTTTCGGGCTCACAGAGGTACTGCTGAAAAGTTTCCAGATCCAGTCTAACACCTGGGAAATATATTTAAAAGGCGAGGAATCTGTGGCTAGAAGTCTCTATCAGAAGTTAGATTTCACATTCATTCCCAGATATCTGTAGGAGAAAGAGGACATAAAGTTCAGCTGAAATGCAAGCATGAAATATCCATAATGCATTGCTTTATACAGTGACTTATAAGCCGAAGTGTGTGTTGATTCATAAAGATGCACAATTCTCAGAAAAAATAACATTTAAAGTGACATAAAAGGAAGGGTCTTACAGGAGATACTGGACGCCTCATGGGATTTGGGGATGAAGTACCCTATGGAAGAAAGAGATATCAATTAACAGATTAAGCAAGGTAAACACAATACCTTAATGCAGTAGCAATAAATTACAAGATAATTGTTTAGAGTCTGGAGGAAGCTCACTGGACAGCCAGGGCAGTGCATTGGGGACATTGTGCCATCTCCTAATCAAGAAACTGCCCTGTTTTGTAAGACTGTCCCAGGTAAGGAAAACACATGACAGTCACCCTGCCCTAAATAAAGTGGGATGAAAGTCAAAATGACCAAGGGACCCCTTCCCTTTTGTGAATGTGAAATAAATGTTTGTTTAACCAAGCAAAAAAAAACAATAGTGAGCCTGTCCCCTCTAAGGGAAATGGGCTATATTTAAAAAAATGTCCGCTTTATTAAAAAGCAATCACAGACATGGTCTACTGACCCCAGCAGGCTACCATCCCTGTGATGGTTGCGCTTCCTGGTGGATGGCAAATTGTGACCTACCTCATTAACACTCATGAGGTAGGTCAATTTGCAACCTGCTAGAAATCAGTAATTTAAAAATTAAAACTTTTAGACTTTACCAAAAATCAAGCCAGAAAAAAATGCTTTTTTCAAATCGCTCTTCTAAATGTTCTTACATCAGGCCCTTAATGTCAATTTTTCTCAAATTTTCCAGAAGTGGATGACTGTGCAGATTCTTTTTCATCCAACAGTAGATTTTCTTTGAATACGCCACTGTCGCTGAATTTTTGAGAGGAATTGAAATAACAAACTTCCATTGTCACAAATCATAATGGAGAGCCTGATTTAGATCTTGACTGATGGGTTACTCTGTCCCAAAAGTGATGGATATCCCTTCTGCTGAAATATTAATCCTATTATATCCTATGGGATTTATATTTTGGCGGACGGGATATCCGTCACCACTGTGACGGAGTAACCCGTTCGCCAAGATCTAAATCAGGCCCTGGGTTTTTAAAAGCTTTTTCCAAGATTTCCACAGAATCACAGAAAGGAGTATGTATGCACATTATCTCATAGACATATAGGGCGGTATCAATAAACATTTTATCCTGGCGCTTTTTCATGTCCTTGATGGAAAGTTAAAGCAGTGGTGGATCCAAAAACCTTTTATCACTGTATTACTAAAACAGGAATTTAGAGGTGGTACTGTGTGACAAGAACGCTGGTGCTCATTTGTTGTATGGCATTTTGTTATGGTGGTGAAGTGTTCTATTTTTTTTTGTGCAACTGTGTTTTCGTGCTCTAGTTTTGCAATGTGATTTTGTGGTGTTGAACTGCAGCTGTTGTGCTGCGTTCTGTTTTGACTGTTATGTGTTCTCGTATATTTTAACTCTGGTGCTATGTTTTCTTTCTCTATGTTGTTGCATTTACATACAGGCATGGATTTACAAACACTTTGGGGCTTACTACGATGTCGATCAGAGTTGCCTCCGACCAACACCGTCTCGGTCTCTGGACCGACTGACCTCCGGTCGACAGTTCCGACCTCCTGATTACGATGTGACCCAACACTGTTCAGTCGCATACTCACTTTTTCTTTATGGGAGCTTGTGTTATGGCGTAAACCGGCTGTGATACAGGCTCCTATAGAGAAATGGGTGTGTGTGTAAAACCCTGCACCCTGTGGCAGGGACCTCATGGTGCCTGCCACACAGTGCAGGGTTTTACAGGGGGGTATCCTGGGTACCCCCTCGGCCACCAACCATAGGCCGCAGAGGCATGGTGGCCCTGCTAGGGGCCCCCAAATTCGCTCTCCGACAGCCTTTCCGTGTCAGAAAGGCCGGCACAGAAATGCTGTGGGAAACCGACATCGTAATCCTGACGGTGGAAGCGCCGTCCATAGGGGATTATGGTGCGGTTTCAACCAGCCGGAAGACTCAGAGAGCCGGTCGGATCCACAACAGAATGACTGGCCGGTTTACTTTCTGACCGCCGAATCGTAATTCGATGGTCGGACAGTAAACCGACTGTGTTGGGCGGAATGCCTCTGACAGCGCTCGGAAAGTTTCCGACTAGCGGCCGGAGGCTTTCCAACCGACATCGTAATTGGCCCCTCTTCAGTCACATTTGCGTTACTTTTTTAATGCAGATCTGACAAAAACTGTTTGTATTTGCAATCCAATGCAAATCACATTTTGCATTGGATTGTAACCCAAAGTAACGCAATGCAATGTGCTGCCTTTCATTACTTTGCGTTAAGCAGGCATTTTGTGGGTGGTGCATTGGAATTCCTGTACATCCACCCATGGATTCTGACGCAAATTCATATATATAAAGACTAATAGACATGGATGTGCAACAAAATCCTGCACCTCTATGAACTGGCATAGCAAAGAGAAATAATTTGATTTCTCATCATTTTGTCTCTATGCATGTGTGCTGTCTTCTACAGCACACATACAGAGAGAAATTTGTTTGTAACATAACTTTTGCAGAGGAGGGGACAACTTCCTGCACAATAACTATGCTGATAATAATGCAGACACCATTCCGCTATGGTAAAATGGTGTCTTCATTGGCCCATGAAATTATAAAGGGTGGCAGCACAGAGAGAGCGAGCAGAAGAAAGTCACTTCTTTGTAGTCATGGCGCTGTTCAGCTCTCTCCAGTTCACACAACGCAATACAGCAACTTCACTTGCTGTGCTATTTCGTGTAATTTAATTGTAAATATGGGCCTCAATGATTTACTTTACATATGTCAACAACTGCTGGTATATTATCAGCCAAAATCTGCATGCCTTGAAAGCTCCTTTCACATTTACCCCTACCTAAAGTGATATGATAGTGCTGCCCCAGCTCTTTAACCACATACAACATCTGTCACACCAAAACTGTTGCAAAGATTAATATTTTAGCGCTCCTGGTGTTCACTTTATGTAGTAGAGACCAGAATGTCAACTTCCTGTTCTGCTTTGAGTCGTTTTATAGCTAATTTAGAAACCTGAAACAAAGCACCACATAATCGCTAGCATATTGTCTCCAACATCCACTCTTTTGGGATGATTTGAGTAAATCAGGTAAATTCTTTTTATTTTCAAAACATTTTTGATACATTGAGTGAATGGTTGAGGTATGGAAGGGGTGAGCAGGAAACCATTATTTTTTGTCTGATTTTTTTCTTTGTTGTTGCTATATGAGCTGGATGCATGTAGCAGCATGGGAGGCCTCCTGTAAGGGGAAAGGTTTTTTTTTTTGTTGTACTGTATTTGTATTTATGCACAGGCTGCTCTGGAATTAAATACTTTTTTCATTACAGAATGGAGGCATGGACATCATTTAGGGGTCGCCAGGGGTCGCAGTAGCAACCCCTAGCTTGCCACTGCTATCCTACCACTCTCCTTGTGACCCTTAATCTCAGGTTGCAGAGGGCAGCAGGAGAAGCAGAGGAAGCACGACATTTTCACTAAAAAAAAAAAAAATAATAAGGTCTGGGATTCCCCGGCTGCTCTTACTGGGGACAAGTAACAGTTGAAATTTGCCACTGTTTTAATTTGTCCCATCAGCTAATGTTTTGCTAAAGTATTGCCTAGCAACACAGACTTCAAGGCCTCCCAGACCCATGACTCTATCAGGAAGGAACATTCTTCACCTGCAGGCACTAGGAGGACAGACATCACTGAGAAGGAGTTATGATGAAATTAATATGTTTTTGCTATTTCGTTTGTGCAATTGTTCTCATGTTTAAGTTAGCATTCGCAGCACCATTTTATGTTTAGCTGCCATTTTGAATCATGTTGTCTGCTGCGTATTCCCTCCTCGAGAAGCAGGCTGTGGAAAAGTTCCATTTCGTCAAGGTTAGGCCTTGCTCTACTAATGAATACACTGTTCTTATTAACGCATTCCTTTCCCATAGATAGAGGCTTTCTCCCACTAGTCTAGCGGTAGGCACAAACAGAACGACCTTGGCATAGAGATAATGTGCCTCAGAGTCGAAACTCATCCTACTGTACTTCTTTGTTTTAGCTGCACCTGCTAGAAGAATTCCATTATGGGCGGGACTTTCTTGGTTGAGAAATGTACATAATGTATCTCTATGTTTGCTGAAGTCAGTCCCTCTGCAGCAAACCTAGGAGGCTGGTCAGACTGGATTCCGCTTGAGTGTGCCTGAATAAAATATACTTGGTTTGTATTCTCTATTGTCTGACCGACTCTTCATTTGTATGCAAAGCTGAGAGGTGGTCGCAAGTGACCCGGGTGGCCCTAATGGGGTCACTTCCTTCTGTTGGTGCCCGAACAGGGACTCCATCGGGTGACCCATCCTCGCCCGCGATGGGTGAGGAGGTCGGGGCCATCGTCGGGTCGGAAGGGTGGACCAGGGATCCCTGCACGAGAAAGTCCTGAACTCGCAGCTGCCCCGTCTGTCTGACCGGTCGGTGCCTCGCCCAGCGGACCTCTCAACTGGGGTCCTAAACGGCAAAACCCTTAGATCTGAACGTTTGGTCTGAAGAGTCGGCAGTGAAGAATAAATTTGTTTGACCTGTGTGCACCAGGTGAGTTTGTTTTGGTTCTTTGTGGATATGGTACCATTTTTGTTTGTCTTTGGCACGGTCTGAGGACCGATTTTGGTTTGCATTTGGTACGGTCTGAGGACCGATTTGGATACAAATTGTTTGTGAACACTTTGCCAGGAAACATAACTAATTTGGCCCACTTTTGAAAATGCCTGGAATGAGCCGTTTTTTGGTTTCTTGTTGTCGCTGTTGTTCTGCTGATGCTCGGCTGGAAGAAAGTCAGCCAGCGCCTCCGGAAGGCACTCCGAATTTTGATATGTATGTAAAACATGGCCTTGGCCCTATTATGTTTAGTACGTTATGGCACAAATATACGAGGGACAATGCCGAGCTGCAGTGGCCGTTGACGGGCACTTTTGATGAACAAAAAATTGGGTTTTTACAGGAGAAGTTGTTTGCAAGAAGAAGTAAGCAGTCTATGTTTCATTCCTCAGAACATGGCAAAAAGAGGCTAAACAGAGGCGGATGAAAGCAGAGAAAGAGGCCCGGAAAGGGAGAATGCAAACATTGACTCAGAAAGCTGTAGCGCATGATAGAGAGAAGTAGGAGATAGGAATAGAACGTGAAGATAGGAAGTTTCGACTGAATATTGATAAATCTTATGTAGCCCGAGAAGAAAATGATGCTTTTGTGGAAGAATTGCTAGATGCTTGACTCCCACCTCCGTATGCCCCACAGAGAGTATATCCCGCTCTTCCCCCACAGGCCCAGCTACCCGGTTCTTCTGTCCCTGCTGTTTCTACTTCTGTTACTATTGATCAGACTGCCTTGGCCACGGCACCTCCTGTCCTTTCTTTGTCTTCGCCGACTGTGGCAACTAGGACTGTTAGCACTCCTGCAACACCTATTGCTTCGGCATCCCTTTCCCAAGCTCTTACACCCACGACCCAGCCAGCAGCGACGTTAATGTCCACGACCTCTGTTGTCACTCCCACTGTGTTCCTCCACTCCACATCACAGACTGGGGGGACACCAGTACGTGGCCCTGAAGATAGAGACTGGACGAAATTTAAGGAACGCCTGGGGCGAACGTTGGTGTGATCTGATATGGGAGATGCAGAGAAACAGGTAGTGACTAACCAGGCTGCGCAGTGGGCCCGAAACCCCATTTATGGTGTGGCGGATGTGTGGAGTGTGATGAGAGATTATGAGCCCTTTGTACAACAGCATGCCCTTAAGCACATGTCGGCTACTTTAATTGGACTTTGGGAGCAGTGTTTCAATGATGCAGTACTGCAGATTATCTATGATATTAAGAATCATGTATACGTTGCTGATATGGCGCCTGGTCAGGTTTTTGGTAATGTCACGACATTGGTTGCTTATCGGGGTAGGCTGCTTGAGAAGAGCCCGACGACAGTCTCTCAGTTTCCGATGAGGGAGGTCCACCCCATATATCACCCTGAAATACCAGAGCTATGGGATCAGCACAATGTTGTTACAAGACCAGGGGTAGCGGCCCATTTCCAGGAACAGTGGGTTTATACCCCATGGGAAAGGAGTGAGGTCTTGTCCCTTAAAACTCAGTTACCTGACCCTAGGAAAAATCCTACTGCATATTATAAAGAATTGACTGAGGCAGCTTCTTTGATAGTAATGACGCTTGTGGATATCGAAATGTTCTTTGGTTTGTTGGTTCCTGTTGATATTTGGAGACAGGTACACACACAGGATCACGTCTGCTGCTGTGAGTAGCATGTCTCCTCAAATGCAGTCCAGATTGGTGCTTGTGTCTACAGTGTCTATGACAGTGAGTGGTGTGTTGTGTGAAGGATGCATATGTTGCTGAACGATGTGGGAGTGGAATGCAGCTCACAACTGCAACTTGTGTGACTGACACCATGGTACAGTGTCCGGTATATTGGTGTGTCCATTGCATTCACTGTCAGGTGTCCCCTGTCAATGATGTCTCTGTGACTTCCTGTGTGTTTTGTGCTATGTAGTATGTCTGATTCTCCACAGTTGTCATCTGCAAGACACACCTTCACAGCCAGGCCAGGGGGCACCCATGGACACTGCATCCCCTGACAGTGTGTGTAAACATAGAGTTGCAATGGCTGTGAGTGTGTACGTGTTTGGGTTGGCCAGTGCATGGGTGT
Organism: Calotriton arnoldi; assembly: GCA_963921515.1. NCBI lineage: Eukaryota > Metazoa > Chordata > Amphibia > Caudata > Salamandridae > Calotriton > Calotriton arnoldi. The sequence goes on from CAWUFW010004708.1 coordinate 1,262,339, forward strand.
GAATTGCAGGCACATCATTTCTCATGCCCATGTGTCAGCCATCTTGCCGGGGCTTTTACTTTGGGAGTGACTAGTCCCACGTGTGCAATGTGTTTTTGCATAGTAGGTGTGTGTATGGCCAGCATTGGTGGTATTTGGTTGACATCCGGACCTCCTTCTCCCCCCAGCCCAGTTATCCCACTATGAAGCATGCCACCCTTGCAGTGGGTGCAGGTTAACTCTCAGGATGTCAGTCAGTGGTGTCCTGCTGTTGGTTGGTGCACAGTTCCCAGCAGGGCCTTGTGCTCCCCACAACAGAGCACCATTGTCAGACATCTTTGAAGTGGCTTTTCACTCCCTGTGAGGTGTGCATGCTTCAGTGTGAGCTTGCTGGGCCATGTGGGTGGGGGATTTTGAGCTGTGACTACCACTCCCATCATGCTATTGCCTACACCCCCTTCCCAGCATGCCCATACTTCCTTCCTTTTGAGTTGAATTCACTGTGTGTGAGTGTGACAGCAATGGCAAGATGGCTGGCAGTGTGGTCCTGTTGTTTGTTGGTGCACAGTTCCCAGCAGGGCCTTGTGCTCCCCACAGCTGAGGCCAGTGTCAGACATCTTGGAAGTGGCTTTTCACTCACTCTCTTGTACAGCACGGTCCCAGGTGTGTTGTTTGGAGTTAGTGGAAGTGGTGTGTGTGTAAGGGCCTGCTGGTAGCTGTAGTCGGAGCTGGCACTCCTCCTCCCCCCAGGCCAGACATCCCACCATGAAACATGCTTCCATTGCAGAGAGTGCAAGTTGGTTGTCAGGATGTCAGTCAGTGTTGTCCTGCTGTTGGTTGGTGCACAGTTCCCAGCAGGGCCTTGTGCTCCCCACAACAGAGCACCATTGTCAGACATCTTTGAAGTGGCTTTTCACTCCCTGTGAGGTGTGCATGCTTCAGTGTGAGCTTGCTGGGCCATGTGGGTGGGGGATGTTGAGCTGTGACTACCACTCCCATCATGCTATTGCCTACACCCCCTGTTAGACTTGGCATCTTTTGGCGTGTTTCCCCTGACTTTTTGCTTTCTGACCTCCCGGTTTTGACTCTGTTTTTGCTGGTGTAATGATTTTGCGCACTTTCCTCACTGCTGTCCAGTGGGAAAGTGCAAGTGCTCCTGTATAAAATGTGTTACGGATTGGCGTTTCCATGATTGGCCTATTTGGTTTATGTGTCAGTCCCTTGTAACGTGCACTGCGAGTGCCAGGGCCTATAGACCAAATGCTGTTGGTGGGCTGCAGCACTGGATTGTGCCACCCACGCAAACAGCCCGTAAAGAGTAACTCGGGCCTGCCATTGCAGAGCCTGTGCGCAGCCTGGGGCTGCCATGTCGACTTGGCAAGTGCGCACACTTGCAAGTCCCTAAACCTTCCCTTTTCTACATGTTAGTCACCCATAAGGTAGGCCCAAGGTACCCCTGTGGGCAGGGTGCGTTGTATGCGAAAGGTAGGACATGCCCTGGTGTGTGTGGCATGTCCTGATAGTGAATTACAGCCTAGTTCGTTTTTCACTATTGCAAGGCTACCTGTTCCCCATAGGCCAGAATGGGCAGTTTTGATTATTACAGCTTATAATCCTAACTGACCCCGGGAACATGGTAGAAATTCGAGTTTAGTATGCCTGGACTCAGAATGATAAAATGCATCTTTTAGTGAAGTTGGTTTTAACATTCTGTGTTTGAAAATACCACTTTTAGAAAGTGGGTATTTTCTTGTCTAACCATCCAAGCCTGCCTCTGCGAGGTTGTGTATTCCTTGTCTGGAGTGTGAGTGACAGGGGCTGGGGGATGCCAGGAGACAGGGTGAGTCAGCACAGGGCTGAATAGCAAGATCTACATGTAGATGGGTGGGAGGAGTTGCACCTGGGCCCTGAATAGGACAGTGCCTTCCCTCCACAATGCTGGCTCCACCTCCTGTGGTGCGTCTGATGTCCCTGGCCTACTCTCTGAAAGAAGGGACGGAGACTTTTCAACAAAGTGCTCCAGAACTGGTTTGGACTAGGCAAAGGCCTCTCTGCCTTCAGAGAACAAAGGAATTTGGGATATAAATATTGGGGCCCTGACCCCATGAATTTAGATCTCGCTGGAATCAAGGAACCTGTCAAGACGAAGAGCTGGAGAGCTGCTAGGAGGAGTACTGCCCCTTTGCTGAGTTATTGCCTTGTTGGGTTGGCCTGCAGTTGCTGCTTCTATCTTGGGCAGTGAAAGGACTGAACTTTCTACAAACTTGTGCTGAGTATCTCCAAGGACCTGAAACCGAGCTGGCCTCCTGTTAAGAAGTCTCAGGGACTGCAAAGACTTCACAAGCCTCTGGGTACCGCTTCTGGAACGCTGTTTCAGTTGCCACAGAGGAAGGGAACTGCAACCGACTCCGTCAACTGAATCCATCCCTGACCGGTGACCTGTTTGCACCGCAGACCGCATCGCCCCGCTTCGCATCGCAACCCTGGTCTCACCGTAGGCGACGTCCGACGCCGTCAACACCGAGCCGCTGCTTGCACCGTGACCTTTGGGCACCGCAGTTCGCATCGCATCGCTTCACTGAACCAGCCGGACCCGACCGACGCGGACGCTGCAACTGGCTCAACAGTCGTGACCGCATCGCATTTAGGGCACCGCTCGTACGTTTGCGACGCACCGCTCCGACTTGCACCGCTGTCCGACGCCAGCTCCCGCACTCCGGCTTGGTCGCCTGCATCGCATCCTGTCAGCATCGCATTGAGCATCGTCTCACCCTGCATCACACGCCTTGGACTCACCGACTCCGTCTGCACGACGCTCATCGAGCCGCTGCCTGCACCGCATCGAGGGATACCGCACCTTGCATCGCTCCGTCTTGCACCGCAACCGCGACGAACGCCGACCGGCTCGTACACTCCGTACCAGCCACAACGAGAAAGGTACTGTGACCGAGTCTGTTCACGACTCTGCTGGCCCGTAGCGACGCGGTCGGCTGGAACTGTTGGACTCTGTGTAATTCAGCATCGCGGTAGACCCGGACGGGGCTACCGACTCGTACGAACTTTGCTTTTGTGTTATTCCTGCAAAGAAGAAGTTACCTTATCAAGCATTCATTTTTAAAGTATAGTATTGTGGATTTTTGTCGTAATTGGTCTTGTCTTGAGTATATAAAAATATTGGTTATTTTTCTAAACTGGTTTGGTGTCCGTTTGTAGTGCTTACACTGTATTACTGTTGGTTATGTGCAAATGCTTTACACACTGCCTCTAGAATAAGCCTGACTGCTCGTGCCAAGCTACCAAGGGGGTGAGCAGGGGTTATTTTAGGAGTGTAACTCCCTTACCCTGACTAGGAAGAAGGGTCCCTACTTGGACAAAGGTGCAAGCCCTTGCCAACTAGAGATCCCATTTCTAACATTGGTTGTCAGCGGTGAGGATAGGACTTGTGTTTGCACTTGACTTACAGTGATTGGTGTGCACTACTACCATATCGCAGACCATTACGTACCACATACTGGTTCTTTTTCTTTTGGCCTATTTTTGATCTTGCCAGTTTTCAACTCACTACTTTTGTCATGCCTGAATCAACTGCATCATCCGTTGCATCTCTGGAAGTTATCTTTGAGGAGGATAGGTTGGAGTCCTACGCCGTAAAGAAACTACGAGCGATTTGTAAAAACCTGAAAGTCCAAATTAAAGGCCTCACAAGGAAGGAGGAGCTACAGAAGGCGCTGAGGGCCTGGGTAGCAGCCAGACATGCCAGTGGGCAGCCTGGTAATCTCAGTGAGGAGGTGGAGGAGCCTATTTCCAGGGTGGATGTGCTTTTGGGTGAGGGGGAACCCGCCAGGTCAGGCAGCAGCAGTCTGTCCCCAGAGGAGCTGGAGGACAGGCGGGAGGCAAGGCAGTTTGAGCTGCAGAAGCTCAGGCTGGAGGGTGAGCGGGAGGCGAAGAGGGAGGAGAGGAGATTGGCCATGGAGGAGAAGAAGATGCTCTTAGAGCATGAGAGAGAACTGAAGGAGCTAGAACTTAGGAGTAAGTCAGGCTCAGATGGTGGCAGCAATTCGTCCAGAAAGGCAGACAGGATTGTGCACATTCCCAAGAATGTAGGCAAGGAGTTCAAGAAGGGGGATGACATACAAAGGTGGTTTCAGGGTTATGAGGCAGCCATACACATGAATGGGGTCCCTGAGGAGAATTGGGGAGCAGGATTGTGGCCACTTTTCCCTGAAGAAGCAAGGGATGCTCTGATAGCTTTGGGTAAGGGGTATCACCTCAGAAATGCTGACATGAAGGATGCCCTTCTCACTAAGTATGGTCTTACTCCTGAAAAGTACAGGGATCAGTTCAGGTCCAGTAAGAAGTCTGATGCCAACACTTGGTTGGAATGTGTGGATGTGTTCTGCAGGTCGCTGAATGGTTGGGTGAAGGGCAGTAGTGTAACAGATTTTCAGGGGCTCTACAACTTGATTGCATGGGAGCACTTGTCTAGTCTATGTTTTGCAGATCTGTGCCAGCACCTAGTGGATAGTAAGCTAACTGACCCCAGGAAGCTTGCTATGGAAGCGGACCGCTGGGTGAGTACCAGGGTCCACAAGAAAGCGTTTGGGGAGACTCAGCCAAAGGTGGGCAGGGTCCCCAGCAGAAAGGTGGGGGGACAAGGGTAAAGCACAGGAGTTCTCTAAAGGGCCCCAAACTAGTACCCAGGGTAAAGGTTCCCAGCCCCCCGGTGATAAGAAGAAAGGGGTCTCTACAGGGAAGCCTGTTGAGACCGGCCCCCGCAAGTGTTATGCATGTGACCAGGTAGGTCACTTTAAGGGGGACCCCAAGTGCCCAAAGGGGACACAGCCACCCACCGGTGGACAGTCCAAAGTGTTGGCTAGTGTAGCGCTTGGGGAGGAGGGGTGCCCACAGGAGGGTGGGGATCCCGCAGAAATTACCCTTGTCTCACTAGGGGACAGTGAGATGGTCCCAGGAAACCAGGTGCCCCCTAACACAAAGAAATATAGCACCTGGGTGACCATCAATGGGAATAGGGTAGAGGCTCTCAGAGACACTGGAGCCAGTGTGACCTCAGTCCGGTGTCACCTGGTGTCTGAGAAGCAAGTAGTCCCAGGAGCATTCCACCAAGTAGTTGCTGTAGACAACTCTGAGCGCCAGTGTATGGTGGCGCAGCTTCCCTTTGAATGGGGGGGTCTCAGGTCCCTTGAGGGTGGTTGTGAGCCCTACCATGCCGGTAGATTGTCTGCTAGGTAACGACCTGGAGCAGTCCTTATGGAAGGAGGTTGAGCTCAGGTCTCACTTGGAGATGCTTGGGTTGCCAGAGTGGGCATGCATGTCTACTCGGTCAATGGCAGCCAGAAAGGGTGATCAAGAGGACTTGGAGCCTGGAACAGTGGCCCAGGTCCCTGCCAAGAGAAAGGGCAGGGGCGCGGGAAACCGGCCCCCGAAGTTCCCACGGACCGGGAGGAGGCGGACCTCGAGGGGACGCCCCGGTGCCTACAGGGGAGCAGGTAGCCGAACTGGGAGACATCTCTGAGCTGACCCATTGGCAGCAAGAAGGGGGTCCCACCAGGGAGGAGTTCTGCAGGGAGCAGAGCGAGTGCCCTACTCTGGAGGGTCTGCGGCGGCAGGCTGCAGACCAGGCAGCTGGTAATCAGTCTGGGTCACATCTGATCTACTGGGAGAGTGGTCTCCTATACAGTGAGCCTAAGGTTGCTGAGCCTGGGTCAGCCCGTGTGCTGGTGGTACCCCAGCGCTTCAGGACCTTCCTACTGGGTCTGGCTCATGACGTGCCTTTGGCAGGACATTTGGGGCAGGACAAGACCTTTGACAGGCTTGTCACCCACTTCTTTTGGCCCCAAATGCGAAGGCAGTCAGATGCACACTGTAGGTCTTGCCAAACTTGCCAGGCAAGTGGTAAGAGTGGGAGGAAGGTCAAAGCTCCTCTCCAACCTTTTCCTGTTGTTGGTACACCCTTTGAAAGGGTAGGGATGGATATTGTGGGGCCACTGGACCCCAAGACAGCCATTGGCAACAGGTACATCCTGGTCTTGGTGGACCATGCCACCCGGTACCCGGAGGCAATCCCTCTCAGGACAACGACGGCGCCAGTGGTGGGCCGGGCGTTAATGGGGATCTTTTCCCGTGTGGGATTCCCCAGAGAGGTGGTTTCTGATAGGGGGACCAATTTCATATCCAAGTATATGACATCCCTGTGGAAGGAGTGCGGTGTAACCTACAAGTTCACCACTCCTTACCACCCACAAGGAAACGGTCTGGTGGAGAGATTCAACCAGACCTTGAAAGGCATGATCAAGGGTCTAACAGAACCCATGAGGCGTAAGTGGGACGCCCTCTTGCCATGCCTACTCTTTGCATACAGGGAGGTGCCTCAGAAGTCTCTTGGGTACAGCCCCTTTGAGCTCCTGTATGGCCACCCTGTCAGAGGACCTCTGAGTTTGGTAAAGGAAGGCTGGGAGGCAGCTCCCAGGAAAACTCCCCAGGATGTGTTTAGCTACATGCTGGCCTTTAGAAACCAAACTGCCCGCTTCAGGAAACTCGCTCAGGCGAACCTAGAAGCAAGCCAGGAAGAAATGAAGAGATGGTATGATCAGAATGCCACTCTGGTCGAATTTCAACCTGGGCAAAAAGTGTGGGTCATGGCCCCAGTGGCACCTTGTGCCTTGCAGGACAAGTGGACTGGGCCATATGAGGTGGTGGAGCGCAAAAGTGACGTCACCTACCTGGTGGATTTGCGAGCTCCAAGGAACCCTTTGAGGGTCCTTCACGTGAACCGCTTCAAGCCCCACTTCGAGAGGTCCGAAGTGAGTATGCTCTTGGCGACAGATGATGGGGTGGAAGAGGAGAGTGAGCCTCTCCCTGACCTCCTGTCTACCAAGGAGCATGATGGGTCAGTAGAAGGTGTGATCCTCTCCCCTACTCTGACTCAGGAGCAGCAGGGGGACTGTCACCAGTTGTTGGGACAGTTCGCCCCACTGTTCTCTCTGACTCCCGGTGTTACTCACTGGTGTACCCATGACGTGGACACTGGTGACAGCCCTCCTGTGAAGCACAAGATTTACAGGTTGACTGACCGGGTCAGAGCCAGCATCAAGGAGGAGGTCTCTAAGATGTTGGCGTTAGGGGTGATTGAGCCCTCCCATAGTCCTTGGGCCAGCCCAGTGGTCTTGGTCCTAAAGGCTGCTGCGCCCGGTGCCACTCCAGAACTCCGGTTTTGTGTGGACTACCGTGGGCTCAATGCCGTCACCAGGACTGACGCACACCCCATCCCCAGAGCTGATGAGCTCATTGATCGGTTGGGAGCTGCCCGGTTCCTCAGCACGTTTGATTTGACGTCTGGGTACTGGCAGATTGCCTTAACCGATGGGGCCAAGGAGAGATCAGCATTCTCAACCCCAGAAGGTCATTACCAATTCCGGGTGATGCCCTTTGGGTTGAAGAATGCCCCTGCCACCTTTCAGAGATTGGTCAATCAGGTGTTGGCTGGGCTGGAGGATTTCAGTGCCGCCTACCTGGATGACATTGCTGTGTTCAGTTCTAGCTGGGAAGAACATTTACAGCACCTTGAGAAAGTGTTGAGGGCTCCGCAAGGTGCAGGCCTCACGATCAAGGCCAGTAAGTGCCAGATCGAGCAGGGTTCTGTGGTGTACTTGGGACACCAGGAAGGAAGCGGCCAGGTGGCGCCCCTACAACCCAAGATTGACACTATTCTGGCTTGGGAGCCCCCCAAGACCCAGACAGAGGTGAGAGCCTTCTTAGGTCTCACCGGCTACTATAGGAGATTTGTTAATGGCTATGGCACCATCGTTGCCCCCTTAACACAGCTGACTTCTAAGAAGCAGCCCAGGAAAGTGATCTGGACTGAGTCCTGCCAGAAAGCTTTTGATGCCCTGAAGGCAGCCATGTGCACGGCGCCCGTGCTCAAGGCACCTGACTTCTCCAAGGAATTCGTCGTGCAGACTGACGCTTCAGAGCATGGTGTGGGAGCGGTGCTCTCACAACTGAACGAAGAGGGCCTGGATCAGCCTGTAGTCTTCCTTAGCAGGAGACTACTCCCCAGGGAACAGAGGTGGAGTGCCATAGAAAGGGAAGCTTTTGCTGTGGTCTGGGCGCTGAAGACGTTGAGACCATACCTGTTTGGGACTCACTTCCGGGTTCAGACCGACCACAGGCCCCTCAGATGGTTGATGCAAATGAGGGGTGAGAATCCAAAACTGCTGAGGTGGTCCATCTCCCTACAGGGAATGGACTTTACGGTGGAACACCGTCCTGGTACAGAACACGCCAACGCAGATGGTCTGTCCAGGTTCTTCCGCCTATAGTGAAGAGAACTCCAATGGGGTTGGGTAGTTCTCCCTACTTTCAGCTGGAGGGGACATGTGTTAGACTTGGCATCTTTTGGCGTGTTTCCCCTGACTTTTTGCTTTCTGACCTCCCGGTTTTGACTCTGTTTTTGCTGGTGTAATGATTTTGCGCACTTTCCTCACTGCTGTCCAGTGGGAAAGTGCAAGTGCTCCTGTATAAAATGTGTTACGAATTGGCGTTTCCATGATTGGCCTATTTGGTTTATGTGTCAGTTCCTTGTAAAGTGCACTGCGAGTGCCAGGGCCTATAGACCAAATGCTGTTGGTGGGCTGCAGCACTGGATTGTGCCACCCACGCAAACAGCCCGTAAAGAGTAACTCGGGCCTGCCATTGCAGAGCCTGTGCGCAGCCTGGGGCTGCCATGTCGACTTGGCAAGTGCGCACACTTGCAAGTCCCTAAACCTTCCCTTTTCTACATGTTAGTCACCCCTAAGGTAGGCCCAAGGTACCCCTGTGGGCAGGGTGCGTTGTATGCGAAAGGTAGGACATGCCCTGGTGTGTGTGGCATGTCCTGATAGTGAATTACAGCCTAGTTCGTTTTTCACTATTGCAAGGCTACCTGTTCCCCATAGGCCAGAACGGGCAGTTTTGATTATTACAGCTTATAATCCTAACTGACCCCGGGAACATGGTAGAAATTCGAATTTAGTATGCCTGGACTCAGAATGATAAAATGCATCTTTTAGTGAAGTTGGTTTTAACATTCTGTGTTTGAAAAATACCACTTTTAGAAAGTGGGTATTTTCTTGTCTAACCATCCAAGCCTGCCTCTGCGAGGTTGTGTATTCCTTGTCTCGAGTGTGAGTGACAGGGGCTGGGGGATGCCAGGAGACAGGGTGAGTCAGCACAGGGCTGAATAGCAAGATCTACATGTAGTTGGGTGGCAGGAGTTGCACCTGGGCCCTGAATAGGACAGTGCCTTCCCTCCACAATGCTGGCTCCACCTCCTGTGGTGCGTCTGATGTCCCTGGCCTACTCTCTGAAAGAAGGGACGGAGACTTGTCAACAAAGTGCTCCAGAACTGGTTTGGACTAGGCAAAGGCCTCTCTGCCTTCAGAGAACAAAGGAATTTGGGATATAAATATTGGGGCCTTGACCCCATGAATTTAGATCTCGCTGGAAACAAGGAACCTGTCAAGACGAAGAGCTGGAGAGCTGCTAGGAGGAGTACTGCCCCTTTGCTGAGTTATTGCCTTGTTGGGTTGGCCTGCAGTTGCTGCTTCTATCTTGGGCAGTGAAAGGACTGAACTTTCTACAAACTTGTGCTGAGTATCTCCAAGGGCCTGAAACCGAGCTGGCCTCCTGTTAAGAAGTCTCAGGGACTGCAAAGACTTCACAAGCCTCTGGGTACTGCTTCTGGAACGCTGTTTCAGTTGCCACAGAGGAAGGGAACTGCAACCGACTCCGTCAACCGAATCCATCCCTGACCGGTGACCTGTTTGCACCGCAGACCGCATCGCCCCGCTTCGCATCGCAACCCTGGTCTCACCGTAGGCGACGTCTGACGCCGTCAACACCGAGCCGCTGCTTGCACCGTGACCTGTGGGCACCGCAGTTCGCATCGCATCGCTTCACTGAACCAGCCGGACCCGACCGACGCGGACGCTGCAACTGGCTCAACAGTCGTGACCGCATCGCATTTGGGGCACCGCTCGCACGTTTGCGACGCACCGCTCCGACTCGCACCGCTGTCCGACGCCAGCTCCCGCACTCCGGCTTGGTCGCCTGCATCGCAACCTGTCAGCACCGCATCGAGCATCGTCTCATCCTGCATCGCACGCCTTGGACTCACCGACTCCGTCTGCACGATGCTCATCGAGCCGCTGCCTGCACCGCATCGAGGGACACCGCACCTTGCATCGCTCCGTCTTGCACCGCAACCGCGACGAACGCCGACCGGCTCGTACACTCCGTACCAGCCACAACGAGAAAGGTACTGTGACCGAGTCTGTTCACGACTCTGCTGGCCCGTAGCGACGCGGTTGGCTGGAACTGTTGGACTCTGTGTAATTCAGCATCGCGGTAGACCCGGACGGGGCTACCGACCCGTACGAACTTTGCTTTTGTGTTATTCCTGCAAAGAAGAAGTTACCTTATCAAGCATTCATTTTTAAAGTATAGTATTGTGGATTTTTGTCGTAATTGGTCTTGTCTTGAGTATATAAAAATATTGGTTATTTTTCTAAACTGGTGTGGTGTCCGTTTGTAGTGCTTACACTGTATTACTGTTGGTTATGTGCAAATGCTTTACACACTGCCTCTAGAATAAGCCTGACTGCTCGTGCCAAGCTACCAAGGGGGTGAGCAGAGGTTATTTTAGGAGTGTAACTCCCTTACCCTGACTAGGAAGAAGGGTCCCTACTTGGACAAAGGTGCAAGCCCTTGCCAACTAGAGATCCCATTTCTAACACCCCCCTTCCCAGCATGCCCATACTTCCTTCCTTTTGACTCTGCTTCCCTGTGGGGTAGTGTGCCTGTGCTGACAGGATGGCTGACAGTGTTGTCCTGGCGTTTGTTTGGCTACAAGTCCCAAAAGTGTCCCTGTGCTTCACACAGCATAACCTAGTGTGGTAGTTCTTTGTGGGATATTTAATTAGAGTGTGAGGCAATGCATTCTCCCAGGTGAGTTGTGTGGAGTTTGTGTTAAGGGGGTGTGTGAGAAAAGCTGCTGGTAACTATGGTCAGAGCTGTCAGTCCTCCTTCCCACCCAGCCAGACATCCCACCATGGAACGTGCTTCCATTGCAGGGAGTGCAAGTTGGCTTTCAGGATGTCAGTCAGTGGTGTCCTGCTGTTGTTTTGAGCACAACACCCAGCAGGGGCTTGTTCTCCCCACAGCAGTACCCAGTGTCAGCCATCTTGTCAGTTCTTTTCCACTCCCTGTGATGTGAGCATGGTTCAGAGTGGTGTTGATGGGCCAATTGTGAGGGTGACCAATATCTGTGACTACAACTCCCATCATGCTATTGGCTACACTCACTTCACCAGCATACACACAATTCCTTCCTTTCAGTCAGCTTACCTGTGAGGTGGTGTTCTAGTGGTGGCAAAATGTCTGACAGTGTTTGTTGGTTAGATTTGTGTCACTGCCTTGCTCTATTTGTTGTTAGGTTTGTACATGTCATGACACAGTTACATATCACTATGAGATGGCAGGTATTGTGTTTGTCTGACTAGCATACACATCTTGGGATGATTATCTTTTGGTTACTGTGGCTTTGCTAACGGTGCATGGTTTCACTATCCCCTTGACAGTGATGTGTGTGTATTGTCACACAATATTGGGTATATTGGTTGTGTACTCACCAGGCTCTGGGATGTCTGATAGTCCATGTACGCTCTCTGGTGGTAGGATGGCCCGCACCTTCTCCTCCCAGGACCTGAGGTATACTGGTTTGGCAATAGGGCCCCTGCCGGTGCGATGACTCAAGGCGTAATCCTTCTTGAGTAGGTCCTTGACCCTCCTGCGCACATCATACCACCTGTTCTGGATGTCTTCCTTTGTGCGCAAACATGGTGATTGTGCGTTCACCCTCTCGACGTTCCTCTCCCACATCTTCGTTTTCTGCTACATGGGGGTCTGTTGGACCAATGTACCAAACAACTGTGGCTCTACCCTGAGGATTTCATCTACCAGGACTTCCAATTCACTGTCTAGGAACTTTGGATTCTTCTTTGGGGGCATGGTGATGGGTGGTGGTGGGGATTGATGTGTGTGTGAGTGTGTAAGTGAGGGTGGGTGAGTGTCAGTTTTGCTGGGTGTATGTGAGGGTGCTATTAGGGAGGTGCTAATGGTGTGTGGCTTGTGTGATGGATGAGTTGTGAGTGTGTCTGTGGTTGCTGTATGATGGTGTTCTGTGCTGGCAGGTCTGTTGAATTTGCAAAGGATCATGGTAGGGATTTGTGGCCTTTATATGGGTGGAGTTGTGGGTGTGTCTTTGTTCCATGTTTTTCCCCCCCAGTATTTATTGGCTTTGTCATTGCTTGTTTGGCCCTTTTTTTTGTATTTTTTCCTTTGTATTTTTTGGGCATGTAGGAGACGTTCTGACCGAGTAGGACGCTGCAGTTGGCTCGTGCGAGCTTCTCCGAGTCTTTCACGCTGTCTTTCTGCTGGGTTTCATGTGGCGCGTACGTGTCGGTCGCGGAGTATTCGGTTGCTTCGGCTCCCTGTTTTCTATGCGTGTCGGTCGTACGGCTTGGGCTCCGTGCGACTCGGTCTGGTTTTACATGCATTGCATCATACTGCGCGGTTCGGAGTTCGTGGGTACGTATCTGTCGGGTTCATTCCTGGTGCGTGTCGGTCGGTTCGATTCGCGTAGATTTTCCGGCCGGATAGCTGGTTTCCGTGCGGTTCGGTCGTTCGGCTTCTGTTCCGTACTAGTCGGTCGTAATTCACAAGCATAGCATTGTACTACGCGGATCGGACAGCGCCGGTACGTGTCGGTCGGACTACATTCCCGTACCGAGTCGGTCGGTACGTTTTCCGGCCTGAATCGGAATCGGCCCCTTAGTGTTTTCCCTCCACTGCTCCATCTGTTACGGAATTCTCCTGGGAGATGATAGGGGCCTCTCTCAGGCAATTTCCACTTTAAATGGGCTAAAACAAGGATGCCTTTTAGAACTTCTCCTTTTTTCCCTATATATTTCTGATCTTCCTAGCCACTTGACTCTGAGCAAGGGTCTCACACCGATAATTTGGGGTAAGCCAATTATTTGCTTGCTTTATTTGGATGACACAATAATTCTTGATCTGACCCCAAAAGGGTTAAACAGTCGTCTGCAATCACAGCAACAGTTTGCAGATGCCCAGCATTTAAAGATTAATAAGTCTAAAAGTATAATTATGTGCTTTCATGGGAGGAAAAAACGAAATATGGACATTTTACTTGGTTTCTGGGTGCACAAATATTAGAAATTGTGAAATCTTATATTTTCTTGGGGAAAATAATATGTGGGAACCTTAGGGAAAAAGAACATATTAAAAATAATATGAGCTAAGCCCAATCTCAAGCTAAAGGCGTGTGTGATTTTTATAGAGCAACCAGGAGAAGAATTATTTTGCTTATGTTAGAGGTTTATCAAGCCAAACTCCCTGCCTCTCTGCTTTATGGATTGGAACTGATTTAAGTTTCTAAATGGGGTTTCTTAGATACGGTGGAAGGAGGTGTCCTCAGAAACCTATCTTCTGTTAACTCACCAATCCCAGTGGCGGCCTTAAGGTTAGAAATGGGCTTGAGAAGTGCTTTTGTTCAGGGACTGATGGGGTTGGTACGTTGGGTTTCCTGTCTAGTGAAGAGCGGTGATGACTCATTAAGGGTTCTGTATGACAAAATTAATTTTGGTCGACTTTAAAGATAAGTAATTTTTTAGAAATTGTGTTTATGCTTCAGCTAGATCTCAATCTGGCTCTCGCTCTGATAACGCAGCAATTAAAAGCCGTAGCAGCCTGTGGTGGGAGTGCTGCCGGGCGGTGACGTGGGGTGGGGGAGGGGCAGGGTGGGGGGTAGTAAACTACGGAATTCGGCCGAATAGAGGTAAGTAAACATATAAATAAATAAAACAAATTTCGTTGCGCACGCTGCATCGCCAAATGCGATGCAGCGCGCGCAAAGAAATTCATTTTATTTATTTATATGTTTACTTACCTCTATTTTGCCGAATTCCATAGTTTACTACCCCCCACCCTGCCCCTCCCCCGCCCCACGTCACTGCCCGGCAGCACTCCCACCACGGGCCGCTACTGATTAAAAGCCAGTTTAAAACAAGCTACATGGTCGTTAAGCTTTCGTCTGGACAGGGGAACATGCCTCAAAAAAAGGGGGTTTGAGAATATAATAGACTGCCTTTTAGTAAATAAAACACAGCCTTATATAATTTGGACTTTGCCTTGTGGTTGAGGCGCTTTTGGATTATTTTAAGGCAGGGAATGCTCCCACTTAATCCCCTCTTGGCTAAATGGTATGGCATTCTGGTCGAATGTGACTTATGTCAAAATGGTCTCCAAAATCTAACCCATGTTCTTTTTGTTTGCCTGGCACTTTTATTATGTTGCCAAAAATGGCTGAGACCTATCTGTTTATAGTTGTCTATTCTTTCTGCCTCAGATGCACTACAGTCACTTTATGCACCTCCTAATGAAATGTTTTGTCATAGAGCTTTTAACTTCTTTAAGTGTTTTTTAAAGTTGTATTAAAGGTACCCTGGCTAAATGAATAATATGTTGAAATAGCTTCCAAATTTTGAATTTTGCTCTTTTTTTCTGCTTTGTGCCTCCATTCTGTGGCTGTAATTGGCTGGGATCTATCTATTTGCCTGTTGTCGCTTATATTCTCTGCCTAGATGCACTATAGTCACTATATGTACCTACCAATGAAATACTTTGTGATAGAGTTTTAACTATTTTATGTGCTTTTTAAACCTGTATTAACTTAATGTTCCCCAAGGATCCAATTGTATATGTGTTTTTCTGTTTATGTTTATTTTGAAAGTATGTTTTTTGGCTAAAGTTTTATGTGGACCTCCTCAGAGTTCTGTATCATAAATAAATATTAACTTGAAACTTGTGATATTATTAGGAGTCAGAGGGCTGTTATATCACTTCCACTACCCCAGATGTTTTGTTGACTAGACATCCATGACTGTCATCAAAGAGTTCATCCATCATGTGAGACTCTAGAATGCATGCAGAGATCTACAATGTGAAAATGCCTAATGAGAGACTCATTCTATTACATTGCTTTTCACGTTTTAAAGTTTCTCAGCATCCAGCTTGACGTAAAGCTAAAACATAAAACAAATGGATCCATAATTGAAGTACAACAACAATTGTGTTATTAAAAAGAAATATATGAAGCAGTGATTAATTTGAAGAAAAAAAAGAAGTGCCAGGGCCCTTGTTACGACGCCACTGCAGCCTGCCCACCCATTGCTCCTGCCTACGCTGGTAATAACAACTACTAACCATGAAACTTCTACAAGGGTGACAATGTGACTATTTCAGGCCACCCAAAGCTATAAGAATGGCTTGCATGGCTGGTATTAGTAATTATTAATGTATACATAATTAGTAAACAACTGTTGTTGTGCTCATTTCAAAATTAGACAGACAGCATCACCATGTGGCGGACTGTTATAAGTACAGGTGCCAACCACCAGAAACCACAGGCTCAAATTAAGCACTGTTCCGAAAGAAATATGCCATAGACAAAAATTCAAGGACAAAAAGTCTTCCCCCAAAAACGTTGACATTTCTGTAATGCGCTTAACAAACGGAAATGAAGAGAGCATGAGTGCTGTGTAAGACAAGCTTAAGTATCAAATAATCTGCTTGAACTCATCTGCGCAAATATACGATTGCTATTTGTATTCAATTCAAAAGTTTTATATTTGAATATTAGCAACTTCTGAAAAGAGAGCATCCTTTAATTCTCAGTTTTGCAGTTTAAAAAATCTGCTGAACAGCCCATTCACTAACATGCACACAATTCTTTAGCATTATCATTGTAAGCATCACAAGGGGAAATAACCTCCTGCACTTACAGTCGCTGGTGTATGTGCCCCTGGACTTGGAGTCGAAAAACCCTACGGAAGAAAGCAGATGTAGATCAATTAAAGCTAAGACATAAAAACCGTAATAAAAAAAAATACATGAAGATGCATAGTGCATTTGCGGATAATACACATAGCTTTATATTCTTCTATCATGAAGTTAAATAAATCCTGCAATGTAGTGAGGTAAGAGTTAAAGCTAAGTTTGACACGTCTATCTGGAGTTATCTGCAGTCTGAATCACTGTCAAAACATTGCGGTTGCCTATTACTCTGAGCTAAGCAATCCGTGACAGTGAGATGACTCTTCTTCTCATTGTTGCTGAATTAAAAATGTGTCATATTTTGCAAACATTTCTAAAACACATTTTAAACGAATTGCAGTACCAGGGAATAATTACTCCACGCCAATCTTCCCTGAAATCCCCTATGTTCCTAGTGTTAAAACCAGGTAAGTCTTGGAGATTGATACTGGACTGTTAAAATATAATTCTGAACTGAAAATAAATGTCTTGGAAAGTGCATATAGTACCAAATTAATGATGCAACTTACATGCAAAAATATGTAAACAAACTGACACAGCGGATAGGTTCTTAACTGAAAGCATTGCTCATAAATCATTTTACTTAACATCATTAACATTCGGGGGAGGGCATATTAAGTTTAACTCAGAGATTTAGGAATAGCCAGGGGTCTTTTCTGTCTGAATTAATGAGCTGTTGCAGAAATATGTGGGGCCCGATTTAGAGTTTGGTGGACTGAGTAAAGGTAGTCAAGGTTGCAGAGCACTTTACATCAAACACACCTCCTTAGTCCCCCTGTCTAATTTAGTGGTCACCACCGGCCCTGCAGTGAACTCTATGGTTTTGTATGAACCAATGTCATGGTGGTTTATAGAAAGCCATTTTAAAGTTTGGTGTGCATCCGTCATTGGTGACTGACGCTTACACCAAATTTTGAACAGTTTTTACTTGGCCAAAAGCAAACTCCCAAATCAGGAGTTTGCTTTTGAAAAAGTAAAAACTAATGGCCCGAGCACCATGGGAAATCCCTCCCATGGTATTGGAGGCATTTTTTTAAATTTTTACTGCCCCCTCACTGCCAGGAGATTACTGCCAGTGATGAACAGAAAAAAAACCTCCAACTACCCACTCTAAATAGTGTGTATGGTTGGCTTTCCTCCCATGGCCCATATTCCCTCATGCTATCGGAGAAATGCTTGCCCCAGCTGGATAAATTTCACCTGGTAGGCGTAACCATGGCAGTCCTCCGCACTGAAATTTGGGTGGACACCTTACGAGTCTGGTGGACACCTTAGAAGTCTGGTGGACAGGGTACTCCTTCCCTAATACCCTGTCAGCCAAACTCTAAATCAGGCCCTTAATGTGATCTTTTATGTAGATAACATGTACATTATAGATCATAAATTAGAAAAACATCTTCAACATGTAGGGCCTGATTCACAGAACTAACTTACGTCAAAATCCTAAACTTACAACAATTTTGGTATTCACAGAATGAACTTACACATTTGGGTATTCACAGATTGAACTTACACATATGGGTATTCACAGAATGAACTTACACATTTGGGTATTCACAGATTGAACTTACACATATGGGTATTCACAGAATGAACTTACACATATGGGTATTCACAGAATGAACTTACACATCCTAACTTTATGTCCGCATCTGGCCGGAATTTCCGGCTCTCTGGCGAGATTCCGGCACAAGAGCGGAATCTCCGCATACGGGCCGGAATCTCCGCTCCCGGGCCGGAATATCCGCTCCCGGGCCGGAATCTCCGCTCCCGGGCCGGAATCTCCGCCTCCGGCCGGGCAAGCAAGCAATTTCTCCCTTTTCAGCATTTCAAGTACCTACCATCCCCCACCATCCAGCTGAAGTCAATTAAGACCAACTGCAAAACCAGTACCACATAAAAGCAGCACACATTCAGGGCCCAGCTTTGGCCACAGAGAGTTCCTGTTTGCTTTGCTGTTCATCGCCACTGCAAAATGTACTTTGTGAGGAGGAAGAAGAACTTCACAACTGAGGAGACCACTCATGATTGTGGAGTTTGTTGTGAGGCACCACAAACGCCTATATGGTCTCCCACCTTACTGCACCAGTGGCACACAGAAAGCAGCTCTCTGGCAGCAGTTAGCCACTGCTGTCACAGCATTGGGGGAGGATGTGCGCACAGTCCGTGAAATAAAGAGGAAGTGGCAGGATGAAAAGCTAAGTGCAAAGGAGAAGTACTCCAGGATCCAGCTGAACAGAGTTCTCCCTGCCTCACACTCACGATCCCGCCTCCGTCTCACCCCACAAGAGGAGGATATCCTCACTACAATCCACCCCCACATGCTCCATGGGCTGCCTGTGAGTGATGTCCGCAATGTGGCAACAGGTAAGTGGGATGACAAGAACAAGTATACAAAATGTATGTATGCATGCCATTGTGAGTAAGGAAGTTGTCCAAATTCCATATACAAATATAGTCAGTCAGAGGCTCATGTGTTTCTCTCTGTATGTTGCACCACAAGTCCCAGAATCCCTTGTATTAGAAATGGCAAATATCTTACACACTATGAAATACAAAGGCCCAGGCCTGAAGCCGTATATACCGAACAGTGCTAAGTAGCAATTGTCAAAGTGCCCCTTCCACTAATCCAGACACGGCTGGGTCAGTCAAGAACGCAAGGGGGTGGGGGTGCAGTGCAGAGGCAAATCAACACACAACGGAATGGAGAAAATAAGTCCAAATAAACATAAAAACAACTCCCCTGGCCCTTCCAAAATCCCAAAACAGAAGGTGAGAGAATCCTTATTTCAAAAATGTCAGTCCCAGAATCCATTGTTTAATTCCCACCCTGCCATGCCATTACATCACCAACACCCCACCGCTCCTACCTGCACCGGCCGTGGCAGTACTTCACAATACTGTTAGCATGCAGAAGACACGAGGAAATGTCTGACAAGTGCAACATGTACATTTTCCATGTGTTGATGTGTATCTCTTCTCACCCATTCACACATTCAGCTACAGTACAGACAGCCACAGTAGCAGAGGTCCCAGCATCTTCTGGGAGGAGACATCATCCAGAGCAACGCAGACCACCCTCACTAACTGGTAAGTCAAACGTGGCAGGAGATGGTCAAAATGCATACATAGGCAGCAGAGAACAGAGGGCGAAACATAGTGTCTGCATCTCAAAGGCAACTGGAGAGGAAAAACTAGCCTTTCTGGAGGAACAAGGAGGGAGTGAGATACATACCCCCTGCCCCAGTGCATTGGCCACCGTGGTTTTGGCTGCATTGGCAGCAAAAGGGCCAGTGGAAGGCCCCAGTACAAGCCCTGACATTATGGACAAAGGGCATTGGGCCCCTAGAAAGGGCAGTTGGCCTGGGTTCAGCTTTATGGTGGTGATAGGGCGCAAGGCCCTAAGGAGATGTATGCACCTGGGGAGTGTCACTAAGGTGCCCTCCCTAATTGTGAGTTATTGCATAATGTTTATGCTTATGATGCCTATTGCATAGTGTGTTTATGCCTACAGAGGTTGCGTAATGTGATTATGCATATGAGTTTGATGCCTAATGTGATGCAGTCATAATGCGTTTATGTTGCTAGAGATATTGCCAAGTACAATATTTTACCAGTAGTCACTGGTTGTGTTTTATGTGTGCTACTAGTGCGTTCTAAAGGTTCTGACAGTGGCCCGATTGGCCCTGTCCTGTATATAATCCCCTGCAAATATTGGCTAGTGCCAGTTGGCACAGTGTAAATGTGTGATTATGATTCTAATGTGTTTTGGATAATACAAAGGCTATTTTCATATAACCTTGTGTGGAGTTTCTTTGGTGGTGTGCCTAGTGTGTTGCTGCTGTATGTGTGTGTTGCGCAAACGATTTACACATTGCCTCTGGGATAAGCCTGACTGCTCGTGCCAAGCTACCAAGGGGGTCAGCAGGGGTTATCTTCAGTGTGTAACTCCCTTGGCCTGACTAGAGTGGTGGTTTCTGCCTGGCTTAGGCGCAAGCTCTAGCCAACCGGAAATCCCATTTCTAACATTAGTTGTGAGCGGTGAGGATAGGACTTGCGTTTACGCAGTACCACAGCGACAACTGGTTGCACTACAAACTCTGCATTTAGAGAAATCACAAGTTTTATTTCTTCTTAAAAGTGTCATTTTTGAATTGTGTATTCCTGCTTCAGCTCAGACGCCTAGGTCTCTTGTGTTGCACTGTGGTTGTGTATTCTGCCAAGATGGGAGTAATCTATAATGAGGATGACCTTTGGGAGTACACCCGGGAGGAGTTAGAGGAATTCTGCAGAGAGAGGGGATACCAATAGTGGGTAACATCCTCAGAAAGCTTTTCCTTTATGAAGCACTCCTTAGGGGAGAACCCTTAGCGTGTGGCGGGGACCTGTCTGATTATCCCTCTGCATACCAAAGTGGTGGTTTGGAGATAGGGCCAGAAGAGTCTGAAGAGGAGGAAGAAAATGACAGGGCAGGGACGCCAGTAGAGAGTGAGGACCACTGTTCCCTAGAACGTGCGCGGGTGCGCGCCCGCGCACTGAAGTCACCCCGAGCGCGCAGTGTCCCAATTGTAGCGCGCACACACACAACACAGCCGGTAAGTCCGTTCGCGCCACCGCTTTTAAAACGCGAGCGGCGCGAAAAACGGCAATTTCCTGGTTGCACGAGGCAGAGCTGGAGACAACGGTGGAGAGGACACAGTCGAGCGTCAGGAAAGTGTCTCCCTTATAGTCCTGTATGGTTAGGGAGGGCTCGGGTTTACGAGCAAGTGGGGCCTGCACTTGCTGCATTTTTTTCTTAATAGTGCACGCCAGCGGGCAGTTTGTGGGCCTTTGTGAAAGAATTCATGTTAATTGCAGCGTCGTCATGCGCTGCAATTAACATGAATACTTTACAAAGGCCCACAATCTGCCCCGCAGCCGTGCACTATTAGGAAAAGTAATGCGGCAATCTAAAGCGCGACATGTTCTTTCAGATGATTCTGAAAGAACACGTCGTGTTTGACTCTGCATTCCTTTGCTAATAGTGGGCATCTGCTGGGCTGAATGTGGGCCTTTGAAATAGTTTTCATGCTAATTGCAGTGCACACGGGCGCTGCAATTAACAAGAATACTATCTCAAAGGCCCACATTCAGCCCCGCACTATCAGCAAAGGAATGCAGAGTCATACACAACGTGTGCTTTCAGAATCATCTGAAAGCACACGTCGTATTTGACCCTGCAGTCTTTAGCTAATAGTGGGCAGCTGCGGGGTTGAATGTGGGCCTTTGAGATAGTATTCTTGTTAATTGCAGCGCCCGTGTGCACTGCAATTAACAAGAATACTATCTCAAAGGCCCACATTCAGCCCCGCACTATTAGCAAAACGAATGCAGGGTGAAACACAACTTGTGCTTTCAGAATGACATGTCGTGTTTGACCCTGCATTTCTTTTGTTAAAAGTGCGTGGCTGAATGTGGGCCTTTGAGATAGTATTCTTGTTAATTGCAGTGCACACGTGCGCTGCAATTAACATGATTATTATCTCAAAGGCCCACATTCAGCCCCGCAGCTGCCCACTAGTAGGAAAAGGAATGTAGCAAATGTAACGCAGGACGTGTGCTTCATAGCTGCCAAGGTTTCAGATTGCCATGTGGGACATTTTCATATGTTTGTGTAATATGAGTGACATTTTAAGGATCATGAGTACATAGCTGCCAGGGTTTCAGATTGCTATGTGTGACATTTTCATATGTTTCAGTGTAATATGAGTGACATTTTCTCACAAGCAAAATCAACACACTAAAATTCACGGTTTAACAACCGCCACGGCAAACAGCTAAGGGGCATTAATTGGGGTGCAAGAGAGGCTGAGGGGCACACATAGCCGGGCAGCAGCGGAGTGAGCAAGGGCGCTGTATTATTGCAAGTACGTTGCACTGTTCGTGAAAACTATCGACCACTAGAAACTGTGAGGTGGACTCTTTTTCATGACATTTACAAAATCACTAAATCATAGGTCTTGACTAAGTTCCACTTCATTTCCCCTTAGAGTCAAAACACAAATTAGGTGCAAGGCGACATTATTGATGCATTCGCCTGCACAAGGCATATGTAGAAACAGGGCCGGCTTTAGCAATGGTGGCGCCCTGTGCGACAATGTTTTGTGGCGCCCCCAATGACCACCTCCGCCACAGATTCCCACACTACCACCATTTGACAGTGCTCCTCAAGTCTCAATAACCACTGTCTCTTAGATTAATTTCGTTTTATAGCGCGACTCATACCAGTTAGTAAGGTGTCAGAACACTTTAGATCACACACACATTGCACAGAGACAATCCCATGTGTAAATGAGTGTATAGGAAATGTTACATAAGACAAAGGCCTACAAGGTGTAGGAGTATAATGTCATCCATTCTGGTAGGCAGTATAGTTTGAGTCTTTGGTCTTGAAAAATACAAATTCAGAATTTAAAAATGTTACACCAATGTTGGGGGTTTTCCTAAATAATAAGAATTGATTTCTACATAAATGAACCCTTTTGCAATATTAGGATAACAAAAGACTGGCTAAAAACACACATAGCTCTTACCACATTCCTTGCAGTTTGCATGCAGCTCTTTGATGACAGTGAATATATTAGGATTTTAACTTATACAAGTAACAACAGGATCTCTCTGTCAAAAGCGGTAACCCATTGACCAATTTATATTTTATGCACTTTGTGATATGAATGGGACACGTTATTTGCAGCAGACATATTAACCCTCTGCAGTACAAGTCAACATTTCTTAGACAAAGCTCCGGTCTCTCTCCAGGAAGAACATTAATCAGATGAGTTATCTTGAGATTTTTATTGCTGGAACCAAGAACTCGGCACCAGCTGCCTCTAAAACAATAAACATGGCACCCCCACCCCAAGTCAGCGCCCGGTGCGATGGCACCGATCGCACCGCCCCAGAGCCGGCCCTGAGTAGAAACACTCATTTTGGCATTGAAATGCCCACACATGGGAAGGCATGGCCGGCAAGATGTCGACAAGAAGTGCTTCACCCTGGACACAAAACTGTAATTTTTAATCCAACGCTGAATCCTGCAGTCCCCGCCACCTGGGTTAGGACAGAGAGCCGAAAGAGGGGGCTAACGGCAGAAACAAAGTTGTGTGAGGCCTGCAGCAAGGCACTGGTGCGGAGGCCCCTGAGGAGAAGACTCCGAAGTGGAGGCTGCGTGAAGGAGGGCTGACCCAGTGGAGGGCGGTGTCTTTTGTGGGGGTGCCCTGGGGGCTGAAGAGCCCCTGGCGAGAACCGGCTGCGCTGCGGTCAAGACAGGCGATCGGTCATAACACAGGGGCCTGCCTGGATCACCCCGAGGGTTCTGGTAATTGCCAGCCGGGAGACGTGTTTGCAATGAGGCGGCATTGGAGGCAGCCGAAAACAGCCAGACTGCAGCATAAGAGGAGAGGGTTCCTGGAGGGGTTCTGCTGGCGCCACTGGTGGAGAAAGTGGGCTGTGGGGAGCAAGATTTGAGATATAGAAAGACAATACAATATTCACCAGTGCAGAAATAATGTTAAATACTGTTAAAGGTTGTCTCCGCTTCAGGTATAGGAATGTTACTGCAAAAGGTCAAAGGGAGCACCCCTCGCATGTTAAAGTCTTTGTTCGCTCTCCACGGGAGGGGGCACAGAGTCAGTGACTGGCGGCCCTGCCCTCTGGCTCCGCCGGCGTACAACTGGGGCACTGATCACCCCACTAACCAGATAGCTGGATCAATAAAAATCATACACTCGTGATTAGATATAGATTAGGCTGAAGTCGGGAATGTTTTCAACTCCAAGGCACGTTTTTCTCTAATTACCATGAGCTTAAGTATGCATATTTATTAAAAGCATGCATCTTAAAAGCGAGCACACTTACCAACAAGCACTGATGCGCCTATTTTACCAGAGCTTTGCCCTCTCTCGAATCATAGAAACCAGAGTCCTCCTGGCCACAACGAATGACTCCCTCAGCAAACGTGCCACCCGGGCTGCATTCAGACTCAGCAGCTGCACAGTGCGTGCTCTGGACTCCAGCGGCCGCCACAGGTCCGTGGGTTTGGGTCTCGGTGGTGGCAGGGATCATTCATGATTATGCTTAAATTACTGCGCTGCGGTGGAAGCACTGCCCTGGCATTGTCACGTCCAGCGTAATGCCGCATGCAGCCATGAGGATTACTTCCCATTTTAACTAATACATTGTAGCCAGCAGCCCGCAAAGCCTACCAGGAGCAGCGCTCTCGCACAGGCCTGCTGCCACTCCAGTTTCAGCATAGCGGCGTTATGGCTTGACAGCCAAGGCTGAAATGCGTTAGTCTAACACCTGATGCATCGTCTTTGGCAGGGCTGTGAGTAACACTTTCTCGCCAGCAAAATCAAGCCATAAAGAGGAGGGAAACGTATATAGAAATTACATGCATAGCTGTCAAGGTTTCACATTGCTCTGTGTGACCTTTTCATGATTTCAGTGTAATTATTAGGGACATTTCAACAACTATGAGTGACGCTTTATTTCCAGCAAAAAATAGCTGGCAAGTTTCATTTTCCTTATGTGACATTTTCATATTTTCCTTGTGTTTGTGTCACATTTCTATTCTTATGTCTGATGCGTCTCAATATTTTGCTTCCCAACAACATTTTGATCCATAACCAATATAACAGTGAATTAATTAACATAGTCTTTAATCCCTATTAGCACTGCACCTTAAACTGTAGAACTTGTGATTTCACATCTGATTTTAGTGTGTGTTGCCTTTGTATACTTTACAAAGCTTGTATTGCATTTCATGATGTTTCCTTTTACATATAAAATTGTTCTGAAATTAAAAAGGCATCTACATAACACTTCAAGCATACCGAATAGTAACCAATTCCTTTGCAATACAAGGTGTTGCAGGATTTTCTTTGAAAAAGACGTCTTCACATCTACCTCCAATAACCACTATTCAACTACTAACACTTGAACATGAGTGATCACTGGTACTAGGCAGCAATTAAAAGGTGTGAACCTTTTATCGCTCACAAATGTACAGATTCAAGAAGAATCAAAATTAAGCAAAACAAACTATATGAGCAGAGAACTACATTAAATCACAATAGACTCTTTCCTTTCTGAAATCCGCCACTCTTTCAACCTTTTCCATTTTAATGGGATCAAGCACAACAAATACACTGCTCTGATAGTGACTCGGGACAGAATTGTGTCAAAGGTAATTTACTGTATTATTGCTTGAAAGGATGTTCTATCTTTAACCAAACACTGTGTAAGGCACCTCATTGACAAGCTGGGTGATGCTGGGTCAGTCTCCTTGTAATTACTACACACTCCTTTGGCATTGCAAGCCAATGCGCGGGGCAGTATTGGAACACGGTTTTATGCAACTCCGTGTTTAAGCTCAGTAGTTTCAGGAGCCGGAAAATAAGAAAAGGTGCCGGGGTCATTGTGAGGCTAGACCCAGTGCTTGCACTTTGTGTATTTAAAGGCTTCTCCAAGCCGCCCACAGCCAGATTCATCTAGTGCCATATCCATGTGTATTGTATATCTGTGATCTTGTATAGGCTCCCAACATTTTCCCACCCTATGAACAGTGCTCGAGTTGAGGATCTTTAGTGAAATCTTAAGGTACCATCGTTGGAGTCCTATGCTTTTCTAAACCCGAAGTGTACTTGCCTGTGTAACCAATTCATGTCATGGCGTGTGTATCTAAATTGAACACCTGCCTTTAGACCCTTCATGTGGTGCTACAGGTGTGGAAATGCACCGTCCTTTCACTTTTTTAAGCAAAAACTTGGAGTGATATTTGGCGCTGCACCCTTACGCGCGGTCTGGTTCCCGGCGCACATAGCCTGGGCTGCAGTGCACAGAGACCTTACACTGCCGCACACAGAGGAAAAAAATTAGAGGGAACATTGGTGAGGACCCCATAGATAGGGAGTCCCTTGCTGGGTCCGGTGCCAGGGAGAGTGCCACATCCCTTTCTCTGTCCCCAGAGGAGTGGGTGGATAGGAGGGAAGAAGGGGAGCATCAGCTGGCTTTAGAGAAGCTCCAGAAGGAGAGCCATGAGAATATGGAGGCTCAGAAATTGGAGTTGGAGAAAAGGAAGTTAGCCTTAGAGGAGGAAAAGGCCTTGTTGGGCCAGGAGTTGAGTCTCAAGGCGTTGGGCCTTGAAGAGAAAAAGCTAGTGACTGAGAGGGTCTTAGCGCAGGAGAGGATGGCGGAGGCAGAGAGGGCCGTCGTCAGGGAGAAACTAGCTCTGGAGGGTAGATTATCCCCGAGTACAGTTTTAGTTGTCTGGATTCACCAGTGAGGGTGGGGTCCAGTGGTGGCAGCAATATGGAGTCCAGTGCAGGAAGTCCCACTCCCAGATCCCAGAGTATGGTGCCTAGTTCCCAGGAAGAGGGGTACAGGTTGAGGTTCAGGGGCAGTAGAAAACTGTCTCACCAGTCTTGGGGGGAGGGGGAGTTTGTGGATGTGTGTTGTGATGCACTGGAGGATTGGGTGATGGGTAGCACGGCAAATGATTGTGAAGGGCTGTTCAATCTGGTTGTCAGAGAGCACATGTTCAGTAATGTTTTTCTGGGGTTGAGCCAACACCTGTTGGAGTGTGAGTTCTCTGATCCCAGGGAGCTTGCACAGGAGGCAGACCTCTGGGTGGTAACTAGAGGTTCTGAAGAGGCATTGGGGAGTGACCCTAAGAGGAGTGGCTTGGGTATCTTCCAGCCCAGATTGGTGGAAGAGGGTCAGAGTAGCCCAGCTAGGTCCCGTTGTAGTGGGAGGGTTGTAGGGCCTCACGTCCTGTCTTCGAGGAGAGGGAGTGAGACTGGGATGCGTCCCGATAGTGCCCAACCTCCGTCTCAGGGCCTGGATGGTTCCTTAAGGGAACACCAGGTATGGGAGCCTAAGCTGTACTAGTAGTCCATGTGAGGGGGATCTCCTAGTGTCAGGAGAACGTGGAGTGTCTGTAAGCAGGCCTCCATCAGTTCTGGTGTCTGGCAGTGCCACTCCTAAGTGGAGGGTGCAGAAGTCCAGATTGAGGGGTGAGAGGGGGAGAGAGTCCCCAGTGGAAGAACCAGTGGGTCAGGGGCCAGCCAGGAGGGATGAGTCTCCTAGGAGTGACCATGGTGGTCTGCATCTCAAAGGCAACTGGAGAGGTAAAACTAGCCTTACAACTATAGGAATCCTCAAAGGACATTTACCTTCAGCAAAATAGATCTGGGAATAGCAAAATAAAAATTATAACATATCTAGGCTCTTCATGTCATTGTGTGTTATGAACATCACATGTATTCCACCAACTGCTCCAGGACTGGGAACTCGATTGTGGAATTGAGTGCCAGACCGACTCTGAATGTATCCACCTCTACATTGCAAAAATATCAGTAGACCAAATTTAAATAATCCAATGAGAACAAATATGACAATGATGAACAAGAAGTGAGATTCATAAACCAGTAATAGAGTATGCGTCCTCTGTCCAACTTACAAAGTTCCTTTTCCATACATGAATCTGTCAAGTCCAACCAGCTGGTCATAGATGTAATAATTGTAGGGTATGTCTTATGGTCCATTAACAAAACATGATTGTGGACCTTACGCCTGGAACTGTTGTTGTGTCAATTTGATAGACGTTGCTACTAGGCAGTGGGGCCATAATAAGTTGAATATGGGATCACTCATTATAATTTGTGGTAGACACGTCTGCAACGGTAGTGCCCACACTGCTTGTGCTCATCCTTTGTGCCTCAAATTGAGTGCTTCACATGTGGCAGCCGGTATGTAAAGTTGCAAACACACTTAGCATTGTAGGTCCAATGATGTCCTCCCAGAGTCCAAGACACACATTGATTTCTGCTACAAGGTTGCCTGTGACATCTGGTCGGGGACCACACACTAGGCAGGTGCGGGGCCATGGTAAGGAAACTCAGGAACAATGAACCTGAATGCCCTTGCCCATGAATGTGCCTCTAATATCTGCTGTATGTTGTATGTGTATCACATAACTGTTTTCCTGCATCACAATGGGCCTGATTCACAGAACTAACTTACGTGAAATACGTAAAGTTAGTAATGTTCGGTATTCACAGAATACACTTACCGGGCCTGATTCACAGAACTAACTTACGTCAAAAACGTAAAGTTAGTACTTTTTGGTATTCACAGAATACACTTACTCATTTTGGTATTCACAGAATGAACTTACTCATTTCGGTATTCACAGAAGTTAGTAGTCCTAACTTTAGGACTCCTAAATGCCTTCTGTGAATACCAAAAGTCTTAAAGTTAGGATTTTTCTCAGTTTAGGAGTAGTAAGGTTAGGACTCCTAACTGAGAAAAATCCTAACTTCAAGACTTTTGGTATTCACAGAAGGCATTTAGGAGTCCTGAAGTTAGGAGTCCTAACTTTAGGACTCCTAAATGCCTTCTGTGAATACCGAAAGTCTTAAAGTTAGGATTTTCTCAGTTTAGGAGTAGTAAAGTTAGGAGTCCTAACTTTACTACTCCTAAACTGAGAAAAATCCTAACTTCAAGACTTTCGGTAGTCACAGAAGGCATTTAGGAGTCCTAAAGTTAGGAGTCCTAACTTTACGACTCCTAAACTGAGAAAAATCCTAACTTCAAGACTTTTGGTATTCACAGAAGGCATTTAGGAGTCCTGAAGTTAGGAGTCCTAACTTTACTACTCCTAAACTGAGAAAAATCCTAACTTCAAGACTTTCGGTAGTCACAGAAGGCATTTAGGAGTCCTAAAGTTAGGAGTCCTAACTTTACGACTCCTAAACTGAGAAAAATCCTAACTTCAAGACTTTTGGTATTCACAGAAGGCATTTAGGAGTCCTGAAGTTAGGAGTCCTAACTTACTACTCCTAAACTGAGAAAAATCCTAACTTCAAGACTTTCGGTATTCACAGAAGGCATTTAGGAGTCCTAAAGTTAGGAGTCCTAACTTTACGACTCCTAAACTGAGAAAATCCTAACTTCAAGACTTTTGGTATTCACAGAAGGCATTTAGGAGTCCTGAAGTTAGGAGTCCTAACTTTACTACTCCTAAACTGAGAAAAATCCTAACTTCAAGACTTTCGGTATTCACAGAAGGCATTTAGGAGTCCTAAAGTTAGGAGTCCTAACTTTACGACTCCTAAACTGAGAAAAATCCTAACTTCAAGACTTTTGGTATTCACAGAAGGCATTTAGGAGTCCTGAAGTTAGGAGTCCTAACTTTACTACTCCTAAACTGAGAAAAATCCTAACTTTAAGACTTTCGGTATTCACAGAAGGCATTTAGGAGTCCTAAAGTTAGGACTACTAACTTCTGTGAATACCGAAATGAGTAAGTTCATTCTGTGAATACCAAAAAGTACTAACTTTACGTTTTTGACGTAAGTTAGTTCTGTGAATCAGGCCCACCAATACTAACTTTATGTCCGCTCCCGGGCCGGAGATTCCGGCCCTGTGGCGCAATTTCCGCCTCTGGGCCGGATTCTCCGCCTCCGGACCAGAATACCCTCATTTAGGCCGTTTCAATGCTCAAACGGCCTAAATGAGGGTATTCCGGCCCAGAGGCGGAGATTCCGGCCCGGAGGCGGAGATTCCGGCCCAGTGGAAATTCCGCCACAGGGCCGGAATCTCCGGCCCGGGAGCGGACATAAAGTTAGTATTGGTAAGTGTATTCTGTGAATACCGAAAAATACTAACTTTACGTATGTCACGTAAGTTAGTTCTGTGAATCAGGCCTGAAATGCCTCCATAAGGCATTGAAACATATACCAGGGCACACCATGGTGGCTAGTGAAAGGATGTCACAAAACATATGACAAGTGAGTGTAGAATGGAAATAAAAATAGTATATAGTGTCACATGAAGTGTACTAGACACAACTGGATTGTAAATCAATGATATGATAACTCCGTAGCAGAATTCCAAAGGACAAAAACATTTTGAAATTGGTGTGGATGATGCTCGCAATGATGCCAGTTCTGTACATTTTTGATGGATGTATGGGCTGCCAAGGTGAATCATCAGGAAGTCACAGTCCAAGATCTCGTGGCTGAAAGGCCAAAACCAAATCCAGTGTAGGCGTCAACCATGAAAGATTCACAACTTAACCACAATGTGTTATCCTAATCAATTGTTGCACTCTGCTTGCCTCCTCTTCTACTGTGTCCACCTATATAATTGAGTGTATGGTATGTGAGGTAAGGATGTCTGCTGTACAAAACATCATCCGTTGTCAGCTTAGTTCAACCATAATGTAGGAAATGGATAATGGGAACAGATGACACTCAAATGCTGGACATAACAAATGTGTGATCTCTCAAGCCAAAATGAGCTTTGTGAATCCATTGGTAGGGAAGCACAAATGACACACAAAATGTACGTGATCATTGCACATCTCACATATGAACTCTGCTATGCAATGTTTGAACTGATGTGCAAATATGAAACTGCTCAGCCTGTGGATGTACACTCCTTTCAACTTGTCAACACACATCATACTCATGAGACATATTAGTCTTAACGGTGAAGGTGTAAGCATTGCAATATGCTGGCGTCCAGATCATTTTTCCCCTCCCTTCCTATATCAGTAACCTTCTCATATACGTTTGTCTGTTGTTGTGTCATCTCATTGATGTCAGTGCTGTGTGCATGTAACAGCTGGCAACTGCTGCATGTCAGCAGGGGCACACATGTAAAGTCCATGAGGTAAACATGCTGCACATTGTCCAGGAATATCCTATCAGTGGTCATTGACAATGACATATACATGTTAGCTCATAGCTATTATCTGGTGTACTGAAATATGGATATGTATGTCTCAACACAGCTTTGGAGAGAATGACGCCAGTGCAGCGTACAACATCATCCCGGGGAATGCATGACATCCTGGCTGCAGCAGTGAAACCCGCTCGCACATGTACATCAGGTAAATGTGGTGTGAAGTGTTACCCTATGTAAACCATGACAAAGCTGAAAATCCCCTTCGGCAGATAACCTGCAGTTGTAATTAACAAAGTTCCATCCATATCATAAGTGTCACATGTGCCTCTTTGTAAATTGGTAATGCAGATGATTGACATTGGTGTCACTTCCCACTACAGCTGCTGGATCGGGGACCACTTTGTCAACAAAACCTACAACAGGGGGAGCAGAAAAGGACACAAAGTTGTGGATGGAGCTGGTAAGTGTGCTTTTTGAGTGTACATCTACGTTTCACACCTCAATGCCATTGTGTGAGCTGTCACTTGTAGGGGTACCAAAACCAGGTCACATGTGCATCATCTGTCGATGCAAAGTACAGTAGAACCAACCCTTGTGTTTCACGATATCTCATACTCGGTCAAATACTTATCCTGTTGCTACCTCTGTGTTCCAGGTGATGATGACGATGAGGAGGAAGGACCTTCCACCAGTGTTGGGCGACGGGCAATTAGAGGTGAGAATCCACTGCTCCTCCAGGCAGTGATGTCAGCTGCAAGTCATGTGCAAGAGGAGGAGGAGGAGGAGGAACTACCTGAGGAGGATGAAGTATCGGACGATAGCGAGTGTCTGCGCATCCACTCAGGGGATGGAGAATCTGATGCCATGGACAGTAATTTGCACCGATCGCCTACATTTAGCAAGGTCTCACACCCTCCCCCCAGCAAAGTGTGTCAGCCTCGTGCAATGAAAAAGGTTGCCTGTCCCCAGCATAGAGATAACCAGCCACAGTTCAGCCCCGCCCCAACACAGACCTCACTCCCTCACAGCCCTCACATCCGGGACAGACATGGTGGTTACCCTACACACTCCTCCCCAGACAGTGTATCCCAGGCATTATCTTCGCCATATGCGGGAATTACCAACCCTGCTGTGGTGCAGGCATCCCCTGGGCACCATTCACATGTCCACAGGCTTCCACATGCCAACATCCCCCTGCTCTTGGACCTGGTGGACTCATCCATGGCCGGGCCCTGCATGGAGGGCCTGCACATGTCCGTGGTGGCCAGTGGCAGCAGGACTTCTTCCAACAGCAGGCAGATGTGAGGCAGGACATACGTGCCATAGGGGCCACCCTGTCAGACATGTCTGAGGCCCTGCGCCAATTCCCTCAGGTGGTGGACCGACAGACCCATGTTTTGGATAGGTTGGATAGAACTTGGCAAGACATGTCCAAGAATATCAGAGACATGATATCTTTCCAAAGGGAAGAGAGTTTAAGACACCATGCCTTGGCCATGAAGATGATGGACGGCATGATGAAAGTGTTCCAAAGTCTACCTTCACGGGCAACGCAGGGAGGGAGCCATCACATATGCCTACATCACATCACACCCACACACCTGTACCACAAACTGCACAGGACCAAAGCATGGGTACACATCCACCACCGCCCCCATCCAGCCCCCCCCACATGCACATCCACCACCACCCCCTGAACAGGCACTACCACCACCTGCACAACAACACCCTGTCCATGCACATACACCAAGTGTACAGACACAATCCGCCCCTGCACATGGACTTCACCCTGTACAGGCACATGCCGGAGACCAACCTGCACCTCGGCGTCAACCCAGACTTAATCCCTCACAGCGATCATCACCCCGGAAATTGCGAAGTCAAAAGCACAATCCCCAGTGACCACATCCCAGGAACTTGTTGTCCAGTGTGAATATGTTTAAATAAAATAATATCAGATCCCAAGTAAAATCTCTGTGTATCATGTCCTGATAGACTAATGTTCACCAAGTGAGTTGGCGTAGAGATGAGAGGATGTATGTGTGTGTGTGTGTGTGTGACACATCTGCAAGTTGAACCCCATCATTGCAGCAAGCCCTCATGTGCAGAGCAGATGAGTACCCAAATACCTTGGCATTGTTTGTACAAGACATTCACAATGAAGCAAAACAAGATAGACAATGTATGAATAAAAATAAGGGTTTAAAGAACAAATATGTAAGGATAGAAATAAAACAACAGTCCGTCTGGAAGGGAGAAAGGAAAACAAATGATGTCCTTACTGCAGTAGGAGAAGGGAACTTGGATTAGGATGGAGCAACATAAATATAACACGTCAGGGAAACCAGTCTATTTACAAGGGGAAAAGTAAATCATTGTCCAAAAACAGAGTGTCTGTCAAACTGTTCAATTGTCCTTCTGGTCATCCTCTAGGACCACAATGTCCAGATCCTGTGAATCACATGCCTGCTCCGGGCTGGCCGGTGCATGGACAGGCACCACACGGGGTCGGGATACATGAGGAGTAGGGGGAGAAAGAGTGTGGGGCAACGGACAGGGGGAGACATTGACGGTGGTGTGGGAGGAGAGTTGGGACACAACAGAAGACATGACTGCACTCAGGGAAGTGAAACCGGCAGTGAGGGTGGCCAGAGCGCGTAATATTTCCTCTCGCATCATGCGCACCTCTAGACACAGTTGCAGCAAGATGCGAGAGGACATGTCTGGCTGACCCTCACATGCCCATATCAAGTCCTCTGGTACAGCCGCAGACGGAACAACAGAGGGAGGGTTTTGGGTCGCACGTGGGGGGTGTGGTGCCTCAGGTTCAGAGTCAATGTGGGTGTCGACCTGGCAGCTATGATGAGGGGGACAGATTGCAGAGGATGCAGCTGGAGGCCCCCATCGAATGGGGGCCTCAGGAGTTGGGGAGGGGCTGAAGGTAGGACCAGGTTGCATAGTGGCCTGCCCTGTGGACACCTCAGAATAAATATGTTCGGCATGGTCCATGGGTGAGTGGCTCTCCACCCCAGCCTGGCCAGAGGTGTCCAGTTCATCACCCCCCTTCACTGTCCTCAGCCTCCACCCGGTCTGTGGCACCAGAGTTGTCCTCATGGTCAGTCTGGGTGGGCGCAATCCCCATGCCTGCTGATGTTGAGGGTCCCGCCTCATCGTCCTCTTCCTCAGTACTGGAAAGAGGTCGTAGCCGCCGGCGCACCACAGATGTCCTGCTCCGAACCCGGTCCTCTTGGCCAGCTGAGTCCACTGAAATGTGAGACAAATCATTATGTAGTTGGTGTACACATCAGGTTAAGACACATATAAAGCGTAATGACCGCTGTGGCACTAAGAAACCTCAAGATTAATATCTCTGGTCCAAATCTTCTCCCCTTAAGCAAAGTGAATCAGGCAAAACTTATACCATCAATCAGTTATGTAAGCGAAGCTATGCGATGGAGAGAAACTGAACATCTGGATCGTACAATAACAAGAGCAATTCAAATGCAATTTTGGCCTACCAGGATACACATCCCCCACACAATGAAGTCTGGAGCTCGGGATACAAAGGCAAGAGCTTACCAGCAAAGGGCCGTTCATCAAAAGTTGGATCAGATTCAAAAGGGGTCCACCTGACACACTAAACATGCATCTGTGTGAAGAACTGAACAGTAAGGTGGAATGTCCAGCCCAACGCTACTTGGACAACTCACTTAACCAACTTGGACTGCAGGAACTTTGGTAGCTACCAGCGACCATCCTCAGCTTAACAAAAAATAGTAAATGATGTGATCACATAAGAATCACTCATACAGGACAACGCTGCCCTGACAGAGCGCGCTCATGGCTGGGTCACCTTGCAGACTTACAGCAAGGCAGCACCGCAAGCCTATCTTCTTACCAGCTTTTCCAGTGCAACAAAAGAGAAATTCCTGAGATTCCACCTAGGCATACTACCATCTGCATATCACATGCCGCCCTGGCTACGCCCACAGATGCCAGCAATCTGCAGACTCTGCGGGGAGGGGAAGGAGGATATAGTGCACCTGCTGACTATTTGCAAGGCCCTAAAAGGGGAATGACGGATCTTGCTAAGACCCCTCTTCAATACGACATCCATTAGAACTTGCAGACAAGCAGTGTTAGCATCCTTTCCTGGCGAGGATGTTCAACTACCCTGCCGGCTGGTAAAATACCTATCCGATGCAGTAACTACCATAAAAAGGCAGGCCATCCAGTTAGCAGACTGCACTACAGCTGAACGGACTATGGTTCTTTGAAGGAATTGTTATTAGTCACTGCCTGTGCTGCTGCCCTATAGGGAATTTTAGCATGTC
Source organism: Calotriton arnoldi (assembly GCA_963921515.1). Classification (NCBI taxonomy): domain Eukaryota; kingdom Metazoa; phylum Chordata; class Amphibia; order Caudata; family Salamandridae; genus Calotriton; species Calotriton arnoldi. The sequence continues at coordinate 1,297,357 of CAWUFW010004708.1, forward strand.
AAGATTGGTACTTCACGCATCTTAAAGAACTGAGCAGGCGCAGCAAATGGGAACCTTGATTAATGTCAAAGACTGGCACACCATGCACTTTCAGGGTTTTGCACCAGGCAGAAAGCCCTCTTCAACTCCCTTTTATGATGCTCAAATCACCCTCCTCCAACACCCAAAGTCCCATTATCCTACTGTAAGTCCTTGTATATATCATAGCATTTATTATCCAACAATCTCCAATTAACGCACTGTTTCCTACCCTACTGTGAGATATCTGGAAAACAGTATTCTCAGCACTCATCCAGCACTCAGCACTTTACTCTGCTGCTAGTTAAGCTGAAAACTGACGTCCCTCAACAACACATTGCAGATGCCTAGCACTTTCTATCTGCACGAAGCAACTTATCCATCTCCACCCCTCCACTCTAACTCGCTGCCTGGCACTAGACCAACGTAGCCAGGCAACCTACGCTGCCTTTTAAAGCATGCACTGCTCCCTTGTCTCTCTCCATAGCAAGTTCACAGCCATAGCCGCCCAGCTCTCAGCTCCCCCAAGCAGCCCATGGCCCTACGCGTACATCGCTTTACTACACAGTAAAACCTCAGCAAGCAAGTGACCAGTATTCCTTGTTTGCCGTTAGACAAGTAGAACACTATTGACTTTAACAAGAATCAAGCAGAGGCAACAACTGCTGCCTTGCACTCTGCACTTCACTTTATATTTTTCTTTTTCAGCTGTTTTACATCACTTGTGGGCCACATATTATTGACATTTTATGTTGTTTTGATACTGATCTGTTTTAAGTCATAGATAATGCCAAATGATGTGATGCATGATTGTAAAGGTGTTAATTAACTGTACAATAAAATCAACTTCAAACACATATCAAGATGAGCCAAGGTCAGACTTTGTTCTCCTCTGATCACACTATCGAGTTGTGTGTGTTTACAAACTTAAATTACGTGCATGTTCACTGACATCTCCTGATTTGAGTCTGACATGGACACCTCACAAGATCATTGGTGGTTAGCACGTCTGTACTGCCTACCCTCAGTTATGGCATTGTTGTGACCTGTGTGTCATGTCACTGCGACATGTGCAGGTTCTACAACACTGTCCACTAAAGGAGCTCAGAGAGAGTCCAGATGAAATTGGAAAAAGCCTGTGATATGGAGTGTCTGCACTTTCACGTCTGGACATATGTTATCTGCTGTGTAGTATTGGATGGGACAACAGTAAGGCCGATTGGGGGTAACACATCCATTTAGGGTTGGGGCAAATATGTTTGTTAAGTTGTGAGTCTGAGCCTTTGATATCCTCTCTCACAAGCTGACAATTCACTGCCACATATTGCCTTTGGAGGTTGAGCAGGTAGTGCTGTGCACTGATGAACAGTAGTGGCTCGTTGTTACAGCGACCTGTACATGGGAAATGGCATTCAAGCTCCTGGGGGTACGACGTGTGTCTGTGGACACACTTGTCTAGATTTGCAACACTTATGAGTGTGGCAAGGCTCTCAAAGTCTGTCTTGACTCAATGGCACATGATGATCTGTCTCTATCAGAACCCAAACTCAGCAACAGCAATGTAAGTCACAGCATACAATCCCCATTGGCCTCACAAACACACACTGGACAGTGTCTGTACCATACATCATCCAATGCACACATCAGTCATGATTCCCTTGTTTCACAGTTAGTGGTGCTGGCAGTGGAACTTTCATCAGTAATGCAAATGTGTGTCTCAAATCCCCAATTGTCATGATGACACCACAAGTCCCAGGATGCACTCAGCCAAGTCCAGAAAATGGGCTACATTGAGCTTTTCGCTGCATGATGAGTGCTGCATACACACAGATTAGGAGACTGGAGGCATGGGACTCAGAATGGTACAGCTCTGTCTGCACTTGCATCATACTTCCAGACACATTTAGCCTATAATGCACTTACCATGTCTCTGCTGCTCTTGCTCCTCCAGCTGAGCATGGAGGGTCGGAAGAGCTGCACGCAGGACCCTCCTGTACAGTGGCGAGAGGCGAGGACGATGCACATGGTGCTGGGAAGACTGGCCCAGTAGCTCTTCAGCCTTGATCCGGGCCCAGCGTTTCAGGTCCTCCCAGCGCTTGCGGCATGCCCTCGCGTTCCTGGTGTGCACGCCCACTGTACTGCAGCGCTCACCAATTCTGGCCCACAATCTGGTCCGCGCTGCATTGCTCAGCTGTTCCTCTGGCCCCCATATAGCTGAGGATATTTCTCTATAACCCCCTCAGATAGCATGTCCAATTCCCTTTCACTGAAAGGGGTGCTTTCTCTTCATAACCCTCAGCCATTTTGGGGGAAATGAGGTTGATGAGAGCAGCAGGATGTCACAGGATCTTATCGGTGAGAGAGGATGACTCAGAATGAACACTAAATGTCTGTCATCAACTTCTTGTGATGTATTTCCTGTCCCCACTTCCTGTCTGTGATTTCCTATATGAAAATTAGGCTTCTGGTAAAGTTTCGGAGTTTACGGCCCGAAAACGGACTTTCCGCATGCGCAGAGTACGCTACGCCATCGCAAAGTACTCTGCGCATGCGCAGAGTACGCTACGCTAGCGCAAAGTACTCTGCGCATGCGCAGGGTACGCTACGCTATCGCAGATTACGCTGCGCATGCGCAGAGTACGCTGCGCATGCGGAAATTGCGTTTTCGGGCCGTAAACTCCGAAAACTACCCAGAACCCAAATTTCATTTAGGAAATTACAGTCAGGAAGTAGTAGACAGGAAATACATCACAGGAAGTAGTTGTCAGCCATTTTGTGTTCATTCTGAGTCATCCACAACCACAGAACAAATCCACTGCCATCCTATTATTCTGTAGCAGATAACAATGTAATGACTGTGTAAGATTAATTCTTACACATGTAACAAAAGGGAGAACAGACCATGTAATGAGATTTGGGCTGGGACAGGGGGGAGGGGGCTGGCACAACATCACACCCCAGTTTACTTCTCAAATGCTTTGCATTATGGTACATGTAGTCCATATTTAGTGATCAACAAAAGAGTTGTCTGTTGTGTTGCAGTGTATTAGGGGTAGCAGTGCTGTACTTCCCAGACACATGGTGGTATATTCAGCCACAACATCATCACTCACGTTGTGGGACCAACATAATTGGTGTATGCTAATCATTTGGGGGCCAACTAGCAAAAATCCTATAGTCATGCACTTTTTACATACAGACTCCCATTGTCAAAAGGTACAGGAGGGTCTCTCCGAACATGTACATCTCATCCTCAGAGTCAATAGACTCCTTGGGAAATCCACTACACTGATTGCTGACATTGGCACATGACCTGAAGCACGGTCAATATTTTGACTCATGTCAACAGTTGTGGCTGACATACAGTTAGTGTGGTTTGCAAAGTTGTCTCAGGATGGATTTTTTGGACAGAGTGGTAAATATCCATTTTTCATCATTGACAACAGACAGCAAACCACATTTTGTCCATGACACATCAGGTTGCTCACGTGAAAAACGTGGCAACCAGCTGATCACGGACTTGCATACCCTGACCTCGGTTATGTGCAATGGCCCGGTTGCCCGGATTCAGAGCTAGCCGAGGTTCAAGAGGTATCTGTAAGCCATGTGTTAAAGCAATATTGTGCAAGACACAACAGGCCATAATGATCTTGCACACAACTTCAGGGGAGTACGTCAGCACACCCCTGTACGGCTGAGACATCTGAAACGCGACTTCAACAGACCAAAAGTGCGCTCTATGATGGCTCGGGTTCGTATGTGTGCCCGATTGTACCTACGCTGAGGTACAGTGGTTGGATGTCTGTACGGTGTGAGGAGTTGAGGGGAGAGTGCATAGCCAGCATCACCTAAGGAGGGAAGATAGGGCAATAGGTTACATTGCCAAATGAAATTTGAACAGAACATGATCTTTACTTAGTACATGCAGTGTCTGTTGTGACCGTGTATGTGGCTTGGTGATTCTTATTGTAGAATGGTTGTTGATATGAGGTGGCATTCATTCATTACTGGGCTTCTTGACAGGCCCCTTGTGCCACAAGTGCGTCACTTTTCATATGTGATACAGTGACGTACTGGCAGCGCAAGGGTATTGTAACTGAGCCCTTTCATACGCACACATCACTCTTTTTTAGTACTTGGTACTTACCCAGTAACCACATGTTGCCATATTCTCCCGCAGCCAACCGCCGGGCAAGAGGTGACATACGGAATACGAAGCTGTCATGGGTACTGCCTGGAAACGCTGCATGCACATCTGAGAATCTCCCACTGGCATCACAGACAGCCTGCACATTGATGGAATACCATCGGTGTCTGTTGCAGTATATGTGTGCAATGTGGCGGGGTGGCTGAAGGGCCACATGGGTACAGTCAATTGCACCCAGCACACGTGGAAAGCCGGAGATGCCAAAAATTCCCTAGCTGCCCTTTGTCTGCTGGCCAGTGTATGGGGCATTCGTATGTGAAGGTGGGCTCTAGAATTGATGCAGCGCAGTATCTGATGCAGGCACCGGGACTGGCTAGCCTGGGAGATGCCCACAACATCACTGGTGACCCTTTGGAATGACCCCGTAGCGAAAAAATGGAGGGCAGAAAGGACCTTCAGATAGGCTGGGATTGCATGGGAGCAGCAAGTATGTGAGTCAAGTTCCTCCTCCCAATCACATACCATCTCCAAGATGACTTCTGGAGGGAAGCGGTATCTGGCCCTTACTTCTTCAGTGGACATCGCAAATATGTTGATCCTCTGTCTGAAGATCCTCTCTCTCCTCATCCTCCTCCTCAAGTCTTCTTGCTGCATGGCAAGGGGCAAAGCAACAAATACATTCAGCGACATGTTGAAAGTGTTTCTGTGTGTCTGCTCTGCTTTCATATGTGCAGCAGGGCTGGGATTGGCTGCAGTGTGTCAGATGATTCATCATGGGGGATGGTAGGCAGTTGGACAGGTGTATGGCATTGAGGTAATGCTCAAACGGCCGATATGGGGAGATTCCGGCCCGGGAGCGGAGATTCCGGCCCGGGAGCGGAGATTCCGGCCCGGGAGCGGAGATTCCGACCCGGAGGCGGAGATTCCGGACCGGAGACGGAGATTCCGGACCGGAGACGGAGATTCCGGGCCGGATGCGGAGATTCCGGGCCGGATGCGGAGAGTCCGCTCTTGTGCCGGAATCTCCGCCAGAGGGCCGGAAATTCCGGCCCGAGTGCGGACATAAAGTTAGGATGTGTAAGTTCATTCTGTGAATACCCATATGTGTAAGTTCATTCTGTGAATACCCATATGTGTAAGTTCATTCTGTGAATACCCATATGTGTAAGTTCAATCTGTGAATACCCAAATGTGTAAGTTCATTCTGTGAATACCCAAATGTGTAAGTGCATTCTGTGAATACCAAAAATGTTGTAAGTTTAGGATTTTGACGTAAGTTAGTTCTGTGAATCAGGCCCGTAGACAATAGTTAGTTTATTGATTAATTTCTGAGGAACATTCTCATTTAAATTCCAGAATAAAAGTTAGGATAAAGACATATAATCAAAACATTACACATCAAGAGTCAAAATTCAATCTCCTTGAATAGTAAAGTATTGTTGGTTAGTGAGAATAGCTACCTATAGAAGATAATAGAAAAAACACAGCATCACAACAAAGGGCCCGATTCCGATCTCGTTCGGAAAGCAAACCGAACGACTCGTGTCCGCAATGCTTTCCGTACGACTCGTGTCAGGGGAGTCCGACCGAACAAGTACGATGCATTTGAATGCCCCGGATACGAATCGGTCGGACTCCCATTGACTTCAATGGGAGCCCGTGTACCGAACGTGTGCACAGGCTCCCATTGACAAAAGGGGTGGTTGGGGATCATCGTGCACCCTGTGGCGGGCACCCCTTGGTGCCTGCCACAATGTGCATGGCCTGAAAGGGGGGACCCATGGGTAGCCCCACGGGCATGATTCGGAGGGCCCCGGGTGAAGGGGGGCCTGCTATGGGCCCCCAAAGACCGATTCCGGCAGCCTTTTCGATCCGGGCAATACGAATCGTAAAGGCTGTCTGAATGGTTCATTGTACTTGCTCGCTTGGAAAACCTACTACATAGAGCTGTTCGATTTGGCTCCGGAGGGCTCTATCTCTCCGTATGCCTCCCGGAACCGATTCGGTCAGCGCTAAGGGTTTCCAGGCATCGTACTCGGTCGTTCGGAATTTGGAAGGAGTCAGTCGGAAACAAGGGCTCGGGATCTGTTTAGGTAAAACCAAATCCGATTCGGAGCCCTTCTGAACGAGATCGTAATTGGGCCCAGAGTATGCAACTAAAAAATTGCTATAGAAAAACTAAATCGTTTTTAAAAAAGAATCTCATAAGTATACAGCATTATTATTATTATACATGCTTATTATTAGTACATTGACCATCGTTACATAAAATATGTATAATAAGACCTAGGAGACAGTGCATTCAATTTTACCATATATCAATATCTTAACTTATCTATCAATGACCACAATAAAGATATTCAGTCCTGTATGAAAAGTGATTTCAATGAGTCCAACTGGTGCAATGTTAATAAAAGGGAAAGAAGACAGAAATTCAAAAGGTCTCATAAAAAAAGATAAAAGATAAGATATTAGGGTCGCCAAGGATTAACAGCATTTGGAGCACATCATATCTGCGTTGTCCTAATGAATCTTCCAAGAGCTACTACAATGTCAAGTAACAAAAGCAAATCAAGTATTTAAAGCTTCTTTTCTAGTGTGGCCCCCATACTTCAAGAGTATCAGGAGTACAAATGTGTTTCGTTCTATTTGAATATATTCACAATCTAACAAAAAGTACACTGTACGATATTTAACTTCAGTGACATCGTCAACGGCCCCTATTCAAGGAAATATTGACTTTAAAGTCTTGATATCCCTCTAAGGGTTCACGACTGAAGCTGATTCTCAAAACAGAATCCCTTAAATTTGTGTCTGGAATTGCCAATAAATCGGGGACATCACCCTCCACTCCAATCCAGTAATGGACACCTCCACGCCAATCTTCCCTGAAATCCCCTATGTTCCTAGTGTTAAAACCAGGTAAGTCTTGGAGATTGATACTGGACTGTTAAAATATAATTCTGAACTGAAAATAAATGTCTTGGAAAGTGCATATAGTACCAAATTAATGATGCAACTTACATGCAAAAATATGTAAACAAACTGACACAGCGGATAGGTTCTTAACTGAAAGCATTGCTCATAAATCATTTTACTTAACATCATTAACATTCGGGGGAGGGCATATTAAGTTTAACTCAGAGATTTAGGAATAGCTAGCCAGATATTGGGGGATATTCACAATGAAGTGGCGGTGAGAGGCGTTAGCCAGATATTGGGGGATATTCACAATGAAGTGGCGGTGAGAGGCGTTAGCCTCCTTGGCTTAACGCCTCTCACCGCCACTTCGGAAACGACAGGCTGCACCCTATTCACAAGAATGTGGTGCAGCCTGGCGTTTCCCCCTGTGACGGCGCTAAGTCTCACGACTGAACGCCAACGCATGCACCCTTGCACCAGAGTGCAAGGGTGTCTGCGAGCAGGGAGGTTTGTTTATGTACAGGAAGGTGTCCCTTCCTGCACATAAACAAACCTAAAATGCCGTTTAGTAACTTACATGTGTGCTGCTTCATGCAGCACACATGTAAGTTACAAAACAGCATTTTTTTAAAAGGTTTGTTTATGTACAGGAAGGGACACCTTCCTGTACATAAACAAACCATGGCATTTTGCTATTTCCATGTGTGCTGCACAGGGCAGCACACATGGAAATAGCAAAAACGAGGAGAAATTAAGCATTTCTCCTCGTTTCGCCACCTTAAGACCAGGATTTTTCTGGTCTTAAGTTCGGCGCTGCCACCTATTATCGCCGCCCTTGATAATAGGTGGCAGCGTCGAATTCAATGGGTGTTGCGCTGGTACGCTCACCGCAACACCCACTGCACGCCCCCTTTCACGCTAAGTTTAGCGTGAAAGGGGCCCAATTCTCAAGGCAGCGTTAAGCCACTTAACGTGGCTTTAAGCCACGTTAAGTGGGTTAACGCTGCCTTGAGAATAGGGCGCTGGCCCTATCGCCACGGAAACGTCAAAAAAAGTGGCGTTCCCGTGGCGATAGGGCCTTGAGAATATGCCCCATTGTCTATTATTTCGTTGGCTAATCTGAAATGCCTTTTCACATAGCTCAGGGATATTGCGTTGCAGCTCCGAATGGCATGCCATGGACCTTGTACCATTTGGAAGGTGATTCGAGCTTGCAGTTGAGGCTCTTCACATTATCACAGCTTATCTTCTGACTGATTGCAAGAGGAACAAGTGGGAAAAGGGCAAGGCACGGGCCTTGTTTAGCAAGTTCCAAACTGCAACAAAATCATCTCCCAGTCTTAGAGCCTGCATCATGGAGCACATAAGAATAACACAAAAACCGAATAAGCACAATACTTGTGTTAAAGGGTTACAGACTACATTTCAAAAAATGTAAACGATACTATTTAAATGTGAGGAACATTGGAGCCCTCCAATATTCTCAACAAATTACAAGCATAAATGACATTTCTGAATTTTGGATGAACATATCTCCCATTTCATGCAGAGAGGGTAAAACCAATATACCCGTAGATCACCCCAACTATTACGTGGAACGTTTGGAAGGAAGAACACACTCCAATCCTCACGGGCTTACAGAAATACCTGATTGCAACTGCATCTTTTCAAACAGAAACAAAGGCAACTTATTGATAAGAATAATGTAATTCGTAGTCAGACAGCTTTCACATGTATAATGTGAAATGAGGGAAATATATTCTGCACCAGACGAGAGTTTTGCTCCAGTAGAAAATATCGCACAGCAGTGCAAACGGCCATCATTAAAGAGAGACCCAAGGCACAAGGCAAAAATTGGTGAGAGTTTCACCTCTACCATCGTCATTGGCACCTTTCAAAGATAACAAATGCTACATCCTTGCACCCGTTTGGTGCAATGGCTGCGACTCAAGCCATTTCGGACATCCAATAAGATTAAAATCCAACATTAAAATACAGGAATTCCTTTAATACCTCGAGGTGAAAAACATCCCCTTCTTGGATAGCCACTCTGCATTAATTTTATGTTATATATACTTCTAATACCATTTCACTGGGTTTTTTCATACCCCACGAAAAGTGCAAATAATACTGGCACACTCTAATTGTTTACATTCCTGTAAATATATGTTGCAGTTTTGTGAAGTAAAAAATTGATGCCCTTTCGAATTGTGCCTTTTATGATGATAAAATGCACTTTGCTAATTAATGTATTTCTTTTTGTCTGACCTCTTGTCTGAGGCGATGTTGTGTGACCTACTTTCAAATGCGTGTCTGATTGTTGTCCGTGTAGAGCAGTGGTTCTCAAAGTATGGCCCGCGTGCCACTGTAGAGGAAGACACCATCGCGGTCGGTGAAAATCTTACAGTTTCTCTTTTAAATGCAGCTGAGGGAGCAGGAAACGTGACGCTTTATTTATTCCTTGGCGGAAGCACCCTGTCCATTGAAGCTCCGTGATGCACTGTGAAGTGCGTTCTGTCTTTCTCCTTTCCAGCAAGCAGTCTTGTCTCTGGGAGGAGTGAAGGTTTAGAGTTTTATGCTGCTTCCTTTTCAAACGGCGGTGGTTAATTTGAAGCTCTCCGCGTCTACATTTTGTGGAAATGTGAATGCAATTTGATCTGTAGTGACGGTTAACAATCCAGTGAGTGACCCAGTGGAATTGTAATACGTCACATAAGTTGGTTTACGAGTTTTGTTTACCACCGTTGTGACACACTAGCAGTGGGTTATGACTTGTAGAAAACCCTGTTCACGATAGTAAAAAGGTAGAGTATATAAAACAAAACCGCAATACTCCGCTCCACTAGAACGATAGAAAGAGTGTTTGAAGACTCTGCATTTAAAATAAAGCATATATATGTGAAGCCCTAGGGTGATTCAAATGTACAAATCGCTGAATTAAATGCATTCTCCCAGCATTGTAAAAAGTTAATGCTTCAGTGCCAGCATCGGTTGTCTCTGACTCCTCATTCTGTGTACAGGGGTACACTGTAGATTTAGACAATTGAAAATCCAGTGAATAAAAAGCCTCACCAGGTAAGACGGAAAGAGCAAAGCTGCTCTGGGGATGCATAGTTACTGTTGACTTCATAACTGCTTCCTATTGCTGGACGTACAACACATGCTGGCAAACCAACCTGCAATTCTGCCACTGAGCATGGTGAGATACAACTACTTCCTTCTTAAAGACGAGTTCCTTAAAGTACCAGGAGTGGGTGAAAGAGACCTACAGACTGACTCGGATAGGTATGAATGGAAGCAGCGCATAAAATGGTAGGCTCAACATTCGCAGGAGTTTGGCCTACTCTGCATATTTTACAAGAATGGTGCTGTTGCCCCTTTATGAGTAAACTTACGTGACAGTATATATATACATCAGTACAAAATTACCAGGTGATAAGCCACTTGCAGATTTTTCTTTTGAAGGCTACACAAACCTTCCAAAAATTTACCCAGAGCACATCACAATAAAAAAAGTTCAATATACATTGTTAAAAGCAGATTCCTGTGGTCACTTTATGTGGGTGTGTCCAGAGCACAAGATCATGGCTCCTGAAATCACAAAAGACTTGTTGCACTTATTAGCAAAGTCTGTAGTGCGTACTTTCACTCGTGTCAGGTTTACCTTTTACTTCAAGAGTATTAGCAGGAACACTTACTGAGGTGAGTACACCTTCGATGCTTGCATCTCATTCAGCCTAGTTCAAACACAGTGGTAGAGAGACCCAATAGTGTGCTTAAAAAACCTTACCTGTGAAGTTCTTAAGCATTAACGCAACCTGGCTAAATAACATATATAGCACACGGAGGGCTTTGAATAATATACCAAGGCATGTTTTGGTGAACTGTACAATCTATGAAATACTCTTTTGGTATGCAAATATATGTGCTGGAACTTCCAGTAGGAGAGAGTCCTCCTGATCAGCTGTGGAATGATCTGTTACAGGATTTGCAGCTTGCCTTACATAGTCTGAATAAAGCACAAGAAGCAGCAACCCCATCAACATCTGCTGTTATTCACTGGTTACCAAAGGTCGGTGATCTTGTGGCTGAAAAATTGTTAGAAAAAGAAAAATGTGATCCTGTGTACAAAATTCCCAAGCAATAATAGCAGTGGAAGAAACAAGAGTGATGATTTTACCACTGTTGCTGAGAAACAGGAGTAAGAGAAAGGAGTACATCGTCTCAGGGAAGCCATGCCATATGGCCCATTCAGTATAGTGGACAAGAGCTGCTAAAAGAAACACTGGGCCCGATTCACAAAGGTAAACTGAGACAAAAGTCTTACTTAACGACTTTCGGTATTCACAGAGGGCATTTATGAGTAGTAAAGTTAGACTTTTGTCTAACTCTATAGACAGACCCAGGGAACGGCGATGGGGACCTGCTTCGCCCCCAGTTTTCCTGATTGTACCTGGCCTGGTGGGAGGAGCAGGTCGTCAGTAACATCAGTCATTACGATAACCATGTCGTCCTTTGGGTACAATACATTAATGATATTTTCTGCATTTGGAGAGGTGATGTAGAAGAAGCATATGATTTTGTCAACCCACTTAATGATAATTCTTTGAATCTCACATTCACCAGTCACATGCACAAACCCACAATAGATTTTTTAGTTCTGAGATTGAGTGTAATGGCAACAGATTGGACAGCAATCTGTTCCGTAAGGAAACTGCAGGGAACAGTTTACTGCATGCAGAAAGCTGTCATCTAAAAAGTTTGATTCAAAGTATCCCTTTCGGGAAAGGAACTGTAGCTCGGAAGAAGGGTTTTAAAAAGAAAAACAGATTATGATTGAAAGATTTACAGAAAGAGGATATTCAAAAAAGGTTATCAAACAGGCATGTGAGAAAGTGAAGAAGTATGTGAGAACTGAACCTTTAACACCCACTACTGAGAGTCAGGTAGAAGGACATTCAGTGAGGATTATTACCTCTTTCCATAGTCAAGCCTGGGAAACTGACCCGGATTTAGTGAGTTATGCAGGGACAAATCCACAATTCACCTTTAGGAAGGGTAAATCCTTAAAAGATACCTTAAGTCAGAGCTTGATAACATCCAATACTGAATCAAACACTATACAAGGCTTTTATACATGCGGAACGTGTAAAGCTGGTAAACATAGTCATAATTGTAAAACAGTGAAGTTATTGGAAGATCAGCAACCATTCAAGATAACAAAACATTAAGGGGCTCATTACGTTGTCGTTCGAAAAGCCTCCAACCGATAGTCGGAATTTCCTAGACCATCTCTGAACCCATCCGCCCGAATTGGTCAGAAACAATTCCGACCGACCGATTACTATGCAGGGGAACTGAATCGGTTCCAGCCGGCATTCGGAGAGTCCGAGTGGGTCTGAGCCGATTCGTACAGCTCTACGGTCCGCGTTTCCGACCGCCCGATTACGATGTCGGATTCTAACAGCCTTCCCGACTCGGTTTGTCAGACACGAAAAGGCTGTCGGAAACTGACTTTGGGGGCCTCTAGCAGGCCCCCCTTCATCCTGAGGCCTCCGGTTGGGAGCCTAGGGGGTATCCAAGGGACCCCCCTGTAAAACCATGCACAGTGTGGCGGGCACCATGGGGTGCCCGTCACGGTGCAAGGTTTTCCACAGACACCCATTTTCCCCATAGGACCCTGTGTTGTCGGTCGGAACACAGGCTCCCATTGAAGTCAATGGGAGTCCTTCCGAACGGTGTTTGGAAGCATCATAATCAGTCGGTCGGAACCGCCAACTGCGTGTCGGTCAGAACCGAATCCGACAAGGAGTCGGGCGGTTTGGCTTCCGACCGACATCGTAAAGAGCCCCTTAACATGTAACTCGGATCTTGTGGTTTATGCACTAACATTACCATGCAAAAAACAATATATCGGAAGTACTATCCGTAAAGTGAAGAAAAGATTGCTAGAAAACCTAAGGGCGATAAACAAAGATGACAAACAGTATCCAATCGCAAGACACTTTAAATCTCAACACAATCAGAACACAAATCTGTTATCATTCCGTGTATTAGACAGGATTCCAATAAGAGAGAGAGGAGGTAATAGAGTGCAAGAGATAAGACGATTGGAATCTCAAATGATTATCAGAAGTGCTTAATTTGTAAAACATTAAGTGCCAGGGCCCTTCTCGGAAGGCTATTGCAGCCTGCACCACCCATTGCCCCTGTCAGCACTGAGAATGACGGTCCCAGCAAAACACCTAACCATACCACTCCCATAGCGTGACAATTCATATTATTTCAGGCCACACAAAGCTATAATAATGGTGTGAGAGGCTGCTATTATTCGCTTTCAATGTAAACTGACTTATTAAACAAGTCTGTTGTGCTCACCTGAAAATTAAACAGACAGCACCACCATGTGGTGCGCTGTCACTAGAGCTAGCGGTGACAATTAAGTGCCGGTTCTGACCACCAGAAAGCACCGGCTCAAATTAAGCACTATATCAGATATAACACCCTACATCCCTCAGGGCTTAATCTTGATGAAGAACTAGCAGTGCATTTGGGTTAAAATAATGAAAAATAGAAATATGTAAATTAGAATGATGTTCCTGAGATAGAGGCCTTCATGTTCTAATAACTATGGGATTTTTAAATTTCAATCACGAGAAAATTGTGTTTTTTTAAAATTAGTTATGTTTGAATTTTATTGCTGATGTATCAGAAACCACACGGAGAAGACTGGAAGCAAGAGAGCTAATCATATCTAGCCCAGTGGGGCTCAGTTGATTTTTTGTCACCTGGTGATGTGAGCAGGTTTTGGTTTAGAGTAACATCTACAATGTGTGTTAATTCAGTTTAATCATAAAGATTGTATGCACATTATAATAACAAATTCCAATATGCCCACTGGGGAAAAATTGTATAGAGAACACTAGAAATGAATTTATGGTAAAAGCATTACTTAATTGGAACTAGAATTGTAAAAAAAATTATATATGCATATATGTATTTTTGAAATCTTATATTTTTGCATTTGAAATGTAAGGAGGTTTAAACATTCTAAAAAAGATGTGGAAACACCACAATGCTAACCGTTTCCTTTTGATATTTTTTTGTGTATTTTTATATTTATGTAAACAATGCAAGGAATATTCTTTTCCAGCTTTTACTTTACGGCGACTATTGAATTAAATAAGGGTGGAAAGCTGAAAGACGATTCTGCATTGTAACCGTTGATAGTCTGTTTTTTATATTTGTTAAACACTAAGAATCACACGTGGTGTTAAAAGAATGAGGAATTTGAATGTGAATTGACCCATGATCAAGTAGCTGAGACCTCCGAAACACGTTGGGCAGCGTTGTTGCACTGAAAAAATAAACAAGCTTTAATTACATTGGAGCCGCAGCGTGTTTCTATTCGGTTTCAGTCTATAATCCAAAACAGAAAAATTTCGAAAAGATTGGATATATATTCACGGACCCTCCCATCTCTACGAGGCACAGCTGTAAGTCAGTCATCTATGCTACGCCGTATTGGACTTTACTCGGAAGGAGTTTGCAGTTGCTGTGCCCCCCGCATCCTCTAATACACAAGTATCGGATTTCCTTCCTGACGGCGTGGAGCTGCGGAATCTATGTGGTCGGAGGACTCGTGGAGCTGCACGTTCAGCGCCGGTAAGGGGAATCATTGTAATACTGTGTTAACTGTTTGAGAAACGGGCTTTGGGATTAATCTCCACAAGAGAATCGGATTTTCAGTGAGTAAGACATCGCCATCTCCACAATGTCTTCCAGTGACGCGCTTCGTGATAGGGATGCAGCGGCAGAGGCCCTATTACAGAACTTGCCAAATATTAATAATGAACAGAGAGCTGCTGTCAATAATACAAGCAACAATGATGTGAGGTCCTTTCTTAGGACTCTTGAGAAACTCTTGAAAAATGAACTTACTAAGTGGTGGGAAAAGAAATCCCTAGAAAAATATCGTGACGCTAACAGTGTGCCTAGGGGTCTCCGTGTTCTTATTGCTCCCACGTTTGAGAAACCAAATCCGGCTGAAAATAATCTACAGGCTTCAATGAACATGATACATATATTGATAAAGTATGCTGAAATAGACCCCAATGCGATTTTGGTTGAGATTGACCGTATTAATGCACTGTTGGATGCCACAGGTCAAGTCGATTTGGTAACCAAAGGGCGAGCCGACATAGACGCTCAAATTAAAAAACATGAAGACACCATCAAGGCACGTAAAGTGTTTAAATTTGCTCGCGATCAGAACGACTATGCTACGGGGAGGATTTTTACTTTTTCTAAAAAATTAGACAATTATAAACGGCAAGCACTGACAAGTAAAGTATCGGATTCAGCACAAAGTATGGCCATCAGCAGTAATCCAGGTGGCGATGTTGAATCTGATACCATTTCTTTGACCTCCAATAGTGATTCAGAAGACGGTCGTCCTGGTACATCAGGGACCTCTGCAATCGGTTTGAGTAACTTTACCCCAGGGGAGGAGCTGAATTTTCTCTGGGAGGACCAGAGGTACACCTTGCGCCCCCGCAAACCTCAACAGCAGCAAGGAGAATAAAAAACCAACTCAGGAGGGAGAGGCGGATCAAACACCGCAAACACTACCAGCAGAGGGAACACAAGAAGGAATTGGAGATGATGAGCATTGCTAATTACAATACAGTTATTAACCTTACTGAAACAATGCTAACCGAAGCAGAGATCCAGCTTTTATCGCTAGGACTTACGTATTGACCCGTGAATCAGTTCTCATACAACCAAACTAGAATTGATGTTTTCAAATTTATTAGAAAAGTTAAGCTCATCAAATACTTCCAACTCAACAAACCCCATACAGTCCCCTCTGTTTCAGCATCAGGTATTGTTACCACTGATGGCACCCTCCAGGTGAAAGATATACCAAATTTACAGGTCCTGCATTCACTATCTACTGATAGCTCTAATGAATCCACACAACAAGCTATGTCTGCAATGGGTATCATGACAAATAAAGCAGCCACAAGTCCGTTTCGCCCAGTATCGACATTCTTTCCACTGATGCCAAAAGACGCAGTGGACATCTTTAACGACAGAGTCGTAGAGGAACTTAAGCATCTTAATAAGACCATGATGTCAAGTCAACATCGCAGGAACTATAAGAATGCCTAATACTACACTCTGATCAACAAACTGAAAAGTAATCATGACATTGCCATAAATAAATCTGATAAGGGCGGGAACGTAGTTCTATGGCCTAGAACTCAATATTTGACTGAAGCTAATCGCTATCTTTCTGATGCCCTGTGTTACAGAAAGTCTTCAAAACAGGAAATACGGCAGGTCCAAGATAAAGTACATAAATGCCTCTTACAATGGAAAAGGATGGGGCTTCTTACCAAAGACAAATTGAACTTTTTGAAAGTAGAGTATCCTGTCACCCCCATTCTTTATTTCCTTCCAAAGGTTCATAAGAAGACAGTCCCGATTCCTGGACGACCTATTATTTCAGCCCAAAAACGCATGTTGGAAAATGTGTCCAAATATGTGGACTATTTTTTACAGCCCCATGTCGTTTCCTTGCCATCCTGTGTAAAGGATACCACGGACTTCCTGAGAAAGATTAATGAGGTGGTATGGCAACCTAGCTACTTGCTTGTAGTTATGGACATTGAATCTCTGTACACAAGTATTAACCAACCATTCTGACGGTCTAGCTGCAACTAAGTACTTCTTGGACAACAGAGATATCAGCATGAAGGAACCCAACTGTATGCTAATTGAGATGATAGAACTGTGCCTATTCAATAACTACTTTGCATTCAATCAGGATATATACCAACAGCTTAGAGGTGTGGCTATGGGGGCATGCTTCTCCCCCAGCTATTCATGTCTCCATGTTGGCTGGTGGGAGAGGTGTGTCCTCATGACCAAGCATGAGGATTGGTGTAGGCATGTGAAGCATTACTGGCGCTATATAGATGATATCTGTTTAATTTGGGATGGAACTAAAGAAGCAGCCAACGAGTTTGTTACAGCTATCAACTCTAATGAGCAAAATCTTAAATTTACTGCCACTATAGACAATCAGAGTGTGGAATTTTTAGATGTTCTCTTGTATATCAGTGAGGGCAAATTCCACACAAAGCTCCATCGCAAACAAACTGCAGGTAATTCGATTTTACATGCGGACAGTTCGCATCCCCGCCATTTGATCAGAAGTATACCTTATGGCGAATTTGTGCGTATCCGCCGAATTTGCAGTCTGGATACTGATTCCCAGGTATGTCAACAGGAGGCATTTTGTCGGTTCCTGGACCGAGGCTATAAGATGTCCCAGCTGGTTCAAGCATTGAAAAAAGCGAATGACTTACCTAGAGAGGAATTGCTTGCACCCAAACACAACTGTGCTTCTGCTCAGGCTCTTCATTCTGGTGACACCGATATTGATAAGCGTAATGTTAGACTAATCACTACCTTTAGTCAACAGGAGCACAGAATCCGCAAAATTATCTATTCTCAATGGCCGATAATACTGACAGATATAACATTAGGACCCATTTTACCTACGTTGCCAGCCATCACATTCAGGAGGGCACCCTCCATGAGGGATGCCTTAGTTAAATCAAGCCCTGAGATTAAAGCCAAAGGCACATGGCTTACCAAAAGGGGTTTCTACAAGTGCAATTCATGTCGCTCGTGTACTTTTGCGACTAATGCAACGCACTATGTGACTGCATTTAGTGATAAAAGAATAGAAATCACGGAACATCTTACCTGTTGCACTGAATATGCAATATACAAACTACGCTGTACCTGCCGCCTTGAGTACATAGGGAGCACTAACCTCCCAGTGCATAAACGGATTCTACAGCATGTTAGGGCCATTGCGAACTCCGACCCTAACTATCCTATTGCCAGGCACTTTAAAATGGTTCATCAGAATAAACTTAAAGACTTAGAGTATTCTGTATTAGGTGCCGTTCCCATTCCCGGACGGGGAGGGAACCGAGAAAAAAGTTTGCGTCAACGGGAAACTCATTTCATTCTGGCCCTCGATACAAAAATGCCCAATGGTCTGAACACAAGTGAAGACATGCATAACTTCCTTTAGTCTTTTAGTCATTTGCACCATACACTTGTATCATGATTATGACATCTTAATGCACTGTTCAAGTGGTTGTTCTGAGTCTCTCCCACATCAGTGAACTTATTTGTATACAATGTCTATACTTTTTGCTCTCAGTTTACAAATAAGGTTTTATAATTGTTCTGTGAACTCTCAAAATTTCTTTAAATAGCACTTGCACTTTAATATTATTCAGGCTTGAATAATGAGTATATGCTGCTATTGATTTTGTAAGATGCACAGCACTATTTTTGGGCAGGTATTGCTTGTTTTGCAGATAGTCACAGTATGTCGATTTTACAGACTGGTTTTAATCAATGCATGAGTGTGACCCTCAAATTGATTTGACTGAGCAATATATTGGATTTTTCTATATGTGTACATATATCGATTTGTGTGCATTATTACATTTATTCCAGGCACATTACGACTGCTGATTAATATTGCTCGATGGAATAAGCAAAGCGATACAAAAGGGGATGATGGACGGAACGTTTGAGCCAAGCAAACACTCACCCCCAGTCAACTGATCTGGGTTTAATCCATCATCTTTCTTTAGCTCACTCCACCACCCCAGTTCAGACATGGCCATATGCAAATCAGTCTGACCCCGTGCCTCATGGGAACAGTCCAGCCCGAACTGCCAAGCCATGTCTTCCCTGGACCGGAAACAAGCATCCTAGGACCGGTTTCTGGCATTCCAGCCGTCATCAGCCAGGCTTGCTTGAATCCAGTGGCAAAGTGAGCAAGGACCCACGTCTGGGCATACCCCCGCCAACTCAGGGCGAACAAAGCGATACAAAGGGGATGATGGACGGAACGTTTGAGCCAATCAAACACTCACCCCCAGTCAACTGATCTGGGTTTAATCCATCATCTTTCTTTAGCTCACTCCACCACCCCAGTTCAGACATGGCCATATGCAAATCAGTCTGACCCCGTGCCTCATGGGAACAGTCCAGCCCGAACTGCCAAGCCATGTCTTCCCTGGACCGGAAACAAGCATCCTATTACCGGTTTCTGGCATTCCAGCCGTCATCAGCCAGGCTTGCTTGAATCCAGTGGCAAAGTGAGCAAGGGACCCACGTCTGGGCATACCCCCGCCAACTCAGGGCGAACAAAGCGATACAAAAGGGGGATGATGGACGGAACGTTTGAGCCAATCAAACACTCACCCCCAGTCAACTGATCTGGGTTTAATCCATCATCTTTCTTTAGCTCACTCCACCACCCCAGTTCAGACATGGCCATATGCAAATCAGTCTGACCCCGTGCCTCATGGGAACAGTCCAGCACCGGCAGTTCGGCAGATCAGTTGACTGGGGGTGAGTGTTTGATTGGCTCAAACGTTCCGTCCATCATCCCCTTTTGTATCGCTTTGTTCGCCCTAAGTTTGCGGGGGTATGCCCAGACGTGGGTCCCTTGCTCACTTTGCCACTGGATTCAAGCAAGCCTGGCTGATGACGGCTGGAATGCCAGAAACCGGTCCTAGGATGCTTGTTTCCGGTCCAGGGAAGACATGGCTTGGCAGTTCGGGCTGGACTGTTCCCATGAGGCACAGGGTCAGACTGATTTGCATATGGCCATGTCTGAACTGGGGTGGTGGAGTGAGCTAAAGAATGATGATGGATTAAACCCAGATCAGTTGACTGGGGGTGAGTGTTTGATTGGCTCAAACGTTCCGTCCATCATCCCCTTTTGTATCGCTTTGTTCGCCCTAAGTTTGCGGGGGTATGCCCAGACGTGGGTCCCTTGCTCACTTTGCCACTGGATTCAAGCAAGCCTGGCTGATGACGGCTGGAATGCCAGAAACCGGTCCTAGGATGCTTGTTTCCGGTCCAGGGAAGACATGGCTTGGCAGTTCGGGCTGGACTGTTCCCATGAGGCACAGGGTCAGACTGATTTGCATATGGCCATGTCTGAACTGGGGTGGTGGAGTGAGCAAAAGAATGATGATGGATTAAACCCAGATCAGTTGACTGGGGGTGAGTGTTTGATTGGCTCAAACGTTCCGTCCATCATCCCTTTTGTATCGCTTTGTTCGCCCTAAGTTTGCGGGGGTATGCCCAGACGTGGGTCCCTTGCTCACTTTGCCACTGGATTCAAGCAAGCCTGGCTGATGACGGCTGGAATGCCAGAAACCGGTCCTAGGATGCTTGTTTCCGGTCCAGGGAAGACATGGCTTGGCAGTTCGGGCTGGACTGTTCCCATGAGGCACAGGGTCAGACTGATTTGCATATGGCCATGTCTGAACTGGGGTGGTGGAGTGAGCTAAAGAATGATGATGGATTAAACCCAGATCAGTTGACTGGGGGTGAGTGTTTGATTGGCTCAAACGTTCCGTCCATCATCCCCTTTTGTATCGCTTTGTTCGCCCTAAGTTTGCGGGGGTATGCCCAGACGTGGGTCCCTTGCTCACTTTGCCACTGGATTCAAGCAAGCCTGGCTGATGACGGCTGGAATGCCAGAAACCGGTCCTAGGATGCTTGTTTCCGGTCCAGGGAAGACATGGCTTGGCAGTTCGGGCTGGACTGTTCCCATGAGGCACAGGGTCAGACTGATTTGCATATGGCCATGTCTGAACTGGGGTGGTGGAGTGAGCTAAAGAATGATGATGGATTAAACCCAGATCAGTTGACTGGGGGTGAGTGTTTGATTGGCTCAAACGTTCCGTCCATCATCCCTTTTGTATCGCTTTGTTCGCCCTAAGTTTGCGGGGGTATGCCCAGACGTGGGTCCCTTGCTCACTTTGCCACTGGATTCAAGCAAGCCTGGCTGATGACGGCTGGAATGCCAGAAACCGGTCCTAGGATGCTTGTTTCCTGTCCAGGGAAGACATGGCTTGGCAGTTCGGGCTGGACTGTTCCCATGAGGCACAGGGTCAGACTGATTTGCATATGGCCATGTCTGAACTGGGGTGGTGGAGTGAGCTAAAGAATGATGATGGATTAAACCCAGATCAGTTGACTGGGGGTGAGTGTTTGATTGGCTCAAACGTTCCGTCCATCATCCCCTTTGTATCGCTTTGTTCGCCCTAAGTTTGCGGGGGTATGCCCAGACGTGGGTCCCTTGCTCACTTTGCCACTGGATTCAAGCAAGCCTGGCTGATGACGGCTGGAATGCCAGAAACCGGTCCTAGGATGCTTGTTTCCGGTCCAGGGAAGACATGGCTTGGCAGTTCGGGCTGGACTGTTCCCATGAGGCACAGGGTCAGACTGATTTGCATATGGCCATGTCTGAACTGGGGTGGTGGAGTGAGCTAAAGAATGATGATGGATTAAACCCAGATCAGTTGACTGGGGGTGAGTGTTTGATTGGCTCAAACGTTCCGTCCATCATCCCCTTTTGTATCGCTTTGTTCGCCCTAAGTTTGCGGGGGTATGCCCAGACGTGGGTCCCTTGCTCACTTTGCCACTGGATTCAAGCAAGCCTGGCTGATGACGGCTGGAATGCCAGAAACCGGTCCTAGGATGCTTGTTTCCGGTCCAGGGAAGACATGGCTTGGCAGTTCGGGCTGGACTGTTCCCATGAGGCACAGGGTCAGACTGATTTGCATATGGCCATGTCTGAACTGGGGTGGTGGAGTGAGCTAAAGAATGATGATGGATTAAACCCAGATCAGTTGACTGGGGGTGAGTGTTTGATTGGCTCAAACGTTCCTTCCTTCATCCCCTTTTGTATCGCTTTGTTCGCCCTAAGTTTGCGGGGGTATGCCCAGACGTGGGTCCCTTGCTCACTTTGCCACTGGATTCAAGCAAGCCTGGCTGATGACGGCTGGAATGCCAGAAACCGGTCCTAGGATGCTTGTTTCCGGTCCAGGGAAGACATGGCTTGGAAGTTCGGGCTGGACTGTTCCCATGAGGCACAGGGTCAGACTGATTTGCATATGGCCATGTCTGAACTGGGGTGGTGGAGTGAGCTAAAGAATGATGATGGATTAAACCCAGATCAGTTGACTGGGGGTGAGTGTTTGATTGGCTCAAACGTTCCGTCCATCATCCCCTTTTGTATCGCTTTGTTCGCCCTAAGTTTGCGGGGGTATGCCCAGACGTGGGTCCCTTGCTCACTTTGCCACTGGATTCAAGCAAGCCTGGCTGATGACGGCTGGAATGCCAGAAACCGGTCCTAGGATGCTTGTTTCCGGTCCAGGGAAGACATGGCTTGGCAGTTCGGGCTGGACTGTTCCCATGAGGCACAGGGTCAGACTGATTTGCATATGGCCATGTCTGAACTGGGGTGGTGGAGTGAGCTAAAGAATGATGATGGATTAAACCCAGATCAGTTGACTGGGGGTGAGTGTTTGATTGGCTCAAACGTTCCGTCCATCATCCCCTTTTGTATCGCTTTGTTCGCCCTAAGTTTGCGGGGGTATGCCCAGACGTGGGTCCCTTGCTCACTTTGCCACTGGATTCAAGCAAGCCTGGCTGATGACGGCTGGAATGCCAGAAACCGGTCCTAGGATGCTTGTTTCCGGTCCAGGGAAGACATGGCTTGGCAGTTCGGGCTGGACTGTTCCCATGAGGCACAGGGTCAGACTGATTTGCATATGGCCATGTCTGAACTGGGGTGGTGGAGTGAGCTAAAGAATGATGATGGATTAAACCCAGATCAGTTGACTGGGGGTGAGTGTTTGATTGGCTCAAACGTTCCGTCCATCATCCCCTTTTGTATCGCTTTGTTCGCCCTAAGTTTGCGGGGGTATGCCCAGACGTGGGTCCCTTGCTCACTTTGCCACTGGATTCAAGCAAGCCTGGCTGATGACGGCTGGAATGCCAGAAACCGGTCCTAGGATGCTTGTTTCCGGTCCAGGGAAGACATGGCTTGGCAGTTCGGGCTGGACTGTTCCCATGAGGCACAGGGTCAGACTGATTTGCATATGGCCATGTCTGAACTGGGGTGGTGGAGTGAGCTAAAGAATGATGATGGATTAAACCCAGATCAGTTGACTGGGGGTGAGTGTTTGATTGGCTCAAACGTTCCATCCATCATCCCCTTTTGTATCGCTTTGTTCGCCCTAAGTTTGCGGGGGTATGCCCAGACGTGGGTCCCTTGCTCACTTTGCCACTGGATTCAAGCAAGCCTGGCTGATGACGGCTGGAATGCCAGAAACCGGTCCTAGGATGCTTGTTTCCGGTCCAGGGAAGACATGGCTTGGCAGTTCGGGCTGGACTGTTCCCATGAGGCACAGGGTCAGACTGATTTGCATATGGCCATGTCTGAACTGGGGTGGTGGAGTGAGCTAAAGAATGATGATGGATTAAACCCAGATCAGTTGACTGGGGGTGAGTGTTTGATTGGCTCAAACGTTCCGTCCATCATCCCCTTTGTATCGCTTTGTTCGCCCTAAGTTTGCGGGGGTATGCCCAGACGTGGGTCCCTTGCTCACTTTGCCACTGGATTCAAGCAAGCCTGGCTGATGACGGCTGGAATGCCAGAAACCGGTCCTAGGATGCTTGTTTCCGGTCCAGGGAAGACATGGCTTGGCAGTTCGGGCTGGACTGTTCCCATGAGGCACAGGGTCAGACTGATTTGCATATGGCCATGTCTGAACTGGGGTGGTGGAGTGAGCTAAAGAATGATGATGGATTAAACCCAGATCAGTTGACTGGGGGTGAGTGTTTGATTGGCTCAAACGTTCCGTCCAACATCCCCTTTTGTATCGATGGAATAAGCAAGGCACAAAATTTGGTACCTGTGTTCTGAGGTTAGAAGAACATGGATGCAATAACAATAATTAGTTTTGTACATTATTTTTTGGATTGAGTTTGTATTACAGTAGTATTGACTACGTATTATAAGACATACTCCAGAAAGGTTCCTAACAAATATTGCACTTTATTTTTTGAACCTACTTTTAATGTACCATTTTTATATAGTGAATTACCGCCTGGTATTGCATGACCTCTGTCACATTTTGTACTAATGATTCATAAGACTGTTAATAGTCAGCATTTTAGGAGCCATTCAGTTTATTATTGTTTGTGTTTTTGCGTATTTGCACAGTTAGGGTGTTTTTACATCATAGTATTTATGCCTGTTGGTGTTTATATACCATCTATTCATGTAGTTGTATATCTACAGCATATTTGCACTTCATCTATTTACACATGTTTTTCAGAATCTCATAGTCCTATAATCTCTGCTCATCATTTATGCCTGTTGGTGTCCTAATATCTTCAATTCATGCATTTGCACTTTTTATTGCATATTTTGCACTTTAGTTATTCATACATGATTTTTAGAACTGCGTGTGAACATATATATGTGTAGTTCTTCAATGTGATGTTTAATTTGTTGGCTCACTAGGATCGGATCTTGAGTCATTTTCCAGTCTGTTTTTTAGTTTCACTAACGTGGCGATTTGTTTTCAGAGCCATTAGTGCACATTTTTGCTATTCTGTTATTTAATTAGCTTCCTTGTCATGTGGCGCGTCATGTGATCAAGCTCGCGTGAGGCTAGCGAAACGCGTCATGGCAGGCACTATGCCTGTTTAAATCTATGGATTATAATGGAATAAATCGACACTGCATTCGCACAACATTTGAGTTGTTTGGAGCTTTTTTGGAGTTTGCTGAGGTCCGTGCCTGGGTGTTCTGCAAGGGATCGGTAGGCCAGGAGTTTGTCATATATATATATATATATATATATATATATATATATATATATATATATATATATATTTATATATATATATATACATATATATATATATTCACTGAAAAAACCATAGGCTTCAGGGACGTTATAGTTAGAAATTAGCATTTAAAAAACCTTATAAATTCACTGAAAAAACCACAGGTTTCAGGGACGTTATAGTTAGTTGGACATTTCACTCGAACAAAACCAGAGAAATTTGGCCATTATAGTTAGTTCAGCTAACTATAACTCGCACCCCGCAATGCACTGCTGATGATGTCACATATTATATCATTCATGACATGGCCAGTGACATCACTGATGACATCACTGATGACATCATCCAGTGACTGTGAGTTTCTGTAAAGTTTAAATATGTTTTATATATATATATATATATATATATATATATATATATATGCCAAGGTGTATTGAAGAATGAGTGTGTGTATAAGTGTCTGAATAGATGATTTAGTAGGTGCGTGACTGACTGTATAAGTGAGTGATTAAATGTGTCTTACTGAATGCATGGGTTAGTGACTAAACTGTGTGAATGTCTGTATCAGTCTGTCAGTTGGTGTGTAAGCGGCTGCATGGGTTGGTGAGTAGCTACATGAATGTCTATATGGGTTATTGATTGGTTGTCTGTGTATCTATATGGGTGCCTGAGTGTCTGTGTGGGTGGGGGGTGTGTTACTTTGTGCATAGATGTGTGAGTGGGTGATTCACTGGGTGTATGGGTTCAAGAGTGCATCTGTGAAGGGCTGTATGTGTGGGTAAGTATGTGTATAGGTGTGTTGGTGAGTGAATGGATGTCTCAGTGGTACATGTGTGAGTAACTACATATGTGAAAGGCAGAATATGTGAGTGTTGGAGTATATAAATGGCTATATGTGAGAGTGAGTGATTGTGAGAGTGGCTGTATGGATGAGTGTGTGCTTGTATAAGTGATTGTATAAGAGAGTAAGTATGTGTTAGTATCTGTATGAATAAGTGAGGTGGTGTGTGTATAGGTGAGTAAATGGGAGTGTGATTGATTCTTTGCATGACTGACTAGGTGTGTGAGTAACTCTATGGATGAGTGGCAGTGTGTGAGTGTCTGTATAGGTGTATGAGTGCATATGATAGTGCTGTATTGATGAGTGACTGCATGCATGAGTGACTGTATGGGTGAGTGAGTGGATGTGTGTGTAGACCTAGGAATCAGTGAGTGGGTATGTAGTAACTGGTATTGCTGTGTCTTTATTTCGAAAATGGTAGTCTGTATTTTAGAGTGGGTGTATCAAAGGTTATATTAGGGTGTGAGGAGGTGCATCAGATTATCATGTGGATGATGTCATTTGAGATGTCATCAGTGATGTCATCAGTGATGTCACTGGCCATGTCATGAATGATATAATATGTGACGTCATCAGCAGTGCATTGCGGGGGCGCAAGTTATAGTTAGCTGAACTAACTATAACGGCCGAATTTCTCTGGTTTTGTACGAGTGAAATGTCCAACTAACTATAACGTCCCTGAAACCTGAGTGTTTTTCAGTGAATTTCTAAGGTTTTTTAAATGCTAATTTCTAACTATAACGTCCCTAAAACCTATGGTTTTTTCAGTGAATTTCAAAGGTTTTTTAAATGCTAATTTCTAACTATAACGTCCCTGAAACCTGCGGTTTTTTCAGTGAATTTCAAAGGTTTTTAAATGCTAATTTCTAACTATAACGTCCCTGAAACCTAAGGTTTTTTCAGTGATTTTCTAAGGTTTTTTAAATGCTAATTTCTAACTATGCCTACAGAGGTAGGACATGTGCAGAAAGAGGAAGAAAGGCGCTAAAAGAAGCAAGAGAAATGCAGAAAGAGGCAATAGAAGTCCAGAAAGACGAAGAAAAGTGCAGAAAGAAGCAAGAGATATGCAGAAAGAACCAACAGAGGTGCAGAAAGAGGCCTTGTTGCAAAGTCATCCTGTGCCCCCAACGTTTTGCTGATGGGTACTTGTGGTAACTGACTGACTAACCAGGCCTAGAGCCAGTGCTATGCTAAAAGACACTTAGAATACAGTGAAAACACCTACATACAGTAGGGAACACTATGGGTTGGGGTACCCCTGTGATTGGCATGACCTCCTCTGTAAGGCCCTAGTACATAATAGGGCAGGGGGATTAAAACTACCTCTAAGTCAGAGGTGCAGAAAGATGCTTCTTTAAGTAGTAGTCATGTTTGCAGAGTGGTAGAGAAAGGGTGCTGGTCCTCCAACCAGCCCTCAGGAATTGCGCTGCGTATGACTTACAGGCTTCTTGGCCCCCAAAGTCCCTCAGGAGTAAAGTTGACTTCATCCCCCATCCAATAGTCTGCCATGATGCACGTTTGCAGAGTGGTGGAGAAAGGGGGCGTGGCCTCCGAAGACGTCTTAGCAATCCTACTGTGTGGGACTTACTGGAGGTAACAAGAGGGGTAGTTGGCCCCCAAGGACATCCTTGGGGGCCAACTACCCCTCCTATTACTTCCAGTAAGTACCATACAGCAGGATTGCGAAGTTCTCATAACAGGCCACGCCTCCTTTGCCCACCACTCTGCAAACGCGCTCCCTGGCGCACTCTTGCATGGGGATTGAAGTCCCCTTCACTGCTGGGGGTCCTTAGGGGCCAACTAGCCTACCTCTTACTTCCAGTAAACCCCACACAGTGGGATTGCTGAGAGGTGGACAGAAGCCACGCCCCCTTTCTCCACCACTCTGCAAACGCACCTCCTGGCATGCTCTTTGTTGGGGGATGAAGTCCCCTTGCCTCCTGAGGGTCCCTGGGGGCCAACTAGCCCACCAGGTACCTTCAGTAAGACCCATACAGCTGGATTGCTGAGAGTGGTCCGAGGCCACACCCCCTTTTTACACCACTCTCCAAACGCGTCGCCTGGCGCACTGCTGCTCGGAGGATGAAGTCCACTTGTGTCCTGAGGTCCTCAGGACACAAGAGGACCTCATCGTCCCGCCAGCAGTGCGCCAAGAGGCGCATTTGCAGAGTGGTGTAAAAAGGGGCGTGGCCTCGGACCACCTCTCTGCAATCCAGCTGTGTGGCGCTTACTGGAGGTACCTGGTGGGCTAGTTGGCCCCCAGGGACCCTCAGTATTCAAGGGGACTTAATTCCCCAACTTAGAACGCGCCTGGGGGCGTGTTTGCAGAGTGGTGCAGGGAGGGGGCGGGGCCTCCGGTGAGATGCCGGCTTTTATTTTTTTTAAATATGTGTAGAAGGGGAGCTGTGTGGGCCCCCTTCTTTTACTATTTTTTGGGCCCTGGGGCCCCTATCCCCAAGGGCCGGAGCATTTAAAAAAAAAAAAAAACGGGAAGGTGGCTGCGCAGCCTTCCTTCGCTGGGCCGCTATTGGCCCCAGGGACCCCATCCCCCGTGGCCTGGCCAGCATTTTTTTTAATTTTTATTTTGGAGGGAGGCCTCGTGGCCCCCCTCCTGAGGCCTATAATGGCCCCGGGGACCCCATCCCCTGGGGCATTGCCTCGTTTTATTTAAAAAAAAAAAAAAAATAGTACGGGAGGGGGGCCGTGTGGCCCCCCTTCCGTTGGCCACTTCTGGCCCCGGGGACCCCATCCCCCGGGGCCTGGACAGCCTGTGTTTATTTTAGGAGGGGGGCCACGTGGCCCCCCTCCTTAGGCCAATTATGGCCCCAGGGACCCCATCCCCCAGGGCCGGCCTTCCTTTTAAAAAAAATTCAAAAAAATAATTAATTAAAAGGGAGGGGGCCACGTGCCCCCCCTCCCGGGCCACTTCTGGCCCCGGGGACCACATCCCCCAGGGCCTGGCCTCACCGTTGGGGACCGTGGGGGGAGCCCCAATGCTCCCACGGTCCCTGCCGGCTCCCCGCCTCCTGCGGGAGCCGGCATTGCTTTTGCACAAGGGGAGCTGCTGAAATGCAGCTCCCCTGGTGCAAAAGCAATCTGCTTTGGTTTTTGGAAGCGAGAGCAGGTTTCCTGCTCTCGCGTCCAAAAACCAAAGCAGAGTTTGCTATGACAGGGCGGGAGCCATGCTCCTGCCCTGCCATAGCAAACAGCAATGTCCCGGGGGTGGGCACACCGGGACATTGCAGGAGCCGGCCCTGGGGGGTGGCAGTCCCCAGGGCCATCAAGGACTGCTGGAGGGGGGCCGCGCGGCCCCCCTCCCATCATTTGTAAACCCCCGAGGAGGTGGTGGTCCCCCGGGCCGGGGGTCCGTAACGGACCCCCGCATTTTAATATTTAGTGCCCCGGGGACATGGTGGTCCCCAGGGCAGTGTGGGGGGCTCGAGTCCCCCCACACTAATTATTAGTTATTGCCCCGGGGAGGTGGCAGTCCCCAGGGCTAAGGGGGGGCCCACGAGGCCCCCCCACCCAATTTTAACAAAGCCCCAGGGAGGTGGCAGTCCCCGGGTCTTGGGGGGGGCCTCATTTAATTAAAGCCCCGGGGAGGTGGTGGTCCCCTGGGCTGCAGGGGGGCCGCGAGCCCCCGAGCATAAATTATGAAGCCCCGGGGAGGTGGCGGTCCCCGGGGCTGTGGGGGCCCCACGGGCCCCCACACCTTAATTTAGAATTGCCCCGGGACCTGGCCCACCTGGGGGCTTTTTAACAAATGAAGCGCGGGAGACCGCACTTCATTTTTTTTATAATTTCGGCCTGATTCGCGTCCCTTGTGGGACCCCCTGAGCAGGCCTAGGGGGTCAGGGTGTTTCTACCCTGCCCCCTTTTCTTGTTTTTTACCTTTTTTTTAACCTTTTTCCGAGTCACAAGATGGCTGCCAACACATTCTGGTTTGGAGTGTTGGCAGCCAATCAGAGTAAAGCTCGTGCTCGGGAGGGTTCGCGTACCCTCCTCGGTGCTCAGATATCAATATTTTATATTTCTTGAATTTCTCAGCAACTACTGAACGGATTTACACCATTTAACAAAAAGAGTGCTTTCTGAACCAAGAGCTACCTTTTTGCCAAATTTGGTGTAATTCCTTTCAGCAGTTCGGGCTGTAGATGTGTCTAAAGTTCCTATGGAAATTAACATGGGGAAAACGCGTTTTGGGTCCCCCTTTTTTCTCGGCCTCTGCGTGACGAATCACCCTAAAACTTTCAGGACAGGAGCTGACCTAAGCGAACCCTTAGTTTTGAAACTTTTGCGAAGATTCGTCAAACGGCGCCAACGATATTGGCAAAAGAAAAAACACTTTTTGAATAGAAACAAGGTCCTAACTATAACTACCTACTGGCGACCGCCAGTAGGTAATAGATATAGATATATATATATATATGCAAAAAAGAGGCAGAGAACTCTGGGTAGGTCCCAAGTTTAGGTGGAAGGCAGCTCCTGTATAGAGCACCCTAAACACCAGCGATACTCTAAATTTGCTCATCTCAAATGTATGCTTTTCTATCAAAGTTTTTAAGCATAGGATGAGCACAGTGCTATCCACGCCGAGATAGAAAGGGACAAAGGGGCATATTATCAAGAAACAGCGTTAAAATTATCGCCGCTTTAGCGGCAGAAAACTGCCGCTAAAGCGGCGATAATTGGCTTGATAATATGCCCTTGAGAATTCCAAGAGAAGCCCATGTTCTGGTGTCAACATGGGCTTCTATTGGAATTCTCAAGGGCATATTATCAAGCCCATTATCGCCGCTTTAGCAGCAGTTTTCTGCCGCTAAAGCGGCGATAATTTTAACGCTGTTCTTGATAATATGCCCCAAAGTCTTTAAGCATAGGATTAGCACAGTGCTATCCATGCCGAGCTGTAAAATGACAAAAGCCATTTATCACTCCAGGCACAGTATTACAGCTTTGGATTGGTAAAATACCATCCAAGCCAACCTGAAATGAATAAAAGCAACCCCTGACACGTGTTGGCAAGGGTATCGTTTTGATATATATATATATAGATATATACATATATATATATTCACTTAAAAAACCATAGGCTTCAGGGACGTTATAGTTAGAAATTAGCATTTAAAAAACCTTAGAAATTCACTGAAAAAACCACAGGTTTCAGGGACGTTATAGTTAGTTGGACATTTCACTCGTACAAAACCAGAGAAATTCGGCCGTTATAGTTAGTTGAGCTAACTATAACTCACGCCCCCGCAATGCACTGCTGATGACATCACATATTACATCACTCATGACATGGTCAGTGACATCACTGATGACAT
Source organism: Calotriton arnoldi (assembly GCA_963921515.1). Classification (NCBI taxonomy): domain Eukaryota; kingdom Metazoa; phylum Chordata; class Amphibia; order Caudata; family Salamandridae; genus Calotriton; species Calotriton arnoldi. The sequence continues at coordinate 1,328,378 of CAWUFW010004708.1, forward strand.
CACTGATGACATCGCAAATGACAGCACTGATGACATCACTGATGGCATCATCCAGTGACTGTGTGTTTCTGTAAAGTTTAAATATGTTTAATATATATAGGCCAAGGTGTATTGAAGAATGAGTGGGTGTATGACTGTCTGAATGGATGATTTAATAGGTGCGTGACTGACTGTATAAGTGAGTGATTAAACATGTCTTACTGAATGCATGGGTTAGTGACTAAACTGTGTGAATGTCTGTATCAGTCTGTCTGTTGGTGTGTAAGCAGCTGCATAGGTTGGTGAGTAGCTACATGAGTGTCTATATGGGTTATTGATTGGTTGTCTGAGTATCTGTATGGGTGCCTGAGTGTCTGTGTGGGTGGGTGGGTGGGGGGTGTGTGACTCCCTGCATGGATGTGTGAGTGGGTGATTCACTGGGTGTATGGGTTCAAGAGTGCATCTGCGAGGGGCTGTATGGGTGGGTGAGTGTGTGTATGGCTGTGTTGGTGAGTGAATAGATGTCTCAGTGGTACACGTTTGAGTAACTACATATGTGAAAGGCAGTATATGTGAGTGTTGGAGTATATAAATGACTATATGTGAGATTGAGTGATTCTGAGAGTGGCTGTGTGGATGAGTGTGTGCTTGTGTCAGTGATTGTATAAGAGAGTAAGTATGTGTTAGCATCTGTATGAATAACTGAGGTGGTGTGTGTATAACTGTATAGGTGAGTAAATGGGAGTGTAATTGATTCTTTGCATGACTGAGAAGCTGTGTTTGTAACTCTATAGGTGAGTGGCGGTGTGTGACCGTCTGTATAGGTGTATGAGTGCATATGATAGTGGCTGTATTGATGAGTGACTGCATGTATGAGTGACTATGGGTGAATGAGTGGATGTGTGTGTAGATCTAAGATTTAGTGAGTGGGTATGTAGTTATTGTTGTTGGATTGTCTATGGTTTTGAGAATGGCAGTCTGTAATTTAGAGTGGGTGTATCAAAGGTTATATTAGGGTGTGAGAAGATGCATCAGATTATCACGTGGATGATGTCATCAGTGATGTCATCAGTGATGTCATTTGAGATGTCATCAGTGATGTCACAGACCATGTCACGAGTGATGTAATATGTGATGTCATCAACAGTGCATTGCTGGGGCGCGAGTTATAGTTAGCTCAACTAACTATAACGGCCGAATTTCTCTGGTTTTGTACGAGTGAAATGTCCAACTAACTATAATGTCCCTGAAACATGTGGTTTTTTTCAGTGAATTTCTAAGTTTTTTTTAGAATTTAATAAATTTTATTGGCAGAACGCACGATAAGACAATACAATGCATCGTTGCCTACAACCCAACGGGCCAACTACGTAGAGATCTTGAAGGCAGAAAAATGCCAAAGGATTACACATTATCTGTATGGGTTAGTTACACAGCATGCCGTCTACAACCCATCATGGGCCGGCCGTGTCTGAAAAGGGAAAAAAATGATTGATCAAAGCCGCGTATGACACAAAATTAGAGGTGGGCTGCTGCGTGCAGAGTATTTCAGTTCCCTGAAGAAGCAAAAGTTCGTTATCGCAAATCCGTGGCGTTGGTGTCTGCCTTTTCCTGGACAAAATAGGAGCCAAGTAAAGTAGAACAGTAACAGGTCCTAACCCAAGGGGACCAACAAAAAAGTAAGAACCCTCCCTTCTGTCCCTCTCCAACCCTCTCCAGGTGAGCTGATGGTTACGCACATACGTGTGAATGTGGTCCGGCATGTCGGTAACTGACAGTTCATGTCCCAAGAAACCCGTCAGAGGCATGCGCACTCTAACCACCCCTCGCTATTCCGGTATCAATTTCAAAATGCGTAGGTAAGCAGGGCATGACAGCTCCCTAAATTCCGTGCATAAAATGGAAATAAAGGGGGCCCATATCTTTGCGTAGTCGGACCTGTCCCCCAAGGTGACCATGGACAACCTCTCCATACCCAGAAGGGACCATATCTGGTGAAGCCACTGAGTGTGGTCCGGGGTCCTGCCTGTCTTACAGCCTGATAGGAGCACCCGGTGAGCGGCGTTCAATGCCAGGGCAATCTGTCTACCTTTGATCGAGCGCAGAGGAAAGGTCAAGGCATTGGGCAGCCCTAAAATAGTATATGCAGGGAGTCTGGGAATGGTAGTGTCAAAGGCTTTATCTATCTCATCAAGGATCTTATCCCAGTATCTTGTAAGCTTCGGACAATTCCACAGCAAGTGAAGAAGGGTACCTGGACTCCCACAACCTCGCCAACAGAGACCATCACATTGTGAGTTCCATTTAGTTAAGCGGGCTGGGGTATAATACCAGTAGGATATAATTTTAAATGTGGTTTCTGTGTGGCCCATGGAGTGTGCGGTGTGGTGAGTCCTATAGAAAATGTCCTCCCATTCCTTGTCTGACAGGGTTCGTCCAATTTCCGCCTCCCACCGCTTCTGCCCAGCAGTCCTACACCCACTAGCACCCCGGGAGAGGAACGTGTATATTTCCGAGATAAGCCTGTGATCGTCTTTTTTCAAATAGAGCCATTTTTCGAACGGGAGCATTGGCCTGCTGACCAATGGGCGTATGTGAGGTTCAGTCACCCAGTGCAGCATTTGCGTGTGAAGGAAGTGGTCCGAGGCGGCGAGGTCATAGTCCGTCCGAAGTTGATCAAAGGGAATATGGCCCTGGAGGTTAAACAGATGCCCTAAACACTTGCAACCACCCGCAACCCAACGGGAACCCAACCCTTTCCCTGTCCCGGGTGGAAATTCAGGGTTCGAAAAGATGGGTGACATAGGTGAAGGGAACGTGGTGAGACTAGCCCGCGTGGCCACCCTGTCCCATACTAGCATGGTGGGCCGCGTGACCGGCGAGGAGTAGAGTCCCCAAGAGCGCGAAGTCCTAGGTAGCCATGCCTCCCTCCAGATATGTTGACCAGCCACCGTCTGGTCCATAAAAACCCAATGTTTCTCCATCATTGGACGGTTCCATTCTACCAAGTAGCGCAGTAAAGAGGCCTGAAAGTATCGAGTGATATTCGGCAGTGCAAGGCCACCTTCTTTTTTAGGGCGCTGTAACAAAGTCCTCAGTAACCTGGGGAAACCGGGCCCCAAATGAAGCGTTCTATCTCTTTTTGTATGTTCAAGAGCATGCTCGGTGGGGGCATCAAAGGGAGGGTCTGGAAAATGTAGAGGGCTTGTGGTAGGACATTCATCTTAACCTCAGCTAATCTCCCAAGCCACAATAGTGGTAGATGCTGCCACTGGGCTAGGTCTTTACGGATGCGGGAGAGTAGGGCAGTATAATTTACTTCCGGAGTCTTGCCAAGGTTCTTATGAAGGACCAGTCCCAGGTATGTTATGCCGTCCGTCACCCAGTCAAAATCAAATTGTATGCGTAGGGTGTCTACTGTAGCCTGCGCGGCGGTTAGATTAAACACCTGTGATTTCTGTAGATTCATTTTAAATCCTGAGACCCTACTGAAGGCTTTCAGGCCCTCAACTATGGCCGGCAGAGAAGTCAAGGGTTGAGCCACCGAGAAAATGACATTGTCAGCATAAAGGCTGATCAAATGACCATCTGCGCCAAAGGGGAAACCCTGCGCATTGGGATTGTCCCGGAGTTTTTGGACTAGAGGCTCCATATATAGAGCGAAGAGCAACGGGGAGAGGGGGCAGCCCTGTCTGGTGCCTCTCCCCACAGCAAAGCCGTCCGAGAGTATCCCGTTCACCTTGACTGCAGCACTAGGAGTGCTATATATGCTCGCTATCCATTTGCGGAACCGTACACCCAGGCCGAAGCGCTCCAGGGTGGCGAATAAGTACGGCCAGTGCACCCGGTCGAATGCCTTCTCGGCAGCAGCAGCGCCTCATCCTTGGAGCGGTGCATCTTGTCGATCAGGTGGCAGATCCGCTTTGTGTTGTCCCCACATTGTCTACTCGGTATGAAGCCCGCCTGGTCTGGATCTACCAACCCGGGCATCAGAGGGTTCAGTCTGTGGGCTAAAATGCTGGAGAACAGCTTAGCGTCAATGTTTAACAATGAGATTGGACGGTAAGAGCTGCAGAACACAGGGTCCTTCCCAGGCTTGGGAATGACCGAGATTGTCGCCTGTAACATCAAAGCTGTGAGAGTGCCAGTATCCGCAAACGAGTTAAACAGTCGGGTAAGCAGGGGGGCTAGTTCCACGCAGAAAGTCTTATAAAAGAGGGCGCTGAAGCCGTCTGGGCCCGGAGCTTTCTTGGGCTTCAGACGGGCAAAAGCTGATATCACCTCTTCTATCCATATAGGTGCTTTCAGGCCTTCGGCCTCACCGGATGGAAGGGGGGTGATCGCGGCTCCGTTGACATAGTCGTGAGGATCCACGAGGGATGAGGACTCCGCGGAGTAGAGATCCGCATAAAAGGTCCGAAAAGTCGCTGCAATGCCCCGACGTCCGTAATTTCAGAGCCCCGAATCCCTTGTATCGCTCTCACAGCCTGGGCCTGCCGTTTACTTCGGGCAGTGTGCTAACATACGCCCCCCCTTGTTTGACCCCACAAAATACTTATGCTTTAAGCGGATCACAGTGTATTCAGCCCTGTCTAAGTCCAGGCGCCTCAGGAGGAGCCGCTCTTTTTCTAATTGGCGCCAGACCTGGGGAGCGCCCGTTCGTTTGTGGATTGCCTCAAGTTTCCTAACCTTTGATTCCAGCTTTTCCCTTTTGGCCTTTCGAGTTTTATTGTCGTAAGCCGCTTTAGCGATCAAGGCCCCTCTCGAAACCAGCTTAAGAGCCTCCCAAACGGAGGCTAGAGCAGTGGAACCATCGTCGTTAAGTGCTATGTAATCTTTCAATGTATGCCGTAGCTCGTCGACTACCTGTGGGGATAACAACAGGGAGTCCCTCAGGCGCCAGTGTGAGGAGGAAGGTGTTGAGGGAGGCAAGTGCAGAGTCAGCGTTATATGTGCATGGTCAGAGAGAGACCGGGCTTCGATGGTCGAGGCCTGGGAGCACACCCACACGGCCTGGGTGATGAGAAAGTGGTCTAAACGAGCATAAGACTTATGGGCTGCAGAGTAGTATGTGTAGTCCCTGTCATTGGGGTATAGGTCGCCCATCCTCGAATTAGAACGATCCATCCCCGCATCCATAACTAAATTTAGATCACCTCCCACCACCACCATGGAGTCGGGTGTATGGAAAATCTTGGCCAAGGCCTCGGTCAAGAACTTCTCCTGGTGCTCATTTGGGGAATAGATTGAGGCTATCGTGAGGTTGGAGGTGCTGATTTGCAGTCTCAGAGCTAAGAGGCGCCCCTTGATCTCTGCTATAGTACCTACTGTGGAACATCTAAAGTGTCTGGAGAATAAAATGGCCACCCCACCTTTCTTACTCTTCCCTGAGGACCAGAACTGCAGGGGAAACCCCCTTGATTGCATCCGGTGGGTATCCTTAGGGAGCAGGTGGGTTTCTTGAAGTAAACATATGTCCCCCTCTGAATGTTCTAGAAGGGAGAGCACTGCCTTTCCCTTAGTAGGGTTGTTAAGGCCGCGGACATTATAGCTAATTATCTTAACCTCCATCAGGCTTGTGAAAACTGCAGGCCTATATATCTTATGCTATGGAGCCCGGAAAACAAGACAGACCATGGGAGGACCGCTATTAAAAAACTCACCGGAGAGGGGACCCACCCAAACCAACAATCATAGAAACAAACCAAAAAACAATAAATCATCAGCAAAAGGAAGCACATAGAGTCCATCTCGAGAGAGGGCCAGAGAGAAATGGGGGCGGCCCAGAGAGTAAGGGACTGCATCAATCAGTGGTGAGAGATCTCCCCGCTCCCGCCAGACCTATACAAGAGAAGAAGAACCCACACATACGTTACCCTCAGTCATTAGAGTCCAAGGAGTCTCCCTCTGCGCCCGCGAGGGTCCGGAGAACTGCAGAGCGCTCCTTGATCATCGTGGCAGGGTCAGGGCGAAGACGATCTAATTTCAGGCCAGACCATGGGCCGCGTCTGGGGAGCTTGGGTGTCTCTGACCCTGAGGCAGCAGACTGGGCGTTCAAGTCATCGGGATCCAAGTTCAGCAGCTTACAGGCCTCGGTCAAGGATCGCAGTTGCTGGAGTTTCCCCTCAAAGCGGAAGATGAGACAGAACGGGTGCCCCAGAAATATGATATATCCATCGATCGGAGGTGATTAGTCACGGGGTGAAAGTCTCTTCTCTTTTGGATTGTGCTAGATGCTAAGTCTTGGAAGAGCTGCGGTGGGTGCTCCTGTAAATGTAGGGGTTGACAGGAGCGAGCCACCCTGAGAATCTCCTCTTTCACCTTAAAGTTGTGCACACACACCAGAATATCTGCAGGAGGGCGATTAGGTTGACGGGGAGGGCCCACACCATGACACTGATCAATCTTGACTGAGGAATCCGCCGCTGCATTAAAAACTGCCCGGAAGAGCGCCTGGACATATCCCTCCAGATCCTCACCCTCCGCTCCTGTAGGGACAGCGCGAATTCGCCATTGTTCCACCGCGACCTGTTCTCCAAGTCTTCAGAGTGCGACTGGAGGTCCAGTTGTTGATCTCGCAGTCGTAGGATTTCTTGCTGGAGTGCAGCGAGTTCTTCGTCCCTAGCTGTTGACGACTCCTCCAGCACGGCCACTCTCTCCCCTACTGTATCCACATCACGTCTGACCTCCCGGAGGTCTGCCTGCAGGTCCGTCTTGATGGTCATGATGTCTTCCCGTTGGGAGGCAAACAGTGATTCCAGAAACTCTCTTGTGACCGCTCCCTCAGAGCCATCCCCAGTCATGACCGGTCCGGCGCCTTGGGAGTCCCCAGCCGACTTCATAAGGAGGTCTCGAACCGAACAGTCTTTTTTGCATTTGGCCGTTGTCATAATGAGGTTTTGGGGCCGTCTCCCCCGCGAAGGGAAAGGGTGTCGGGGTGACGATGTGCACACTCACCAGCCGGCTTCGGATATGTAGGCGAGGTCTTCCTTTCTTCTAACTCCTGAGGCGTTATCGCTATCCGCCCGACTCCCTGCGGCTACCACGGTCACCCCTCGTCGACTGCGAGCAAGGGCCCCTAGGGCGTCATCAGAGATAGCCCTTGCTCCGATGCAACTGGGGTCGCACTCCACGGGGTGGCACAGTTCACAATTGACCCAGTTCACCGCCGCTCCGGCATGCCTCAATGTTCCACACTCGTCGGAGGCTGTGCCGGGCGCATACGTCTCCATGCTCGCCCCGACACCTCGGGCCTATCATGCCTGCATGCCCGTCCCGGATAACTCAGCAATGGGGGATGGGTCCGGGCATCACAGCTACTTGTTATGCTGCTCTCCCATACCTCCCGGATGTCTCTGCTATGGGCCACAAGGGGACGGCTGGAGCATTCACCAGTAAGGCGTAGCAGGCACTCAGCGGGGGACAGTGGACGTGATGCTGGGGGCCACTCAGTCCAAAGGCCTGCAATTGGCCAAGCGGCACTCCGCCGCTGCGGGGCTAACGTCCGCCCCACGTGCACCAGGTTCTCCTGTAGGCTGGGCCTCACCTCGTCCACCACATGACAAGGCAGCCGCGTTCTACCACCAGGGGCCCCAGGGGGGCGGCCGGAACCCGCACCCCGGTAGGATGATGCTGGTGTTCAGCGGGGGACCGCGGTTGCCCTGCTGGGGGCCACCCAATCCGGTGAGCTGCGAACGTTCTGGTGGTATTCTGCCCAATGTGCGCCTGGGTCTCCATCCAGCAGGGCCCCACAGCACCTCCACGTGACAGGGAGGCCACGCCCAGTCCCGGGACTCTCCCCAGTAGGCCGATGCGGTGTTTGTTGGGCCAACGGCCACCCACCTGTGTCACCAAGTGTCCTCCGGGTGTGACCGTTTCCAGTGCCCCGGCCCCACGAGCAGCAAAGGGCCGAAGTGGCAATCCAGGCGGCTGCCGGGCTCCCTCCTCGTAGTACTACGTTCCTCTGCAGGCAATTTTTGAGGCCCCAAAGCCAGTCACCGCGATAAGCCAAGCTGGAGGCTCCGCAATGCGTTATGTTCCAGGTGCAGTGGAGTCAAGCGCCCAGGAGGGTTCCACTCACCATCGCGGACCTCGCAGGCACCCAGACGTACCCCCGGGGCGGCCCCCGACTCTCACTGCCTCGTGGCCCGGAGAAGGGTCCAAGGGCGACTCTCCACTTTTCAACGGGCGAGCAGGTTGTCCCCTGTGCCCAGCCCGGCACACAGTGTCGTCCCCCTGCCTCCGGTCGGTAATCGGGGTGCTGTGGGTGCTTAGAAATGTGCTATAGGCCCGGTGGGAGCGGACCTCAGACGAGACACGTCCGCTCACTCTGCCATCTTGTCCACGCCCCTAAGGTTTTTTAAATGCTAATTTCTAACTATAACGTCCCTGAAACCTATGGTTTTTTCAGTGAATTTCAAAGGTTTTTTAAATGCTAATTACTAACTATAATGTCCCTGAAACCTATGGTTTTTTCAGTGAATTTCAAAGGTTTTTTAAATGCTAATTTCTAACTATAACGTCCCTGAAACCTATGGTTTTTTCAGTGAATTTCTAAGGTTTTTTAAATGCTAATTTCTAACTATGCCTACAGAGGTAGGACACGTGCAGAAAGAGGAAGAAAGGCGCAGAAAGAAGTAAGAGAAATGCAGAAAGAGGCAACAGAAGTCCAGAAAGAGGAAGAAAGGTGCAGAAAAAGTAAGAGCTATGCAGAAAGAACCAACAGAGTTGCAGAAAGAGGCCTTGTTGCAAAGTCATCCTGTGCCCCCAACTTTGTGCTGACTGGTACTGGTGGTAACTGACTCTGACTAACCAGGCCCAGAGCCAGTGCTATGCTGAAAGACACTTAGAATACAGTAAAAACACCTACATACACTAGGGTCCACTATGGGTTGGGGTACCCCTGTGATTGGCATGACCTCCCCTGTAAGGCCCTAGTACATAATAGGGCAGGGGGATTAAAACTACCTCTAAGTCAGAGGTGCACAAAGAAGCAAGAATAGTGCAGAAAGAAGCAACAGAGGTGCCGAAAGAGGCAGGAGAGGTGCAGAAACAGGCAAGAAAGGTGCAGAAAGAAGGAACAGGAGTGCAGACTGAGGTAAGAGGGATACAGAAATTTGCAAGAGAGGTGCAGAAAGAAGCAAGAGCAGTGCAGAAAGAACAGAGGTGCAAAAAGAGGCAAGAGGGGTGCAGAAAGATATAGGAGAGGTGCACAAAGAGGCAAGAGAGGTACAGAAAGAGCCAGGAGGGGTGCAGAAAGAAGGAATAGAAGTGCAGAAAGAAGCAACAGAAGTACAGAAAGAGGCAAGAGAGGTTGAGAAATAGGGAAGAGAGGTGCAGAAAGAGGCAAGAGGGATACAGAAATTTGCAAAAGAGGTGCAGAAAGAAGCAAGAGCAGTGCAGAAAGAACAGAGGTGCAAAAAGAGGCAAGAGGGGTGCAGAAAGATATAGGAGAGGTGCACAAAGAGGCAAGAGAGGTACAGAAAGAGCCAGGAGGGGTGCAGAAAGAAGGAATAGAAGTGCAGAAAGAAGCAACAGAAGTACAGAAAGAGGCAAGAGAGGTGCAGAAACAGGCAGGAAAGGTGCTGAAAGAGGCATCAGAGGTGCAGAAAGAGGCGAGAGGTGTAGAAAGAAGCAAGAGAAGTGCAGAAAGAGGCAAGTAAGATACAGAAAGAGGCAAGAGAGGTGTTGAAAGAGGGAAGACGATTGCAGAAAGAGACAACAGGGATGCAGAAAGAAGTAAGACAGGTGCAGAAAGAAGCATGGGAAGTGCAGAATAAAGCAACAGTGGTGCAGAAAGAGGCAAGAGAAGTGCAGAAAGAAGCAGCAGAGGTGCAGAAGAAGGCAAGAGAACTGCAGAAAGAGGCAAGAGAGTTGCAGAAACAGGCAGGAGAGGTGCAGAAAAAAGGCAACAGGGGTGCAGAAAGAGGCAAGAGAGGTGCAGTAAGAAGAAAAAGGGTGCAGAAAGAAGCAAGAGGAGTGCAGAAAGAAGCAACAGAGGTGCAGAAACAGGTAAGAGGGGTGAAGAAAGAGGCAAGAGAAGTACAGAGCGAAGCAACAGAGGTGCAGAAAGAGGCAAGAGGAGTGCAAAAAGAGGGAAGAGGGGTGCAGAAAGAGGCACGAGGGATGCAAAAAGAAGCAAGAGAGGTGCAGAAAGAAGCAAGAGAAGTGCAGGAAAAGGCAAGAGAGGCGCAGAAAGAAGCAAGAGTGGCTTGCACACCATTAGTACCAATTTAATACCCACATTTAGCAATAAGTAACAGGTGACCATTCTAGGTTTACAAAAGACCTTCCACCATGCTGTAACACTTGTCGCTGCATTTTTGGTAACGTTTGAGCCGTTTGAGCTAGAAACAAGGCTTTTTTTTGTTCAAATCTGCAGATTAGGCAACAGATGAGGAATGATGTGGCTAATGCGGAAAATGTATAATTGTGCGAAAGTTGGTGCAGCCAAATGGTCACATAATTCCAGTGGCCCTGCTCATACCTCTGACTAGGTCCAGAAGTGCTCCTCAGTGATTCCTTCTTTTTTTTGTCTCATTGAGTTCAAAGTTTAGCTTCTATGGAAACGAGGAAGACTAAAACTGAGGTTACCACTCCACAACACAGACTACTATACCACATAATTACTCTCCGTAACACATAATCCCACTCTACATAATTCCTATACACTAAATACCTCATACTTTCTATCCACATAATTTCACTGCACAACATACCACATAATTCCACTACACACAACCTACATCCACTCCGCTCCAAGAAACATTAATAAAACACTTTTAGATTTACAACGCTAATAGCTCTAACTCTTGCAAATGCGAGACCTATTACATTACAAATGCTTCTTTAACTGGTAGTCGCATTTGCAGAGTGGTGGAGAAAGGGGGCTGGGCCTCCAACCAGCGCTCAGGAATTCCATTGCGAAGGACTTACAGGAGGTACCAGGAGGGCTACTTGGCCGCCAAAGTCCCTAAGGAGTAAAGTGGACTTCATCCCCCAACCAGTACTGTGCCAGGAGGTGCGTTTGCAGAGTGTTGGAGAAAGGTGAGCGTGGCCTCCGAAGACCTCTTAGCAATCCCACAGTGTGGGATTTACTGGAGGTAACAGGAGGGGTAGTTAGCCCCTAAGGTCAACCTTGGGTACCAACTACCCGTCCTATTACCTCCAGTAAGTCCCACACAGCAGGATTACTAAGTTATCATAGCAGGCCACGCCCCCTTTCCCCACCACTCTGCAAACGCACTTCCTGGCGTGCTCTTGGATGGGGATTAAAGTCCCCTTCGCTGCTGGTTGTCCTTAGAGGCCAACTACCCTACCTGATACCTCCAGTATGCCCCAGATAGTGGGATAGCTGACAGGTGGGCACAGGCCACGCCCCCTTTCTCCACCACTCTGCAAACGCACCTCCGGGACATTGCAGGAGCTGGCCCTGGGGGGTGGCAGTCCCCAGGGCCATTGAGGGCTCCAGGAGGGGGACCGCTCGGCCCCCCTCCCAACATTCAGATAGCCCTGGGGAGGTGGTGGTCCCCGGGGCAGTTTGGGGAGGGTCAGGAGCTCCCCCACTCTTCTGAATATAAATTGGAGCCCCGGGGAGGTGGAGGTCCCCGGGGCTTGGGGGGCCCGCGAGGCCCCCCGCTCACTATTAAAGCAAAGCCCCCACACCATAATTAGGAATTGCCCCTGGCCCACCCGGGGGCTGATAGAAAACAAAGCGTGGGAGCCGGCTCTTCGTTTTTTTTTTTCCGGCCGGATTCACGCACCCAGCACAAATTCAGCCGATTTCTTTTTTTTTTAATGCTTTTTATTTGCCCTGGGGGTCCTTGTGGGACCCCCTGAGCAGGCCTAGGGGGTCAGGGTGTTTCTACCCTGCCCCCTTTTCTTGTTTTTTATCTTTTTACTCCTTTTTTCTTGTGACTCGGTTATCAAGTCACAAGATGGCTGCCAACACTTCTTGGTTTGGAGTGTTGGCAGCCAATAAGAAGGAAGCTCGGGCTCGGGAGGATTCACAAATCCTCCTCGGTGCTCAGATATCGATATTTTTATTTTTTGAATTTCTCAAGCAACTACTGAACGGATTTACACCATTTTTAAAAAAGCACGCTTTCAGGACCAAGACCTACCTTTTTGCCAAATTTGGTTAAATTGCGTTCGGGATGTAGCTTTGTCTAAAGTTCCTAAGGAAATGAACATGGGGAAAACGCGTTTTGGGACCTCCCTTTTTTCTCGGCTCCCGCTTGACGAATCATCCCGAAACTATCAAAACAGGAGCCAACCTGAGTGAACCATTAGTTTGGAAAATTTCGCGAAGATTCGTCAAACTGCGCCAAAGATATTGGCAAAAGAAAAAACGCTTTTTGAATAGAAACAAGGTCCTAACTATAACTACCTACTGGCGACCGCCAGTAGGTAATATATATATATATATATATATATATATATATATATATACATATACATATATATATTTATATATATATAAATATATTTCCACAACCACCATCTCATATCAGACAATCCAGCCGCACTCTCCTCCGCTACTCCAAAAAACGCTGTAGCACAAAGTCCAGGTGCCAAGAAATATTTATTTATCATTTGTTATATTCTTTCTTGTGTCATAGCAACACCCCACATGGAAAGCCTATGTGTTTCAGCTCAAGTCTTCAACAGGGCTATCCCATGACCCACAGACTCAGTGTTTAAAAAACAAAACAAAGGACTGTTGCATCTCAGGACTAATGTCCTGTTAACATCGAGAGCGCCTACTCAGCTATAGCGTCCTGGGGCTTCAGCCACATTGGAATTCCAAATTCTACAATGTAGGTCTATCCGAACACCATTCTTGATTTTTTATTTAAAATTTTCACTACATCAAAAGGGGATATGCTAATCATTTATGATGTATTTTCTACAAAAACAAATACCATCATTGCCTCAAATATAAATGATGAATATAGAACCAATCTGGGAGCACAGGGTTGTCAAACATGATGTCTGGGGCTCTTGTGCTATTGTCCATCATAGGGTCAACATGATTAGCACACCAGTGGCACATATCTATATAACCTACGCAAGTTATAGTTAGAACCTAGTTTCCATTGGAAGAGCGTTTTTTCATTTGCCAATAACTTTGCCGTCGTTTGACAAATTCTTTCCAAACTAGTTCAACCCTCTATTTAGCTGCTGTGTTGAAAGTTTTGGGGCGATCCGTCAAGTGGGGGTTGAGAAAAGGGGGTCCCAAAACACCTTTTCCCCATGTTAATTTCCATAGGAACTTTTGACATAGCTACAGCCCAAACTGCTGAACAGAATTACACCAAATTTGGCAGGAATGTAGATGTTGGTTCAGGGAAGTGTTTTGTGTGATTTGGTGTAAATCTGTTCAGCAGTTGTGTAGTTATTTAAAGATATTTCCAATTGTATATCTAGGGATGCGGAGGATCCACGACCCCTCCTGATCTCACGCTGCGATCTGATTGGCTGCCAACACTTCAAACCAGAAAGTGTTGACAGCCATCTTGTGACTTGGTTGAACGAGTCACAGAAAAACACATTAAAATATAAAGAGGGAGCAGGGTAGAAACACCCTGAACCCCCAGGCCTCTTGGGGGATCCTACAGGGACCCCGCAGGGCCAGAAAAGCATTTTTTAAAACATTTGTGACGGAAATAGGAAAAAACAGAGCACTGGGCTCTAGCACTTCATATGTAATTGGCCCACGGTTGGGCCAGGTCCCGGGGGCATTTAAAAAAAGGAAGGGGTGCCTGCCCCCCTTCTCCTGGGGTTTATTGATGCCCCGGGGACTACCACCTCCCTGGGCCCAAATTAAGAAAAATGTGGGGGAGGCCCGTATGGCCTCACCCGCTGCCCTGGGGAACACTACCTCCCCTGGGATTGTTTATTTTTTTAGAAGGGGGGCCTCTCGGACCCGTCGAACCCCGGGGACTGCCACCTCCCCGGGACTTAATCATTAAATAATGCCGGGGGCCACATGGACCCCTCCCCAGGGCTTTAATGATAAGTAATGTGGGGGGCTGAGTGGACCACCCCGCCACCTCCCTGGGTCATAAGTGCAGTTGAATGTGGAGGCCCCACGCAGCCCCTGGGACCACCACTTCCCTGGGGCAAATTACAAGAAATAGATGACCCTGAAGACTGCCACCCCCATTGCCGGCTCCTGATATATCCCATGGTGCCCACCCTCGGGACATAGCTGTTTGCTATCAGTGATGCCATCAGTAATATCACTGACCATGTCATGAGTGATGCAATATGTGAGGTCATACGCAGTGCATGGCGGGGGCACAATGTATATTTAGCACTGCTAGCTATAACTGATGAGTTTATGTTTTTTTTTTGTTCAAAACGTTAATGTTGTCACAGAGAAATTCACCTAACTATAACGCTACTTTAACCTTTGTTTTTTTCAGTGAATTTCTAAGTTTTTTAAGATCAAAACCAGATCTTTTTATCACACCTAACTATAACGTTACTTTAACCTTTGGTTGTTTTTAATGAGTTTCTAGGGTTTTTGTTAACGTAAAGTAATACTTAATTACCATGCAACCCCACGCCCGTGTGCATAGTAGGGTGTGGGGAGGGACTGGCCTCTCTGCTGACATCTCTCTCATTATAATAGGTGTGCATTGTATGGTGTTGGAAGGGACTGGCCTCCCCTTTAAGACCCCTCTCTCAGATGACGTATGTGCATAGTAGGGTGTGGGGATGGACTGGCCTCTCTGGTGAGACCTCTCTCTGTAATGATAGGTGTGCATAATAAGGTGTAGTGAGGGACTACCCTCTCTTTCAGCCCTGTCTCTTAGATGACGGGTGTGCGTTGTAGGGTGTGTAGAGGGATTGTCCTCACTGGTGAGATCTCTCTCTGCAAATATGGGTGTGCATGGCAGGGTGTGGAGCGGGACTAACCTCTCCTTTCAGACCTCTCGCTCAGATGACAGGTGTGCATAGTAGGTTGTGTGTGGAGACTGCCCTCTCCTTTTTAGATCTCTCTCTCATATGACAGATATGCATAGTAGGGTGTGTGAAGGGACTGGTCTCTCCTTTCAGACCTCTCTCTCAGATGACAGGTGTGCATAGTAGGGTGTGGGGGGAGTGCCCTCTCCTTTAAGAGTTCTCTCTCAGATGACGGGTGTGCCCAATAGGATGCGTGAAGGGACTGTCCTCCCTGCTGAGACCTCTTTCTGTAATGATAGCTGTGTGTAGTAGGGTGTCGGGATGGCCTGGGCTCTCCTTTCAGACCTGCCTCTCAGATGGCAGGTGTGCATAGTACGGTGTGCAGAGGGACTGGCCTCTTTGGTGAGACCTCTCTCTGTAATGAAGTATGTATGTAATAGGGTGTGGAGAGGGAACTGCCTATCTTTTCAGACCTCTCTCAGATGATGGGTGTACATAGTAAGGTGTGGGGCGAGACTGTCCTCTCCTTTCAGATCTCTCAGATGATGGGTGTGAGTGGTAGGGTGTGAGGAGAGGTGCTAGCCTCGGAGTCATCTCTCTCAGGTGACGGGTGTACATATTAGTGTGTGGAGAGGGAATAACCTTTCCTGTCAGACCTCTCTCTCAGATGGCAGCTGTGCGTACTTGGGTGTGTATACACTAGCCTCTCCTGACAGACCTCTCTTACTTAAGAGGTGTGTGCATTAGGCTATATACATGAACTGGTCTCTTTTGCCAGACCTCTATCTCATATGACGTGTGTACATATTAGGGTGTGTACATAGACTGGCCTCTTCTTTCAGACATCTGTCTAAGATGATGGCTGTGCATAGTAGGATATGTACATTGACTGACCTCTTCTGTCATACCTCTGTCTCAGATAATAGCTGTGCATAGTAGGGTGTGTACATGGACTAGCCTCTCCTATCAGACCTCTCTCTCTCAGAGGACAGTTTACGTCCTGTCAGACCTCTGTCTCAGGTGACAGATGTGCGTAGTAGGCTGTGTGGAGAAAGACTGGCCTCTCCGCTGAGACCTCCATCTTAGATGACATTTGTGCATAGTATGCTCTGTCCGGGAACTGTCCTCCCTACTAACACCCCTCTCTCTGGTAATGGGTGTGCATAGTAGGGTGAAGGAAGAGACTACACTCTACTCATAACTCTTACAAAACAGATGGGCGTAAATAGTACACTCTGATAAACACCATCTCCAGTAAGACTCCTTATCACATAGGCATGTGCACATACTGCAGTGTATTCAATGATCACCTACTCCTTTCACCACTAGGTAGTTATAGTTAGGTCCGCTTTTCCATAGACGGACTGTTTTTTGGTTTGCCAATAACTCTGGCCCCTTTTGACAAATCTTCACGAAACATAAAAGAAAAAGTGTTTATCCACCTCACAGTAGCCCAAGAGCCCTCCGCCCCATTAACCATCACGAGCAGTGAGACCGCGAGGGCCATAAGCCATAGCGTGTGGCAAAGCTGCAGGGCTGGATGGGGTTCCAGGGGATCTCCTCTTAACAGGTGTTGTGAATTGGTCTCAATATCTAAACACACTAACTAATTTAATATTGGGGGGATAGAAATTCCATCTAACCGGAAGGCAGTCAAGATTGTCCCTGTCTATAAGAAGGGTCCAAAAGACTCCACCCCTGAATTATAGACCATTATTCTCATCAACATAACAAAGAAGGTCTTTAGCAGACAGACTCTACATCAGCTTAAAGACTGGACTGAGGAGAACGGGGCTCTGTCATACCTGTAAACAGGGTTCGGGAGCCAGATTAGTACCATGGACCAGACATATAGGTTCTTGATTATCTATTAGAAAACGGTCTTCATTGAAAAATCCCATCTCTATCTGGTATTCGTGGATCTAATGTCGGCATTCGACCTGGTCCCCCACTACAAATTATGGGAGGTTTTGAAGGCCAACAGGGTGCCTACCCCTCTCCTGGATATCCTCATTCGCTTACAGCAGGGCACATATGCACAAGTTAGATGGGTCCCCAGGGGAGGATTAACTGAGTGGTTGGGGTCAGGCGCGCAACGCCCATTGGGCTCAAAGGGCTTCAGCCCCCCCCCCGTCGTGTGGCAGCCCGGGCTGAGACAGCTTCCCAGGCACACACACAGCCGCACCCCAGTACTTCACAGGTCTTTAAAAGACCATTTGCTTGTTAATGAGGCTTTGTTGTGTTTTTCACGCCTTCCTAGAGCCCCTGCATCTCCACTCGGTCTATTGCTGGAAGAATTAGCCCCCCCCCCAAATATTTTCTTAGCCCTCCCCCCGAAATTTGGCTCTAGTTGCGCCTCTGGTTGGGGTGAAAAAGGGTGTCTGACAGGGGTGCCTCCTTACCCTCACATTGTTTTCACTCTACCTTAATGATGTGATTGCTTACTTAGAGGGCAGTGAAAACGACTCCCCCAGGGTTGCAAGCAGTAGGATACCCTTACTCCTTTTCGCAGACGACACTCTATTGGTCTTCAATACCCCGATGGGACTTCAATATTTTGTCAATAGATATGTGTCATTCTGCGACGATCGAGGGCTGGTCATTGACCATTCAAAGACAAAGTTCATGACCATTAACCCCGATAGGACCTTTAGAGGCTCGGTCCTGCTGGGAGGCAACCTTTAGAGAGAGTTAATGAGTTCACCTATTTAGCAATTACACTCACTAGGACCATGAGCTGGTCCTCCCAAGTCAGAAAAAGTGCTTTAAAACTTACACATCAGGCTGCTCCAATCTTAAAATTTGATAAAGCTTCAAAGATTAATTGCATTTTACCTGCTTTAAAAGTATATTGGGCCAAGGCAGAGGGCACTGCATTATATGGGGCAGAGGTTTGGGGCTTCTCGGCTCTGGGCGAGTTGGGGGTTGCAGAGAACAACTTTCTTAGGGCCCTTATCAGTTTACATAAAAGTACACCCCTTTTACCATTAAGACAGGACATGGGTCTCACCCCTTTGGAACAAAAGGCTCAGCTAAGGCCTATGCTATATTGGCGCAGGCCTAAGTACACACCAGCTCTGGATGACTATGGTTGCACTGGACAAATTGAGAAAAATAATATGGATAGGTTATGTAAAGGGTACGCTGACTAATATTGGTCTGATGGCAACAATTCCCCGCAACTCACTAGGGAAGCTCTTAAAGATGCATTTCGGGGATGGAAATGTAAACAGGAAATAAGAAATACATCTCAAGCTCTCTTTGGTGTATGTTTCTTGATATCAAATCTCATGCTGAATTTGAGCCATTTCTTGATTATTTACTGAGTTCTGGTGCCAGACAACTGTACCTCAAGTTTCGCCATGGCACTCTATCTTTATTATCTAATGCTCAAGCTGGAACCCTGCCTTGACACATTCCAGGTATGCCTGCAAGTGAAAGAAACTTTGCCACATTTCATTTTCTTCTGTTCTTGTTACGTCCGACCAAGGAAAAGTTGGATCTTCCTGATCTGTAGGCTCCTTGGTTGCAGACAGTACATCCTGATGCTTAGGCTTTTACTTATGGATACCAGGGAGTCGGTTGTCTGTGCTGTTGCTAGATTCCTTCATTGGAGCTGGTCTATTAGAGCAAAGACGATGGTGTAACCCCCAGTTGACTCCAGCAACAGTCTGGTCTTTTCAAGCAGTTAATTTCTCTTTATTGTGCTGCACCTCCACCTTTGTGCTGAGAACGATTGATAAGGATACAGATTTTAATTGCTTATGTTTTGATGTGATATGTGTTTCTTGGTGTATATATTTTTCTTATAATATTTTAGGCGCCATCCGCTTTTAATAATTGTTTTATGGCTACTGCGCAAAAATGTTAACTAAGATTTATAAATATTGCTTTTATGTATATTTATTTGTGACGTCATAGTGTGTTGTGTGTTTTGTTGCATGTGCTTTTATGGTTGCAAAAACCAGTGGCGGCTCCTCTGCTATGGCTGAGGAGTGTTGCCCCACTGCTTCACAGCAGTGCCAACTTAAGAAACATAAAATGATAATAACTTAGTTATTATCATTTTATGGTTCGTGTCCGTCTGCGTTACGGACGGGCGGCCAGTGCTGCTCTGCTCTAGGAGCAGGGGAGAAGTGGTTTATCCACTCCTAAGTGCACAATGACTGTTTGGTCGGCCCTCTCGAGCCCCCCAAAACAGTCATGCACACTTCCCTATTCTCCATGCAGGCTGCAATACAGTCAGCATGGAGAACATGCCCACCCCTTCAGCATCTGGCTGAGAGCTGTGTCACAGCGGTCAGCCCAATCACAACGCTGCATTGCAGCGTTGTGATTGTCTCAGGGGAGGGAGCCTGGCTGCCTGCTTCCTGTTCCTGTCGGAGACAGGAGAGCAAGAGCAGAGAAGATGCGGGACCCGGCCACAAGGTAAGGTTATGCTATTATTTATTGCCCCGCCTCCTCCCTGTGCGACAGCCCCGTGACACCACCCCACGCAGCCCCCCTCACGACACCCGCGCCCGCCTCCCCACCAGCGAGCCATGCGGGCCACCCCTGGCATTACCTGAATAAAGTATTTTTGATGATGATTTTCCATCAGACTCGCTCGCTTGCCATCCTGCTGAACCACTGTATATATATTTTTTCTCCTCACCTCTGATGGCACTGATGGTACTTGTGCTTTGCTGTCATTCACATTGGTGGTTAGCGTTAGACCTGCTAGAACCCTCTATTAGCTCTGGGTCCTTTTACCCAATGTGAGTGTTTGTGTTTACACCTGATCTGCTCCTCCTTCCTACAGTCCTAGCCCCAAAGAGCATTAGATATGGGTAAATGTAAGGCCAATGAAACTCTGCCTGGGAAGAAGACCAAACATACTAAGCTCACTGTACTTGTTTCTGCTGTGAAAGCTCAGTCTGACTCTGCTCTTGAGGCTTTTGAAACACTAACAGAAGAAGACTAATCTCTTTTGGGAAGAGATAAAACAAAAGATCAAAATCAGCATCTAGGAGCTGGCAAAATTGCGCCAATCTTTGCAAAGAAAGGGAGTGATAAATCTGCGGCCCCAAGTGCGGCTCTAACAGCACCTGAAATTTCTTCACCAGCTGGTCTCTAGGACGCCATCACGAATACTATATCTCTTGCTAACTCTGTTCCTCAGGACTCTGTGTCAATTGCTCCCTCTATGCCATGCTGAAATTGATACTCTGTTCTTGGGTCATCCCAATTGTGTTTTGCTGGGGATGAGGGTATGGGGGAGGCCAAAGGAGGTGCCATTTTAACGAATGATACCACTGATGAGTTTGGCCTGAGGGCAAAAGGGACCGTGGACGTTGCCAGTATTGTCCTGTTGGTAAGACTGTTGCAGGACGAGGTATCTGATTTACAAGGGAAACTAGTAGCTTTAACTGCAGAAATTGGGGAACTAAAACAGTTTGCAAAACCTCAAAGAAACAGAACCCTTGGTAAACCTTTTATCACCTAGGACAGCCTAATCGACGAAAGAAATAAACGGAAAAATGTTAGTGTCCAATCCAAGCTGGCAACAGTCCACGCTCACCCCCAGGTCACCCATCCCCAGCCATCTCAGCCTTTACAGAGGCCTACTCCACCAACCTTGATTGGCCCAAAGTTAGGGGGAGATGGCGTAAGCCAGGCTAAGGGAGGTCACCTAACAATAGGACCCCTGCCCCAGAATGTAGCCCACCAGGGTCTAGCAGGGAGGAATGGGGGACCAACATTGTAATATCAGGCTGTGTGAACATGGTAATGGTCCCTAAATTAGCCCCAGGGTCAAAAGAAGGTGAGGAATCTTTAAGGAATAAGTGCATTTACCAGATTAGAGCTGTGTGGAAGTGTTATTCTATAATATGCTCAGACACTGTCTATGTGAGGAGATTTGATGATTCATCAACCCCAGGGGGATCTTTTGAATATATGAAGGTCAATCTCAAAAATAATTACATGGCTGAAGGCTTAGTGGGTTTAGACCTCCACAAGGATTTACCATTTGGTTCCACTATTCAATTTAAGTTAAAACCACCCTCCTCCATTGTGTCCCATCTATCATCTTGCCCCCTGTCATCTAAATCCAGAGAAGACCTGGGCACCTCTATGGTGGACTGACTGGCAGACAGGGGCTCTCTGCCATGGGCAGAGGTGGTGACACTCCAACCAATGGGGCGGTGGTATCAAATGTTAATGATGGCGCCCAGGAGGCCTGTACCCATTTGCTAACCATATATTGGCTCCCTTGTCTCAAACACAATATGAGCGTGTTGTTACTTTAAATACCATCAATGTCATGTACTGGAGTGTGGCAGGTCTCAAGTCCAAGCTCGGTGATCCTGCTTGGGGTTTGCACATGGATCAATTTGATGTATGTCTTCTCCAAGAAAATTGGGGGCATATGTACAAGCCCCTATAGCCACGGGAAAGTCACTTTTGTGACGTTCCCGTGGCGATAGGGGCCTTGTCTTATGTACAAGGCAGCGTTAAGCCACTTAACGTGGCTTAACGGTGCCTTGTACATAAGGCACCCTTTCACGCTATGTTTAGCGTGAAAGGGGCGTGCAGTGGGTGTTGTGGTGGGCATTCCACCGCAACACCAATTGTATTTGACGCTGCCCCCTATGTACAAGGGTGGCATACATAAGAGGCACCGCCAAAATTAAGACCAGGAAAATCCTGGTCTTAAGTTGGCGAAACGAGGAGAAATACATTATTTCTCCTCGTTTTTGCTTTTTCCATGTGTGCTGCCTTGTGCAGCACACATGGAGAAAGCAAAATGCCATGGTTTGTTTATGTACAGGAAGGTGTCCCTTCCAGTACATAAACCAACCTTTTTAAAAAATGCCATTTTGTAACTTTCATTTGTGCTGCATGAAGCAACACACATGAAAGTTACAAAATGGCATTTTAGGATTGTTTATGTGGAGGAAGGGACACTTTCCTACACATCACCAATACTCCCCTGCACACAGACACCCTTGCACTCTGGTGCAAGGTTGCCTGCGTTGGCGATAAGTTGCTAAACTTCGCGCCATCGCAGGGGAAACGCAAGGCTGCACCACATTCTTGTAAATATGGTGCAGCCTTGCGTTTCCAAAGTGGTGGAGCGTGTCGTAAAGCCCTGGAGGCTAACGACACGCTCCGCCACTTCATTGTACATATCCCCCCCCGGAGTCTTGAACCTGTGCACAGACCAGGCTATGCCCATTTATTTGTGCCGGCGAAGCACAATGGCAAGAGTCGCCCCTCTGGTAAGACGGTTGCAAGGCGAGGTATCTGATTTACAAGGGAAACTAGTAGCTTTAACTGCAGAAATTGGGGAACTAAAAGTTTGCAAAACCTCAGCGAAACAGAACCCTTGGTAACTCACCTCATATCACCTATGACAGCCTAATCGATGAAAGAAATAAACGGAAAAATGTTAGTGTCCGATCCAAGCTGGCAACAGTCCATGCTCACCCCCAGGTCACCCATCCCCAGCCATCTTAGCCTTTACAAAGGCCTACTCCACCAACCTTGATTGGCCCAAACATAGGGAGAGATGGCGTAAGCCAGGCTAAGGGAGGTCACCTAACAGTAGGAGCCTTGCCCCAGAATGTAGCCCACCAGGGTCTAGCAGGGAGGGATGGGGGACCAACATTGTAATACCAGGCTGTGTGTTCATGGTAATGGTTCCTAAATTAGCCCCAGGGTCAAAAGAAGGTGAGGAATCTTTAAGGAATAAGCGCATTTACCAGATTAGAGCTGTGTGGAAGTGTTATTCTATAATATGATCAGACATTGTCTATGTGAGGAGATTTGATGATTTATCATTCCCAGGGGGCTCTTGTGAATATATGAAGGTCAATCTGAAAAATAATTACATGGCTGAAGGCTTAGTGGGTTTAGACCTCCACAAGGATTTAGCATTTGGTTCCACAACTCAATTTAAGTTAAAACCACCCTGCTCGAATGTGTCCCATCTATCATATTGCCCTCTGTCATCTAAATCCAGAGTCCTGGGCACCTCTATGGTGGACTGACTGGCAGACAGGGGCTCTCTGCCATGGGCAGAGGTGGTGACACTCCAACCAATGGGGCGGTGGTATCAAATGTTAATGATGGCGACCAGGAGGCCTAACCCATTTGCTAACCATACATTGGCTCCCTTGTCTCAAACACAATATGAGCGTGTTGTTACTTTGAATACCATCAATGTCATGTACTGGAATGTGGCAGGTCTCAAGTCCAAGCTCGGTGATCATGCTTGGGGTTTGCACATGGATCAATTTGATGTATGTCTTCTCCAAGAAAATTGGAGTCATGAACCTGTGCACGGACCAGCCTATGCCCATTTATTTGCGCCGGTGAAGCACAATGGTAAGTTTAGCCCCTCTGGTGGCCCTATAATCTGGGTGGGGACGTCGCTCAATGTAAAATTGGGCACACTTAATGTCAAATCTCTGGATATACTGGGTATCTCCATCACTGGGGAGGATTCTAAGAAGATATATCTGTACAACATGTATAATCGCATGCCTAGAGGGGGAGTGAAACTCTCATGATGATTCAATTGATTACGCATAGGGATCAATTCAAAGATCATGATTCCCTAATTATCGCAGGGGATTTTAACACTACTTTCAAACCCCTCACCAGGAATTACCACGCCATGCAGAGGCTGACGATATTGAATAGGGAATCCCATATCTCAATGTTGAGCCTGTGAAACAGGGGACTATAGCGGCCTACCACCTGTAATCCCTCACCTCAAACCTTGGGCTTAGGGCCTATAATGGTCGCACACCATCGTACCTGCAGGCATCTCACACATTTAATCTGTCTGGGCAATCTAGCAGGATTGATTATATTATGGTCTCATTATCACTCTGGAACTCCGTAGAAGACATGAAGGTGACGCCTAGAAGTGACAGTGATCACAACGTGATCCACTGTACTCTGAATGGGCTAGCCAACTGTATAGTAGGTGGCCCACACTTACTCTCATCCAACATACATCGGACCAACGACAGACATAGGATAAGATGGGCTAGAGTAGTGGTCCAGCCTACATTGAGGGCCAAAATGAGGGTGGCATTACAAGATGCAGTCACTGATTTAGATAATTTAACCCTTTCACAAGACAATAGCACCTTGGTGACCTCTATTTATGATAAGCTATTCACGACATTGGGTGACTGTTTTTAGCTCAACCACACTGAGGGCCATAAGATAGTCAAGCCTTCCCGCACATGGTACAACAAGGACTGCAGCCATGCCAAGAATGAGTTGTGTAAGGCGCTGGAGTGTGGATGTTCTGATCATATTAGACTCAGAAGAAATCAATATAGGCAGGTCTAGGCCAAAGCACACAAAGATTGGGATACCCAGGGTTTGGGACAGCTTATATGATGCAGTCATTTCCAAAGATACTAGGAAATTTTGGCATGTGGTGACCAATGGAGGGACAAATGCCTCTAATTTTCTTTCTGACTCCATGCCTCTTTAGTCCTGGCACAAACACTTTTCGGACCTTTATGGTCCCTCTTCCGAATTGGACGAGGCCCCTGGGGCTTCTATTGAATGTGGGATACCCATCATCATTCCTGCACTCCCAATTGAGCTAAAGTAAACTGTAAATGCTATCAACTGCATCACAGCTGGTAAAGCTGCAAGTCCTGATGGAGAGCCTGGGGACTTGTTTTTGTCTGACATCGAGAATTGGGCCCTCCTGATAAATAAGGTATCTAACGCCATTCTTAGAGGAGCTGATATTCCATCCAGCTAGCAGTGTCCAAAAATGGGTGTGAGGAATTCCCCCCTTGACTACAGACTGATTAGCCAATTAGATGTTGCCCAAAAGGTGTTCTGCAGAAAATTCCTGAATAGATTGGATGATTGGATAGAGGAGCAACAGATTCTATCGAATTTGCAGGCGGGTTTCAGGATAAAGACAAGCACAATCAACCAACTTTTCAGGTTTCTGACCATTTATTGGAAAATTATTGTGCTCCAAAAGTCCCATCTTTACTTAATTTTTGTTGACCTGAAATCCGCTTTTGATTTGGTTCTTGGGGACAAATTTTGGGAGGCTCTAAAGCAGAATGGTATCCTTAACGATCTGCTGTCCATCCTAATGCATTTGCACCAGGACACATAAACCCAAGTATGCTGGTGTAAAAATGGTGAGCCTCACCAGGGCGTACGACAGGGGTATGACTCACAAGGGCGTACAACAGGGGTATGTCCTTACCCCTACTTTGTTTTCCCTATATCTCAACAACATTGCCGCCATACTTGAAGATTGTCAGTGTGATGACCCAAGGATTGCAGGCCGGAAGATTCCTCTGCTCTTTTTTGCAGATGACACCATGCTGGTTTAAAGTCCCCCGCCGGCCACCAATACATGGTGAATAGATTTGCAGTGTTTTGTGCTGCACGAAGATTATTGATAAATCACACTAAAACAAAGTTTATGTAAATCAACCCTCATAAATCCTACTGAGGTGCCATCAAGCTTGATGGTGTCATTTTGTAGAGGGTTTCGGCCTTTGACTACTTTGGCTTTAACTGACTAAGAACATGAGCTGGTCCTCGCAAATTGATAGGAGCACTCAGAATTTAACCCATCATGCCTCGGCTATCCTCAGGCTTTATAAGTCTACAAAAGCCAGGACTATTTCATCTGTACTTAAGATATAGAGTTCAAAACCATAGAGGAGTGCATTGTATGGGGATGAGTTGTGGGGAGGCATGTGTCTGGCCCAATTAGGCACAGGAGAAAATTGCTTTCTGAGATCCTTGGTGGGCCTGCATAAAGGTGCTCCACTATTGCTATTATTTTGGGACACGGTCATCAAACCTATTATCAATAAAGCCCAACTAAGACACCTACTATATTGCTGTAGGCTCAAATAGACTCCGGCTTTAGCGGAATACTATAATGCTTTTAAAGAAATAGTGGAGGTAGATAAATCCCACAAGATAAAGTGGCTATGTTATGTTAGGAAGGGGTTGGTAGAGCTTGGTTTTGGGGAGGTTTGAAACCTGCAACAGCTTTCTAAAGATAAGGGAAACTCTGCTTTTCAGGCGCATAGGTGGGGTCAGGATGTTTGTAACGCGAAACATGGTACCTTAACTAATGAATTTTCCTATATCAAGTTACAAACCACATTCGAATCATTCCTTGACTACATTATTTCCCCAACTGCTAGACTTTTATATCTCAAATTGCAGTAAGGTTCCTTACCACTAAGATCCTTTTGCTCTAAATGGAAGTCCAGTTCTGATCGAACTACTCTGCGTACAGTTTGTTTACAAGCTGAAGAAACACTGGTTCACTTTTTCTGCCCTGGATACGAGCATCCAAAAAACGATTTGGATTCTTCCAATATGTGGACAACTTGATTGTTGGCACTGCTACTCTGCACTTAGACTGCTGCACCCTGAGACAAGAGAGGCAGTTGTGTGTGCAGTCTCCAAATATTTGCAATAGAGCTGGATCATCAGAACCAAAGCCTTGGCCTAACTAACTGATGGTTCCAAGGGGTCTCCTAATCTTGATAAACATGACATTTCAGGGGGCGTGGCCGGGCAAGATGGCTGAACGGACGTAATCCGTCTCGGCTCCCGGTCCGCGCTACAGTTTCGGGACAATATTGCTGCTATTTGGCACCGTGACGATCGCTGAGGACACCGATCTACTGCTCTAAGGCCGGTGCATGAGGGGAATTGGCACTACGGAAGCGAGCGGCTTGTAGCGGCACTCAGCGGAGCTGCGGAGAGGAGGCGAGTGCGTCTACTCAAAATGGCGCCGCCCGTGTGAACGGCCTGTGGAGGATCGGGCCTGACGCGGGGACCTCTACGGCTCCCGGCCGACTAGCGGGCTCTGCTCCCTGCCCTGGCGGCCACCTGGACGGGCGCTCGCGGTGGCAACCACTACTACACCAGCACGCCGCGAGGGCAGCTACTGCATCAATGCGCAGCGAGGGCTGCATCGGCGGACGACTGAGGTGGACTCTCTGCGGCGTTCTGCGGCTCCTACCAGGTACCTGGGGACCCCTCGATGTCCGGAGGGCAGAGGAGCGCTGTCAGGGGACGGCTTGCAGCTGATTACTCACCCTGGGGATGCAGCGCAGGAGACCCGATCGACTCTGAGCGCCATACCTAATCTGCCTGACCCAAAGATGGCGGCATAGTCATGAGCTCCTAAAGGAGAACCGCGCAACCCCTCGCATTAGCGGCAAACTAAGCGGCGTATTTCCTGCCTTTGGATACCCTGATGCGGCGGTGTGATGGGAGCGGGGGTCAGAGGCCACAACGAGAAGGATGAGAGAAGCACCGTCCCCTCCACTCCCTACACCGTCTGAAGAGGGTTTGCGACCTGCCGCTTGGCCCTGATCTGCGTTGCTGTGGCGGGGAGTGTGCTGACGAGGGAACGTCCTTGGGGAGACGAGGAGACAGACGGCAATCCGGCGCTCCGGGCCCCCTGCGCCGGTGACGCCGGGGAGCGGCTCCCGCGGCATTGGCGCTCAGACCTACACCTGCCTCTTAGGCGCCTGCCACGTACAGGGTCAGAATGCACTGCCCTCAGTGAGTGGAAAGAAGGAGCCCTTGCTACTCCGTGACTCTGAGCATACATAGACCTAGGAGAGGGGAATGGGAGTTCTGCTGTACGGTGACTGCGGAGCGATCACTGGGCCTGCCTCTATGCCGCCCAAGAAGACGCTATCTAAAACGACACCTAAAGTCTCCCAGTTTTTTCCACAACTGGATAAGCAAGTGCCTCTGGAGCGCGACGTTCCTCCCGACACCATGTCACTCACAAAAGATGACCTCATGTCCTCCTTGCGCGACTTTAAAATGGAACTCCGCAAAGAACTAGGTCAGGACCTTAAGGACTCCATTGACCAACTGAAGTCCGACCTTAATGAAAGACTGACCTCCCTCCAACATGATGTGGACTCCGTGGGCGTCAGGGTGGTGGAGCTAGAGACACAGACCCAGGAAGTCGATAAACGAACCTCCGAATTACAGGACAAGATGCACGGCTTACAGGACCAACTGCTCCAGACTCAACTAAAACCGGAATACCTCGAGAACAGGGCACGGCGGGACAACCTACGGATCCGGGACCTGGAGGAGGGGGCGGAAGGCCACGATCTTGAAGCCTTTCTTCTAGGCCTCTTTGCAGAGCTGTTGAACCCCCAAACCCTCAAGATCAAGCTGGAACGGGCACACCGAGTTGGAGGACCGCCAGGGGGACGACAGACACGCACGAGAGACGTACTGGTCAAATTCCACTCCTATAAGGTGAAGGAGGCTGTTCTCTTAGCAGCTAGGAAGTGCACTGCGGTCTCCTTTCAGAACCACACATGCAGTATCTACCAAGTCCTGGCGCCCGCCACTCTGACGAGGAGGCAACACTTTCGGCCTCTTACCACCAGCCTGCGCGACAAGAAAGTTTGATATAGATGGACATTCCCTTTTGGCCTCAGCTTTGAATATAATAATAAGCAACACCACATCACGGATTTGAAGGACGGTCTGAAACTTCTGGGTCTCCCTGTCGGGGATCTAGAACCCTCTCCCAGTGCATCTCAGGGCTCTCAACGATCCGGTCTCACACGGGCGCCCTGGTCCAGGAGCTCCAGGGGGAATCACAAATGAGGCGGGAGCGGGTTGCAGTCACTCTGGATTTCTGCTGACTCTCTGGAGCCTTGCACCGCCACGCACCAACCGTTCCGACTCACAGGAGGGAACTTGCTCTCTCGAACAACTTTCGCTCTCCTCTGAACTGCGACAAGCATGGAACCAACTGAACATGCTGAGCCATTTCCTGAGGCGATCTACGATTCTTTAGAGGTACCGAGACAGGCCCGGATGGGGATAATGACCATGCCATCCGCCAACTCGTCTGACCATTTGCTAACACAGTGGTCGGAAATTGTTCGTCATTCGGACACATGTTAGTGTTGGTACGATTTGTGTTAAGGGTTTTGTTGTTTTGTTTTTTTTATCTCGGGGGGGTGGGGGTTGGGGACAGGCAGGGTGATCTTGATGGGGACGCTACATCACTGGTGCAGTTGGGTTGGCTGAAGCTGTCTACGGGGAGTGTGGAGGATATGGGGCGGCTGGTTTTCCGGGGCATGGAGGGCGGAGCGGGCGGGCGGACTAGAGAGGAGGAGGTAAACCCCAGTTGATAAGATGGTAGTCACGATTGCTTCATGGAATGTAAGGGGCCTTAACTCACCGCAGAAGCGGCAGAGGGTCTGGAGGTATCTCACGGACCACCACTTGGACGTTGTGGCGCTGCAGGAGACCCACCTTAGAAGGGAGGATGAAATGAGGCTTAAACAAACAATATCCCCTTATCTATAGAGCCTCAGCATCTACTAAACACAGAGGAGTGGCACTCCTTTTTCACTCATCTACAAAGTTTCAACCTTTAGACGTCCATTCGGACAGGGAGGGAAGGCTGCTATTGGTGAAGGGGTCCCTGAGGGGCATACTTTGTACCTTTGTAGCTACCTACACACCCAATGCAGGTCAAACAGGCTTCCTCAACCTTCTACTCGACAAAATCGACCAGTTTACAGAGGGCCCAATCATTATGATGGGGGATTTCAACCTCACATGGCAGCCCGACCTCGATAGCACTAACTCCAACAGAGCAGACACAGGCTCCTTCACAGCCGACTTGCAACAGAGGATACTCGACTTAGGCCTTGGGGATGCATGGCGGACACATCATCCTCAGACCAGGGACTACACATACTATTCCCATGTCCACCATACATATTCCCGGCTGGACTACATATTTATCAGCCAACGCCTCGTGGGTACCCTCCGAAACGCTACGATTTTCCCCCTCTCCCTCTCCGATCACTGCCCAGTAGCCATAGGCTTACAATGGGGAGCAGCTACCGCCCGACCCCTAAATGGTATTTTCCAGTCTCTTTGACACGGGACAGGGTCCTTCGCACTGAGCTTCGCGAAGCTATCACGGAGTTCTTCACTAACAATAGACCTGACGACACTTCCCCGAGCACTAACTGGGATGCATTTAAAGCGGTACTACGGGGGAAATGTATTGAGCTTAACTCTACCCTCAATAAGCAACGGGTGCGGGAACGAGAAGAACTGGAGAAGGAACTGGGACAGGCGGAGTTAGCGCACAAAAATAACCCCTCTAGAGCTACGTTGCGACCCCTTACAGCGCTACGGGGCAAGTTAAAGGCCATATACAACAATAGGGCTGAATACACCCTCCTAAAACTACGCCATACCTCTTTCGCACAGGGGAACAAAATAGGCAGACACCTGGCTTGGCAACTCCGAGAGAAAAGGGAAAGGGAATATATTGGGAATCTTCATGGCAGGGAAGGGGAGCCGATCACCACGGATGGGGATAAAGCGGAGCTCTTTCGCGCTTTTTACGAATCACTGTACACTGCAGAGCCCAAGGATCCGTCCCTACAGGACGACTACCTACGGGCCCTGCGCTTCCCCCGCATCTCACCGGCCGTGAATTATCAACTTACGGCCCGATCACCAGGGAGGAGGTGGGCGAGTCCATCACGGCCCTTAAACTACACAAAGCCCCGGGACCAGACGGTCTCACGGCCCACTTTTATAAAACATTCGCAGCTGACATTATTCCCCATCTCACCGACCTTTTTAATCATCTAGCAGACTTGGGTGAGGTGACTCCTTCGATGGCCGATGCGATCATCACGGTGATCCCGAAACCCGGGAAGAATGCTCAGTTATGTGCCTCGTACCGGCCCATAGCGCTTCTCAATTTGGATGCTAAGCTCTACTCCTCCATCTTGGCGAAGCGGATTCAGGAACTAATGCCTGACTTAATCCACCCGGATCAGTCGGGATTTATTCCGGGGCGGCAAACCCATGACAATACACGGCGCACTATCCACCTTATTGAAAAAGCCACCAAAAAGGAAATTCCAGCGGTCTTGGTGGGGCTTGACTCCGAGAAGGCGTTTGACCGGGTGGATTGGGCCTTCCTATTCCACGTTCTTAAATCTTTTGGCTTCGCAGACAAATTCATTCGCATGATTCAGGCCAATTACGCTCACCCTCACTCGAGGGTTCTGGTAAACGGCGTTATGTCAGCTCCCTTCCATCTCTCGAGGGGCACACAGCAGGGGTGCCCTTTGTCGCCCCTGCTTTTTGCCTTAAGTATCGAGCCCTTCGCCATGTCCATCAGAAATAATCTGGCGATAAAGGGAATTCCCTTCGGGGGTGAGGATCACAAAATTTCACTGTTCGCGGATGACGTACTCCTCTCACTTGCAGATCCGGCACGCTCCCTACCGGCGGTGGAAATTGAACTACCCAAGTTTGAGGTGGCGGCAGGCTTTAAGGCCAACCTGGACAAATCTTATGTCCTCAACCTCACGTTACCGGATGATGAAGTTCGTGTCCTCCAGTCTTTGACCCCCCTGGAGTGGACTGACCGCTCTTTACAGTACCTGGGAATCCAGCTGACCCCCCGAGTGGAGGGGCTATATAAAGCTAACTTTCCGGCGGCCGTTCGCCAGATTGAGAAAGATCTCCGGCGATGGAAGCCTTTATTCATCTCTTGGCTTGGTCGTATCCATGCCATTAAGATGACCCTGCTGCCCAAGCTTTTATATCTATTTCAGGCCTTACCCATTGAGCTCGAGCCTACTTGTCTACCCAAAATTAAGACGTTGCTCACACAGTTCATATGGCAACGTGGGAAGGCCCGCTTCTCCTTTCACATCCTGAGGCGTCCTAGAGCCAGGGGCGGAGTGGGACTACCCGATATTGGGCTATACTACAAGGCCACCCAGCTGCGCATAGTAACGGAGTGGTTTAAAAAGGAATCAGGGAAACACTGGCTCCACATGGATAGGGGAGTGGCGGGCATAACAATTTGGGATTTAATTTGGAAAGCCAAGAAGGATCGCCCGGCGAACGCGTACATTAGTACCCCCACCCGCACTGTATTGAGGGTTTGGGACTCCGTGGCGGGGAATGAGGGATGGACTACATTCCCCTCCCCGTACACCCCGATCCACTTTAACCCAGCCTTCCCGCCAGCTCTTCATGAGGGGCCATTCGATGCCTGGCGAGAAGGTGGCTGCCTCATGCTAGATCACCTGTTCCACAACTACGACTTCCTCACTTTCGATAATTGCAGAAGGGACTTCCATCTTAGACCCGAGGAACATTACCACTATCTCCAACTCCGGCACTGGGCACTCACACCTCAGGTATATGAGAATGTCACCAGGGAGAAAACGGGTTTCGAGAAGTATGTCAGAACGGTGGGCTCCATGAGAGGCGTCATTTCATTCCTTTATAACTACCTGTTATCTAACTCGCACTCGGCCCAACCATGGTATATGTCCATGTGGGAGGGGATTTTGCAGCGCGACATCCAAGATAGGGAATGGAAGGCCCTATGGTCTGATATATCCAAATTTAACCACTCCCTGGAACTTAGAGAAGCCCACTTAAAAACACTCATGGATTGGTACCTGGTTCCCTCCAAACTCAGACATATGTTCCCGAACACGACTGACCGCTGTTGGAGGGGTTGTGGGTTGCTCGGGGACTTCCAACACATTTGGTGGGACTGCCCCTCCATTCGCCCCTTCTGGGAAGAAATTTTAGCTCAGATTAAAACCATGTTAGGTTACCCCATCCCGACTACTATGGAAGGAATTCTTTTAGGCCTCCGGGTTCCCGCCCTCGAGCACCAGAGTAGAGATGATAAAATCATCATGTGGACCTGCATAGGCGCGGCAAAGATTACCATTGCCGCAGCATGGAAGAAGAGGTCGGCCCGTCCCTTTCTCTCTGGCACTCACACTTATGGAAACTGTTATGCTTGGAGCGGATGGCGGATATCTTCCGCGATGATTACAAAAACTTTGAATGCAGATGGGGTCCCCTAGTTGCCTTCCTTACGAAAGGCCTGCCATCGATTAGAGCCATGCACCTGTTCCAGTTTTAATACACTATACCCATGCCCAGCTGTCTATATTCCACCTGTATATAGTGTCTCCACCACCCACCAAGTTCTGTGAGGGAGGGGGGAGGGTAAGGGAACGAAAGGGGTTTCTTTTTACGTTGGGTTGATTTGATGTTATTCTCTTGGGAGCACCCTCCTAGCTGGGGGGCCCGTATATAAACAGATCCTGATGCACGGGGACTCGCACAAGCATTTAGAGAATGTGTATCTTCTGTGCCTGGGACTTCTTACGGAACTGATCTGTTCATTAGCACCTTTGTTGGAACGATCAGGTACAGCACGGCTTCTTCCCCACTTGTACTATTGTGCATTGTAAGTTTGAATTTGGATCTGCTGACTATTGTGAACCTTATATTGTTGGTTTTTGAAATGCCAATAAACGTATGTTTTATAAAAAACATGACATTTCAGGGGGCCTTTTATTTTGTTGGAGACCAGTACCTGTTATCTTAAGCCAGGATGGTGTCCCATTAATTGTTTCTGTTTATATGTTGATGTGTATGTACTATTTTATGGGAATGCTTGCTGGTCTGTGTTTTCTTGTAATATGCTGTATATGCACTGTATGGTTTTATGTTTTTCAACCCATTTTACAAATGTATTACTGTGGAAGTGCTACTTTACATATACTTTTAAGGAATCAATTGAATTTTTATTTGCTTGTTTTGTAAGGTGTACTTTTATGGGCTTATAACCTGAGTAAAGTATCATGATGATGAAAATGTGTGTATTTTTTCCATTATTTGTAGGACTTTAATTACAACAGTGCATTTCAACAGTTTATTATTTGTTCATTTTTTATGTATTTGAATACAAAACATAATATTTTTTTCATTATTTTTTAATTTGATTAACTTTCATGTTATATTATACGATTTTCTATTTTTCAAAAATAATATGTTTATACTGTGTTTTATTATATAATAAATATTTATACATATTATATGTAATTATATTAACAATATTTTGAATATTTCATTTTTTTAATTTTTATTTATAGGTTACTTTTCTAAAGTTAGTTACTTGTATTTGTATGAATTACAATTTTATACAGTGTGATAAATTGTTTTTATAACTTCTTTTATATCATATATTTTATTCAAACTCTTTACTTTGTTAATATTCTTTTTATCTGTTTAAGTTTTAATAAAGTTAAATACATTAAAATACAGACTTAACTATGCAATGCAGATATATATATATATTAAATCAAATCAAAATATGCTTTATTCGATCTTAGTCATTTAAAATCATAAAAGCAGACAAATAAAAACAGTTCATAAATACTATAGATTAAGAACAAATATACAGTACAAAGATAGACTTATTAGACAGTGCATTAGATAAAAGAATAATTAACCCAGACACATTAATATTCGAGGGAATGCTTTTTAGGACAAAGTAAAACCCAGAGTAGTTGGTACAAACAGAACTATATACTGAGAAATTTAACTATTTAATCTCTTCCTTACTTTCATTATGTTCTTTAAAAAAACAGCCATGACACCAATACAATAAATACTATCCAACAGTTGTAAGTATAAAAAGGCAGGTCTGCATTGCCTCCATCCCCCATCTTTAATAGAGGCCTAATCCATCTTGATCTTTCCTTATCATAAAATTTGCAAAATAAAATCACATGGATAGTAGTTTGTGGTGACAAGTTGTCACATGGGCAATGGCAAAGTTCTCTAGACCAATCATTCATCTCTGGATGACTAGTTAATCAGTGAAAAATACCAAACCTAAAACGTGTTAAAAGATACCTATCATATCCCCCCGTGCAACATAAGAGATATGGTTGAACATCCTAAGTTATCAAGGTCAGTTGGTGTTGGACTACCATGCTTTTACTCATCTCTAGGGCCACTCTAAGTGACTCTAGATGAACCATGCAGATTACTTTGAACTCCTTCCTAGAAATGGAGTTCATTGACTCTGGGACATTGTAATATTCTTGGTGCCCAAGGTCAGTAAGAACGTTTTTAACGTATTTCAACCATGTAATCTTGCTTGCGTGATCCAAGTTCATTGAGTCCTTAATGATTCTTCTATTTAGTCCCGTAAAACTTGAAGTCCAAATTCTGTCCCAAAGTAGCACTGGTTGTATTTTAATCACATCCGAAATATAAGAGATTCCCAACTCACTATGACAGTTAAAAACTGGGGAACTGCATTTTCCATACGTTGTATGGGGAATACATCAGGATAACCCCAGACTCCTGCCCCAAATGTCGCAATGCTCACGCATTTTGCTTGATATATCTTAAGAAGAATCCCCGGAGGTCTTTTTCCCCTTTTCTTAGAGAAATTTACAACGGCCGCGGTCGACTTCATAAAAAGAAGGCTCCTGCTCTTGACTGCCGGTCCCCAAGAACCTGAATGCTCAAACAGGACACCCAGGTATGTAAAAGTGTTAGTGGAAACTACCCTGCTTTCTCCCAATGGGATACTTCTACATTTTTGTCTCCCCCGCCCACAAGTCATAATAAAAGTTTTTTTAGCGTTTAGTTTTAGTCCTAAATCATCCATATAGCTAGTGTAGGAAACAAGGGCTTTCTGCAGACCTAACTGTGTCCGGGCCATGAGCACTGCGTTGTCTGCAAAGAGAAGGGAGACAATCAGTCGTCTGTTGACATACGGCGGGTCTCTCGCCTTTCCTGCCAACTCCTGCTCCAAAGAATTGGTATATAGAGTGAACAGGAAAGGCGCCAAGACACAACCCTGTCTCACTCCCCTCTCCACTTTAAGCGACGCAGTGCACTCCCCTTTAGTTCTAAACCGCACCTTGGCGGTAGCCTTTGAATACAACTGTCTCAGGAACTGAACCAAAACCTGGTCGACCTTCAGATCAGCCGGAATGTCCCACAGTTTGCTGTGTATAACACAGTCAAAAGCAGCTGTGAGATCTACGAAGGCCACATAAAATTTCCCTGCCTTTGCCTGGGTATACTTTCCAATTAAAATGGTAAGATTTAAGACCTGCTCGCTTGTTCCTAGGCCCTGTCTAAAACCATATTGAACGTCGCTTAAAATATTATTCTCTTCTGCCCATATTTGCAATCTATCTAGTACTATTCTACCAGCTACCTTCATCAAGGAGTCTAATAGGGATATCGGGCGATAACATGCCGGATTTTCCTGATCCCCTTTTTTAAAAATCGGTACTATTACAGACTCCGACCAGGTTTTAATGAAGCCCTTCTCGCAGCAAGCTTGGAGGACCTGTGTTATCAATGGAGACCATAATGTGGGGGTTAACTTAAACAAATCAATTGGCATCCCATCGGGGCCAGGGGCCTTACCACCCTTACTTGCATTTATTGCTCCAATCACCTCATCATGTGTAAATTGGAGTTCCATTGGTGAAAAAATAGAACGATCTCCCACCTGGCTATCCAGAGAATCTGTAATATTTTCTACGTTCTCCTTTCATTCATACACACTTGAGAAAAAATCTATCCAAGTTTTCTCATCTATTGCGACCGCTAATGTCGCAGCATCTGATTTAATAAAAAACGGTGCATTCACTGCCCTCCAAAATGAAGAACTATCCTTACTCAACGATGCTTTGTGGAGGGCAACCCAAGCATGTTCTTTTAGCTCTTTCTTTCTGGATTTTCTTGCCAGGTTATACATCCTTCTACATTCTCGAATTTCCCCCTGGTCTCTCATATTCCTATGAAGGGCCTCTTTTAATCGTGTATATGTTTTTGTACAGTGTGAATCAAACCACCCATTACTACAAATACGAGTACCCTTATTTTCCACTCTGAGTAAGTTTTGAATAATCAGGGTTATTTGGGAAAATGCACTCAAAATGTTTTCATAGATAGTCATTTCCCCCAAACACGTTTGAATTGGATCATACGCCTTGGTTATAATTTGCTTATTCAATTCAACAGGATCATGGCTAGACCAGCGTAGAGTGTATCCATTTAAACGGGCAAGAGAGAAATTTTTAGTCCAAACTAATTCATTATTAATACGTTGGTCATCAACAGTTGGAAAAAGAATGTTAATACTTTGGGGCAGATGATCACTCATTACATTTGAGTGGATTTTATAGTTTGCAAGATAGTTAGCATGACGGTTGGGGGCAATAATAAAATCTATTATAGATCGTAAACCCCTACCTATGAAAGTGTAGTCAAAATCCGCGCTCGGAGAGCACAAACAGTTAGCAAACCCAAAATCATGTAAAAACAAGAGTTCATTAAACATCTCCCCCCTGTCAGTATGCTCAAAATGTATCGGGTGTTCATCCTCTTCTTCCTCCAGCCCATAGATCCCAAGCCCAGCTTTCGCACATAGGGTAACATTAAAGTCCCCTCCCCAAACAATAATAATTTCAGTCCTTTTATTTACCCTTAATTTACTAAGATCGCCACTAAGCAATTTTAAGATTACCCCCAACTGCCCTTTTCTACGTTGTTATAAAAATGTATTACGGTCAGGGTATATCTAGAATCTAGGTGGATCGATATTATTTGATAGCAATTTTCAGATTTTATCAGTTCAATCTTTTGAACCCTCAGCAGATTTGAGATGTAAACACTAATCCCCCCTTTTGGCCTCCTGTGAATTGAGTGAATTGCAGGAGTATGGTAGGTCTTAAATCCATCTATATGGACTTCATCTATCGCCCAAGTCTCCTGTAGACACAAGATGTCAAATTTATTGGCGAACTCAGTCCAAGCTAAATTATTCACTTTATTACGGAGGCCAGCTACATTCGAAAAAAGCAGACTAATATTTTTGGGGGATATCGGTCCAAAAACAGATTCTAACTGACAGCTTGATTCAGACCTGGGTTGCTCAACCCAACTTGGATTACTGGGCACACTTTGTTCCGATACCTCACTAGTATTAGGGCCTGACCCGATAACTTCATCCATATTAATCTTATTGACCAACAGATCTATACTCAAAATGTTGTGACAGGATTCATGGGTTATTCGATTATCAAGATCCTTAACAATAACACTCTGGTCCTTTTGTCTAGGTAGTCAGTCATTCATATCCAGAGATTGAAGAGGCCCAAATGTATTTGACACCTCCAAATTATAGGAGAAATAATCAATGGGCTCAATAGAAGGATGATTTCCTTTTGCCAGATTGGATATTTCGGCTGATAAAAGTAGCCCAAGGGAAGAACATTAATACCTGGATCAGTAAAGTTTCTACCCCGGGTTCTAAGTAAAATTTCCCTTACCAGAGGTGGAGCGCCGAAAGAAAGAACAACACAATCTCCTGGGAAACTTTTCCTGCTATTACCAACCCAGGTCACTCGCCTGACCATTTTAAATTCTCTAAACATTTCCCTCGTTAGTCCTATTCTCTTCCCTAAGCAATGAATAGCTTTATTCCTCAGTGAAATCCATGTCTCATCTTCCCCTAGGACCAGGGTCGGAACATTGGCTAGGATCACAGTAAAGGGAGTAGCTGCCGGGGGTAGATTCAAGTTACATGAACTATCGTGAGTATTAAAATTAGTTGGACTAGTTCTTGGTGGAGAATCACTTTCATGTCTCATCCCATATATAGTTCAGAGGCCTTTTTTCCCTTGTTGTTTTTTCGGGTTATTCTCAGAAGAGGCCAGGTGTGTTACTCGTGGGGGTTTATCCAAATTCACAATT
The DNA here is from genome assembly GCA_963921515.1 of Calotriton arnoldi. NCBI lineage: Eukaryota > Metazoa > Chordata > Amphibia > Caudata > Salamandridae > Calotriton > Calotriton arnoldi. The sequence continues at coordinate 1,366,925 of CAWUFW010004708.1, forward strand.
GAACTTGGATTACAGGGTCTTTTGACGGGGTTGTATTTCACCATCCAATTCACTGATCGAAATATCATCAACAATAACCTGGATGCAACCATTTTTAGAATGTACTGAGTTCGAAATTCCCGGAAAACAGACTTTGTCTATCCCTGTATCGGGTGTAGATATTACCTTACCATTAGTTGTTGACCCCTGTAAGTCCATATTTAGTGATTCTTCTACGCAAGAAATCTGTTTTTCTATAACACCTACTGCCCCCGTGAGATAGTTTAACAGAGTCATATTCACATCTTTTGGCTTACTAGGGTTTTTCGCGGAGTAATTAGTTGGTAATTTTCTTTTCTCCATATTGTTTATTCCGCTATAAAACAATCCCCCTTGCTATTGTGACCTCTGCAGAATACGTGTGGTACCAATACTCTGCTGCACAAACCCAGTGACACTGTAACACGTTTCCAAAAGTCCCCCCTTACCATGCATGTAATGAATATAGCACTTACTGGTAGTACCAGGGATTCAAACAAATACAATAATCTGCTTATGTCCGATACTGTTGTTTTCCCCGGGCTTCACAGTTTTTCAAAATAGCAAAACTCCGGGGCATATTCACAAAGAGCTATCGCCGAATTAACGGCACTTCATCGCAGCCAAAGTCGTGATAAATTCACCTCCCCATTCACAAGCCGGTGTTAAGAGCCCACAGCACCAGTTTACCCACGATAGCAGCCGCAAAAAACATCGCCACAGAGGACCCCTGAAAATATCGCTAATGAGATGCAGAGTAGGCGTTCCCATGCCAAAAGCCGAGACAACATCACACCTCAACATTCTCAACGACCAGCCACATCCGCGATAAAAACACAAAACAGGCGATAAGGCGCGTTAGCACCAGGAAATCTACACCTGCTCTGACCTGGTGTAAAGTCGGACGGCAGCCTGCAAACCAAAAGGGAGCACAGACCAGGGCTACATCGGAAGGGCAACAGATGCCATGGAGCCACCCATCATGCGGCCCGGACACCCAAGAGGGCCACAACACCCACCGCCACCACCCCCAGGACCACCCCTCCCTGGCACCCCCCGACCAAAGACATGCCACATCAGCCACACCTAAACATGTACAAAATATTCCGCTTGATGTCGCACAATCACAACTGGTGACATGCATGTGTCGTCACAGAAATGAGCAGCACACATTCACTTACGAAGCAACAAATGAAACTTTATTAAAAGGAACACCGAAATGAAATGAAGACACATGGCCGCTCCCCTCGGGACAATACGTAGGTCACAGCCATGATGAGAAGGTGTGTCCTGCGCACATCAGAGGACAGAGAGAGAGCGAAGGAGAGAGAGAGGGAGAGAGAGAGAGGAAGAGAGGAAGAGAGAGAGAGAGAGAGAGAAGAGGAGAGAGAGAGAGGAAGAGAGGGAGAGAGAGAGAGAGTGCCGCCCCTGCGCACCCAGGCCACACTGCTCACCTGCTGCCACCGGTGTGTCTCCAACCACGTGCCGGTATGTATAGCAGGACACCAGGTCACACATCTGAGTCAGAGCCGTCAGCTGAAACAGAGTCCAGATACATGACTGGCACAGTACACACACATGCACAAGACAACATCGCCTGCCCGCCCATGCACACCCAGGCAGAGGCACCCCAACCCCTCCCGCCGCCCATTGGAGCATGCCCGCCCATGCACACCCAGGCCTCAATGCTCACCTTCCGCCACCGGCGCGTAGACAGGAGGTCCCACTACATGCTGCTGCAAGCCACAAGCCCGGGACCCACGGACATGGCACCCTCCACATCATGCAGCCCCGCTCCGCAGGCCACCAGGTCTCACGTTTGGTGCTGGGTCTTGATTACTCAATGGCATAGGACATACCAGTGCACCCGGCACCATTGCAGGCTGCACACCCGCTCAGCCCAATGGGTGCCACCAACTCTGGAATCCCAGAAGCGACGCCACATGGCGGTAGGCCCGTGCTGCCCGCTGGCTCTGGCCTACACTGCGGTCCAGCAGGGAACAGATAACCTGAGCTGTCCGGACCACCGGGATGGGGCATCATCGCAGGCTGCACACCCGCTCAGCAGCTTAAGGTGCCACTGACTCAGTGCACCCAAAGTCACCATCCCGTGGCAGGGTGCCTGTGCCGTCCGCAAGGCCCCGTGTGCCACTAACCCTGTGCAACCCCAGTCTGCGCCACGTGGTGGTAGGCCCGTGCCGTCCACAAGGCCTCGTGTGCCACTAACCCTGTGCGCAAAAACTCATGGGCCCTTAATGATTGAGAACCGTGGAGCGTCCGTCATCCAGTCACCACCGGCAGAGGGGGATGTGACGTCGTCGGCCCCTTATGTTGGCGGAGTCACATGGCCTGTGATGCCTGTGTCGGATGGGTGTGGTGTGCGTGCAAACCTGCCCTCAGGGAGTGGCTGTGACATGCTGACAACTAGACCAGTGACCTGCACACCACCAGCGAGTACGCCTGCGACGGGTAGCAATGAGGGCCCCCCCTCGGAGCGTTAGCGGAGTGGTCTGGCCTGCCGTACGCCGGACCAGCGTAGGGCTTTCAACAATGACTCGTGGGCTCTGGGCGTGGTTCAGTCCATGTCCGGACAAGGAAGTGACTGATGCGTGTGTCCCTGTTGTAGTGTTCACGGGACCCGGTACACAAAATGCAATGTAGCACCCTCTGACTGGCATCCCACAGGATGAACATCATTGACGCAAGGGAAGTCACTGTCCCTACATTCATCCACACATTCACACATGAATGATGAAAGACATGACACAGCAGTGCGTCACTGGATGTTTATTGCACATCCAGTGCAGTTATGCAGCTGGAGCGGTACAGGGCAATGCCGAGCACACTACACAATATGGGCATGTGGAGGGCCAGCCAGAGTCCTTCCGGGGATGACATGTACTGCGGAAGAGGAAGGGTACAGTCCGCAGTCTGGTCGCCGTGTCATTGGCCGTCAAACAGGATGTGGCAGTCCATGTCGCTGTCCAAGGTGAGTGCATCGGAGTGTATCGGGGGTCAGTGGAAGGTCATGAGGCCATGTGCGGGATCAAGCAGAAACAGGCCAGGTGGCGGAAATGTATGCTAGTGGCTCCTTCTGAGAGCCAACCCATCCACGTCCTCGTATGTGTGCTTTGCCCCACCTGTGGGTGTTGCAGTACCGGGTGCGGCACTGTGTGCCACTGACCCATCAGGGGCCTGAGGAGGATTGTCGGCCGCACTGTGTGGCAGTGACACATCAGGGGCCTGAGTGGATACGCCTGCCACACTGGGAGGCACTGACACACCAGGGGGCGGAGATGTGGATGGTGTGGGGGCAGCCGCATTCATCAGCAACATGCCTTGTGGCAGCAATGCCATGATGAAGTACTGCAGGGCCTGGTAGATCCCTGCTACATTTCGATGGTGTGCAGCGGTGGCTGCCATCCTTTCCGCCTCCATCCGCACCATGTCCTCCATGAGCCTCCGCATGTGTGCCAGCTCATGGCTGGCATTGCTGGAGCCACTCTGAGCGGACAGGTGTTCTTCTCTCCGCGTCATGACTCCAGCGATGTCAGTCAGGGCTGGTTGGAGACCATGGGGCGGACGTAGACACCCATGGATGGCGTCCAGTTTGGTAGCCATGAGCTCGAACCCCATCCGCACCTGCTCAGCCGTCTCCCTCTGGCCCTCCAGCACACGGCGTTGGAAGGCCATGTGTTGTTCCTGGGTGTCTTGGGAGAGTGCCGGGGCTGTGGGTGCCTCCTGCTGGGTGGTTTGGGTGGTGGGTGGGGTCTCATCAATGTGGCTGGGCTGCCCTGATCCTGGAGGTGAGTGGCGGATGAGGTCAATGATGTCTTGGATGGTTTGGGTGTCGATGCTGGTGTTGTCCTCCTCATCATCAGTGAAGAGTGGCTGGGACTGCTCTGCAGGAGGTGTTGGAGGTGGCCCTGCAATGTGAAGGGGAGATGGTGTATTACAATGTGTCCGCATGTAAGTAGCTGCATGGTACATGTTCACATTCAGACAGCATGGCATTGTACATTGTGACAGTCTGTGGAACAGGGCCATGATCCAGAGTCATTGTGGGTGTGCACTGTGCTCTGCTTGATTGTGCATGTGTGCCATTCTTGCCATCTCCCCCGTCCCCCCAGTACCTGGTGGTCACTCACCCTGTTGCGGTTGTGTTGTGTCCTGTCGAGCAGTGTCCGGTCCCCCGACTCCAGCCACAGTCTCTACACTGATGACTGTCGACACCAGCTCTTCCATGTCATCCAGCTCCAGCTGTGGCGCTGGGCCCCCACCTCCGGTCTGGGTTGCTGCCTTCTGGTTGGCGGTGAGTTTCTCCTTGGTCTTCCGCTTGATGTCATTCCTTCGCCTCTTGACCTCGTCCATTGTCCGCTTGTGCTCTCCGACGGCATTCACCTTGTCGACGATGTCCCGCCATATTCCATTGTTGGTGCCCAATGACACGTTGGAGGTGATGAAGAGTTGTTGATGGTGTTCCATCACCTCCGTGACTATGATCCTGTTCGCCTGCGGACTGAACTTGGTCTTCCTCGTCTTCTTGTCCTTGCCCTGCCCTGTCCCCGAGGTCCCAGGCTGGTCGTCCGGGGTGCTTGTGGGGTTGCGCTCGTCTTCTGCGCCTGCTCCGGCTGCCTCCATGGTGCTTGGGTGTTGGTCAGTTTGTGTGTGGGTGTTTTTTCTACTTTTATGGTGATTTTTGACGCCTGCCAGGTGTGTGTTGCAGGCCTGGCGCTGCTTGTCGCTGATTTCCTCATCGCGCTTTGCCCCATCGCGTGTTTTTTGGTGTTGTGGTTTGTGTTTTTATCTCCATCGTGGTGGTTGTATTGCGGACATTGTCCGCGGTTTCGGCAGACTATCGCTTGCTACTGCCTTGTTGTGAATTCCACGTTGACACAGGGTTATTTTCCCGCGATAGGCTGCGATATAGAAAGTTGCGTTTCGCTACTCTTGCGGTAGTTATCGCACGTTCTTGTGAATATACCCCTCAGAGGGGTGGCCCAGCCCAGCCTCATCCAGCCTCGGACGGGCCCGCCCTTGGCCCGGGCTTCGCCTGGGCGCGTCCCGCGCTGCGGGAGCCCCTGCAGGTTTATGTAGGCGCCTCCTGGCGCAGCTGGTCCCGTAGCATTGGCGGCAAGCACAGGCCGCTAAGGAGGCTGGGAGGTGTAGTCCTCCTCCTTCCCGGTGTCTCGTTTGCTCCCCCTCGAGCGTGAGGCAGCAGGCAGCAGGACAAAGCAGCAAATAACAAAAGGGCTTCCCGCGCTGCGGGAGCCCCTGCTGGTTTATGTAGGCGCCTCCTGGCGCAGCTGGTCCCGTAGCGTTGGCGGCAAGCACAGGCCGCTAAGGAGGCTGGGAGGTGTAGTCCTCCTCCTTCCCGGTGTCTCGTTCGCTCCCCCTCGAGCGTGAGGTGGCAGGCAGCAGGACAAAGCAACAAATAACAAAAGGGCTTCCCGCGCTGCGGGAGCCCCTGCTGGTTTATGTACGCACCTCCTGGCGCAGCTGGTCCCGTAGCGTTGGCGGCAAGCACAGGCCGCTAAGGAGGCTGGAGGTGTAGTCCTCCTCCTACCCGGTGTCTCGTTCGCTCCCCCTCGAGCATGAGGCGGCAGGCAGCAGGACAAAGCAACAAATAACTAAAGGGCTTTTTACATTTTGGTTTAAACCTCATTCACCTCAGACCACCATACCCAACCCAGCAGCCTGTACCAAAAGCACCCTTAGAGAGTTAAAGGGTGTGTGATCTCGCCCTCTTACTGGAAGGATACAGTCCCAAACGGGTAAGGTCTCTCTCAAAATTTGGTCCGTATTTACCGGCGACTGCTTACGATGGCGGAAGGCAGGGGTGGGTTTGCCCATCGCAGTCCAGAGAGATCCAAAGAGGTATAATCATGGGGCATCTTGTTTTTTAAAACAGACACAAGTCTAATTAATTTCAGTTGTCTCTGAATTTAAGCACCTTAATAGGAATGCCCAAAGTGCTTTCTCCCTCTTTGTCTGGGTCCCTCTCAGGTCTAGCTTAGATATCGAGATAAAGGAGGCCAACCAGTCCGAGTGTAATGGAGGCAAGTATTCCACCCATCTTCAACAAATTTCCCTTCTGGCTAGAAATGTGATGTAGAAAAGGAAGGCTCTAGCTGGGCCTGTAGCTTCATTAGAGATTCCAAAAATGATCGTAGAAAGGCTTACCTTAACTTGGTAATCAAGGATGACCGAAATTGTTTCACCAACCTTATCCCAAAATTCAAGAATAACCGGGCACTCCTGGAACATATGGATGTCTGATGCTCTCTCCTGGCCGCATTTCTGGCATTTTACCGGGGGTCCCTTCATCATCCTTGATAGCCTTTGGGAGGTTAGGTAAGCCCTGTGGATCGAAAATAGGTGATTCCTCCTTAGCCAAGCCGGCTTTACCGTATGAAACAGAGTGCAAAAAGATGTTTGCCAAAGTTGATCCCAGGGCTCTCCCGCCAGACAGGCGCCCCACAATTCTTTTGCAAGTTTGAAGTCCCCATCTATTGCCTCTTCAATTTTCCAATACCAAATGGAAACCTCTTTTCTCCCCCTAGGTTTCTTCACCAAATGTTCCTCTAATGCGTTTCCCATGCCTACAGAGGATTTCACACTTTGGACCCAGCTTTGGAGTTGGATGTATCTAAATTTCGAAATGCCTCCTTTCAAACCGGCATAGAGCATTTGCCAGGGTAAAAGAGTGCCCTCCTGAGCTAGATCGCCCCAAACACTGAGACCTGCCTCCCTGAGTGGATGTGCTAATGTATCCCTTAGGCAGGCGGGTGTTCCGGGGGAGTCCCAGAGAGGGGAAAGATTACTAAAGTAGCTAAGGCCCGTCAACCGTCTGATGCTTGCCCAAGTTCTGGCCATCGCCTGAAGTACCTTTAGTCTTATCTTTTTTAAAAACTTGGGATCTCCATACTTAAACATAAAGCCCTCCTGGACCAAGTTGGCACCCTTCAACATTGCTGAAAACATAGCCCCTACCCCTTCAGGCTCTGGTGATTTTAACAACATCCTGGAGTGGAACAATTGGAAAGCCCAAGCGTAGTACTAAAGGTCTGGGAGGGACAGTCCTTCCTTCTCCCTCCTACGTCTCAGTTTCTTCCAAGCAATTCTAACTCCTTTATAAGCCCATATAAAGGAATTGATAGCCTGCTGGAGCTTATCTATGGAAGGCTTGCAAAAATGCAGTGGAATGGCATTAAAGAAGAAGGTGATTTTTGGGAGCACAATCATTTTTACCAAGCTTATCCTCCCGAAGATTGAAAGTGGGAGGTAGGCCCAGCTCTTCATGAGCCGTGAACACTCTCTTGTGACATTAGAAAGGTTGACCTCTGTAATTTTATCAATGTCCTGCACTATTTTTACCCCCAGATACCTCATCTCTCTTTTAGTCTGATGTTGACTCTCTCTCAAGTTCCATGACATCACCTCCGTTTTCCCTGCATTGACCTCGTACCCTGAAATCTTGCCAAAATCTTCTGCGTGCTTTATTACGGCAGGCAGGGTGATTAAGAAATCAGAGGAAAAAACCAGTATGTCATCAGCGTAGAGGGCCACTTTTCTTTCCCATCCTTCATGCCTGAAAGGGACTATTTTTGCCTCTTCTCTCAGCCTTTGAGCAAATGGCTCGATGTATAAATTAAAGAGAATGGGGGATAAAGGATAGCCCTGTCTAGTCCCTCTAGTTATTTTAAAGGGGCTGGTAAGTTTGCCGTTGACCAACAGTTTTGCAGATGGCTCTCGATATATCAGCTGGATGGCTCTGTGGAAGTTCTTGCCGATGTTGTATTTCTCCAATGCAGCCGTCAAATAAACCCAGTTGACTCTATCGAAAGCCTTGGTGGCATCAAGGGTCATGGCTGCAAGGGGAAGTGAATATGTTGTGGCAAGATCTATCGCACCAATGAGGTCATATGTGAGTTCAAACAAATTTCTACCCTTGACAAAGCCTTTTTCGTCAAGGTGCAACAGACCTTAGCAAAGATTTTATAGTCCGCGTTAAGATGTGATATGGGTCTGTATGACTCACAGCTCGCTGAATATTTCCCAGGCTTTAGAATTAAAGTGATCGCGGCCTCACCCCAATAGTCTGGCAGTTTCTCCCCATTGCTTAGAATCTCGTTGAAGAGCTGGGTCATTACTGGGATTAGGACCTCCCCTAGGTTTTTATGGAGCTTCGCTGGGAGACCGTCCTGACCCGCAGCCTTACCCCCTTTACTAGATTGAATGGCTCTCTTAACCTCTTCTTGAGTGATTTCTTGCTCAAGGAATTGCTGTTGCTTGACATCCAAGGGGTTGAGCGTGCATGCATTCAACCATTCCTTTGCTTCTAATTTATTAACTGTTCTGTCTTCTATGTATAGTGTCTGAAAGAAGTCATATAACCCGCCCTCTATTTCCTCGTCGGTGGATAAAATGGTCTTGCTGTTACTATCTTCAATTTCTTTACTCAAGTTGCGTACTCTATCTGTTTTTGCTTTCCAGGCCAGAAGCCTCCCTGCCCCCTGGCCATATTCGAAGTGGGCAAGTTTACTTGCCTCCCATCGCTTCATGACCCTCGTCTGAAGGATAGTATCAAGTTGGCCCTTTAGTTTCTATAATTTGGCCTTATTTTCATGCTGCTTCTCAACTTCTACGATGCTACTCCCGCCCACCTTCGCTATTTTCATTTCTGCTTCTATTCGGGCAACCTCTTCCCTATACTTCCTGTTTCTGAAACATGTTCTGCAAGAAATTTTCCCCCTTAGATATGCCTTCAAGGAGTCCCAAACTATTGGGGTTGAGGCTGACCCCATGTTGTAGCCTAAGAAGTCGATCGTCTCAAGACTCAAGAAGTTCATTTCCTCTGCGTCATGTAGCAGTGTGCGATCGAAAGTCCAAACACTGCAAATCTTCCCATTTTCCAGCTTCGGATCTAGGTACACCCCAGAGTGGTCAGATAGGTGTGGTGTCAAGTAACCAATATCCTTGATTTTCCCCCTCAAGCCAAGGGTGGTCAGGTCATAGTGTATCCTAGATTTGTGGCCGTACTTCCCGTTATAATAAGAGACACCTAACTGGAGACCCGATCTATCTCTCCAAACGTCACTTAGCCCCATCTGCTTAATCATAGAATGGAGGTATGCACATGATTTAGATGGTATCATAGCTCTGCTATTTGGTGATTTGTCTAGTTTGGGATCTAGTACAATGTTGAAATCCCCACCCATAACTACGGGATCTGGGAAGTCGAGCAAATTTGTAAAAATAGTTTTTAGTGAGTCAGGGTCATCATGGTTTGGGCCATAGTATCCTACCAGAGTAAAGGGATTGCCCAGTATTATGACCTTGATAATGACCCACCTTCCACCGGTATCAACTTGTGTATTTAATAGGCGTGCCTTGACTTGTTTTTTCATTAGTATCGACACTCATCTGATGCTAGCGCTTTGGTCTGTACAGACCATATGCTCAATCCATTTTAAGTTTTTAAAAATAGCAATAGATTCAGCTTTTGATAGGTGTGTCTCTTGTAGGATGATGACCTGTGCTGGGGAATCCCTTATGTATTGTAAAATGTTATCCCTTCTTCGTTTAACGCGCAAACCATTCACATTCCATGATAAAAACTGGCAAACACAAGGAGATGATGGACGGAGCGCTGAAACTTTTTAGACACTGACCCCCAGTCACAGATCTGGGTTGAATCCATCATTGTTCGTTAGCTCACTTCACCACCCCAGTTCAGACACAGCTATATGCAAATCAGTCTTGACTCTGTGCCTCATGGGAGCAGTCCAGCCCGAACTGCCAAGCCATGTCTTCCCTGGACCGGAAAGAAGCATCCTGGGACCGGTTTCGGGCTAACAGTCCTCATCAGCCAGGCTAGCTTGAATCCAGTGGCAAAGTGAGCAAGGGACCCACGTCTGGGCATACCCTGCCAACTTAGGGCGAGCAAAGCAAAGACAAGGAGATGATGGACGGAGCGCTGAAACTTTTCAGACACTCACCCCCAGTCACAGATCTGGGTTGAATCCATCATCGTTCTTTAGCTCACTTCGCCACCCCAGTTCTGACACAGCTATATGCAAATCAGTCTTGACCCTGTGCCTCATGGGAACAGTCCAGCCCGAACTGCCAAGCCATATCTTCCCTGAACCAGAAAAAAGCATCCTGGGACCGGTTTCGGGCTAACAGCCCTCATCAGCCAGGCTAGCTTGAATCCAGTGGCAAAGTGAGCAAGGGACCCACGTCTGGGCATACCATGCCAACTTAGGGCGAGCAAAGCAAACACAAGGAGATGATGGACGGAGCGCTGAAACTTTTCAGACACTCAACCCCAGTCACAGATCTGGGTTGAATCCATCATCGTTCTTTAGCTCACTTCGCCACCCCAGTTCAGACACAGCTATATGCAAATCAGTCTTGACCCTGTGCTTCATGGGAACAGTCCAGCCCGAACCGCCAAGCCATGTCTTCCTTGGACCGGAAAGAAGCATCCTGGGACCGGTTTCGGGCTAACAGCCCTCATCAGCCAGGCTAGCTTGAATCCAGTGGCAAAGTGAGCAAGGGACCCACGTCTGGGCATACCCTGCCAACTTAGGGCGAGCAAAGCAAACACAAGGAGATGATGGACGGAGCGCTGAAACTTTTCAGACACTCACCCCCAGTCACAGGTCTGGGTTGAATCCATCATCATTCTTTAGCTCACTTCGCCACCCCAGTTCAGACACAGCTATATGCAAATCAGTCTTGACCCTGTGCCTCATGGGAACAGTCCAGCCCGAACTACCAAGCCATGTCTTCCCTGGACCAGAAAGAAGCATCCTGGGACCGGTTTCGGGCTAACAGCCCTCATCAGCCAGGCTAGCTTGAATCCAGTGGCAAAGTGAGCAAGGGACCCACGTCTGGGCATACCCTGCCAACTTAGGGCGAGCAAAGCAAACACAAGGAGATGATGGACGAAGCGCTGAAACTTTTCAGACACTCACCCCCAGTCACAGATCTGGGTTGAGTCCATCATCGTTCTTTAGCTCACTTCGCCACCCCAGTTCAGACACAGCTATATTAAATCAGTCTGGACCATTTTATAAATATTCCGATTTTTAAGATGAGTCTAAGATATTGAAAGTAAAACACATAGAAAGCAGACCACACTTTCCTAACAAGATACAATGGACTGGCTAAGGTGAATGAGGAATTTTTCTGTTTTTTTCCCCTACATGCTCCCCACCAGGTGCTCCCCTCCCAGAAACCCCACCCCGCCCCCCTCCCTGGAGAAGCCACCCCACAACTATCCTGGACTTGATGGTAGTCCTATCTGCTGCACTCGGAGGCAGCTCGCCTCCCTGGCGCTCTTTAATGCAACTCCCATAGCCATAACAAACTGTACCAAGCCAAGGCCCAGATGTACGAACAATTTTTGCATGTGCAAACGGGTTAGCGACCCGTTTGTGCATGCTAAAATTGTCATGGCCATGTACCAACACATTTTTGTGAGTCGCAAATCAATTGTGACTCGCAAAAAAGTGTTTAGAGACTCGCTATTTGGAAGCGGCGTTCCCTTCCAAATAGCGAGTCTCAAATCCATGTACTAATGTTTTGCGACCGCAATTGCGGTCGCAAAACACTCACAATTACCACCTACTTCAATTAGGTGGTAATGTATTCGCAAATGGAAAGGGGTCCCCAGGGGACCCCTTCCCCTTTGCAAATGCATGCGAAACTATTTTTTAAGGGCAGGCAGTGGTCACAGGGACCACTGCCTGCCCTTAAACAATGAAACGAAAACGTTTCATTTTCTTTCTTTTTAAATTTATCCCGGTTTCCTTTAAGGAAACCGGGCTGTATTTTTAAAAAAAAACTGCTTTATTTAAAAGCAGTCCCAGACATGGTGGTCTGCTGAGCCCAGCAGGCCACCATCCCTGGGAGGGCCTGTCATTCCCAATGGGCTCGCAAATTGTGAGAGGCTCATTAATATTAATTTGCGACCCCATTGGGAATCTCAAACAGTGTTAAACACACTGTTGTACATTTGATTTTGCGCCTCGCAATGAGCGCCTCGCAATTTGTCGCAAATTGCGAGGCGCAAAATCAAATGGTCGTACATCTGGCCCCAAATCTCTATGTGATCTGCCCTCTTGTATGGATTCCCTGTTCATTTTTGTTTTTTATATTTTTTTTCTTGTTTGTTTTTTATCTTTTCCTATATAGATATCTGAGCTGGATGTGCTGATCTATTCACCCCCTTTACATGTGACCCTCACTCAGTAGAGAGGAGATTAGAGAAGTTTGGCTACCCAACTTATTTTTAAAGTGGCAAAAAGAAGGAAGTCAGGAAGAAGGGGATTTCCGCATTTAAACATCACTTTTTGCATGTTCTCCAGCAATTCATCTGCCTTTTGCTTGGATCTGACGTTATACATTTTAATTTTGTGCATAACTTTTAGAGAAGCGGGGAACTTAAGTTGGGCTTAACAGCCCCTAGCTTCTTAAAATCTTCTAGTTTGCTCCCTAGCTCCCATTGCCTGTCTAGGGTGGCTCGAGCAAGGTCAGAACGGATTTCGAATGAGAAGTTTTTCCCCCTCAATGATTTCGCTTTCAGGGCCAAATTCAAGATTTTCTCCTTCAGAGAGTAGGTATGGAAGTTTAGGAGAATCTTATGGGGTTTACTTTTGTTCGGGTTCCTTCTGAAAGGGTCTCTGTGTACCCTTTGAATGTCCCTCTTTAACTCTTCCTCGGATTCCTCAATCTGTATTGTTCCCTTTATTAATGCAACAATGAAAGATTTGAGGTCCTCTCCTTCCTTACCCTCTGGAACATTCAAAATGCGGAGGTTGCTTCTTCTAGAATTGTTCTCTAGTTGCTCCAGCTTATCTCGCACCACCTGCTCCTCTCTTTTGAGTACCAATATGTGTGCTTTTGCTGTGCGCAACTCCTCTTTTAACTCCCCCACAGAGTTTTCAAGGGATTCTGTTCTAGCATTTAATAGGTTGATCTTCTTCTCCAGGGATTCTCAAAAATTTCTAATCTCGCCTTGGTTGGACTCAGACACTGCAAACCCCTTTTTAATGTCTTCCGAAAGGGTGCGAAACAGCACTTCCATGGATGCAGACAATGTCCCCCCTGGGTCTTCAGTGCCTATCTCTGCTGTCACAGGCTCATACCCTCCCTTCTGAACGAGGGGTGCAGTAACGCCACCTGCCTCCGCACTCACCCCCGCTCCTGTACACTCCTGTCCCTGGTTGCTGTTAGGGTTGATTAGGGGGGAAGGCGCCGAAGTCGCCATTTGCTCTGTTAGGGACCGAGTTGGGCAGAGCCAGTAGCCCTTTTCTGAGTGCTTCTCCCTGCCGTACTATATCAACCACAGTAGGTTGTACCTTAAAGTATAACCTTATGGTGGGAGTAATTTTTATCTTGTGGTCACAGGGCTTGGCTCTACCCCTACCTTTACCAGCTTTAATACTTCTGCTTTTAACCTCACATCTCTGAAAAGGGCTGGAAATGGCCTGTCCCGGCTGATTCTCTCGACTTTGCTGCAGGCTCATAGACTGCCTGTGAGCTTCACTGAGCTCCTCGACCACTGCAACCTCCTCGCCAGCCAAAACAAATCTTCCCTCAGCAGCAGGGCAGACTGGGCGTGTGCTGCCGCTGCTAACGCTGCCCCAGAGGAGACCGCGCGCCACTGCCCTACGGCCCCGCCTTAACTCCAGGGCGGCCACCTCCCAGGGGAAACAAGCAGGAAGAACGGCCGTGAGCAGCTGCAGGCGCCGGCCCGGTGCAGCACATACCCGGAGGGGGCAACCAGCAAAAGAATGACGAAGCACCTCCAGGGACCACCACGATGGACAATCGACACGCAACGGCGCGGGCAAAAGGAAAGAAAAGCTAAGGATCAATGCTGCGCAGAACTAGGCTCCGTTAGTCTCCATTACGGGCCACGAGAGTGCAAGCACTCCGGTGAGCAAGCCACCGGCTTCAAGCGGCGGCCGCCATGTTCTCCACCGACTCACATGAGTCTTGCTCACCGCAATGTAGATAATTGTGTGCATGATATTTTTTTAGTAGACATTTTGCCCTTCGCAAGGCAATATTTTTGTCCTCGATTTTTTTCCAATATATTTTTTTACTGTGTTATTTTCTATTTGTCTTACATGTCATCCAACCAAAGTGTCGGTTTGAAACTGACACTGATTATACAATCAAATTCACACAAACTTAGCCTGTGTGTTTTTTCTGGACAACAATGATTTATGTGCAAATCTTTTTGAGATAGTACATTGCACATAGTATGTAACATGTGCCAAAACGATTACTTTACAGGGAGTATGAGAAACTTTGGGGGGAGGGGGTAGCAGAGTCATGGAACATACAATCTATTTCATGCATAATTACCATCCAAAAGATTTCAACTTTTGATTGACTGTATCTAGCAGACATCATGCTTTAGTTTTTCAAATGTTACAGAACTGATACAGTTGCTAAATATAGTTATTCACACTTTCGGATTTGGAAGCGGAAAGTGTGCAACATCAATTAAATGAATACTCTTATTGCTAATGGCATTTAACAAAAAGTAGCAGATGAGTCTAAGTGAACATGGATTTAGAATTTACACAGAGATGTAAGCATTTTACGTCGGGTGGGATTTTTTAAAACTAAATCTTTAAAGAACTTATTGTAATTTAATTTACTATATATAGATTATTTAAATATTAAATCAAAACTCAGTTAATAGTGTACGGTTACCACTACACTATTGAACAAACAATGTAAAAAGTTTATTAAACTTTTTAAAAATTAGTGAAATGTTGAATTAAATATTTAGATTATTTAAATATATCAAATTAAATTACTATTATTTTTAAAGATATGTTTAAAAACTTTAAATGTTTATATTTACTTTTTATGTATTAAATGTTACAAAACAATACAGACAGAATTACTTTATATTCATTTAATTATTTTTTACAATAAATTTACATATAATTTTTAACCTTAAATAAAATGTATGTGTACTTTTAAAAAGTCTAAATAAATAAATGTATTTTAATTGTATTACAGATGGGGTTCTATTTTAAGTTCCTGCATCTATTATTTTAAATGGGAGGGTGTTGCAGTTTTAGCAGTTGGCCATGTGTGCCACTGGACTTAATCCAGGTCTAAGCTAGAGTACATTTACTACTATTTTAGGTTCTTTTTGGCTGCAGTAACTTTAGTATTGCAGTTTTTAAATATCAATAGGTTTACTGTTTGGTGGGTGGGTGTCTTTCCAGCCCTAAACCCCCGTTTAGCCATATCTAAACCCCCACAACTTAGGGGCCAATTACGAAGTCAGGTGGAAAGCCTCCTCCCGAGATTCGGAATCTCCGCAACCGTGTCGGAATGCTTCCGACCGCCTCGGTCGGTTTATAATCCGCCCAACCGATTACGATGTTCGTGGTCGGATTGTAAACCACACGGTCTTTCTGAATCGGTTCCGAACGGCTCTTGGAGCATCTGTGTAGGTCAGAACCGCATCGTACAGTTCTACGGACAGAGTTTCTGACCGAGCGATTATAATGTCGGTTCCAACAGCCTTTCTGAGTCGGCCTGTTTGACGCGATTAGGCTGTCGGAAAGTGACTTTGGAGGCCCCTAGCAGGGCCCACTTCACCCTGCGGCCTCCGGTTGGGGGCCGAGGGGGTACCCAAGGGACCCCCCCTGTAAAACCCTGCACTGTGTGGCAGGCACAATGGGGTGCCCGCGACAGGGTGCAGGGTTTCCTGCAAACACCCCATTTACTCATAGGAGCCTGTGTTGTCGGGCGGAACACGGGCTCCCATAGGAATCAATGGGAATCCGACTGAACAGTGTTCGGTCGCATTGTAATTGCTCAGGCGGAACCACCGACTGCGAGTCAGTCGAATCCCATTCTGAGACAGTGTCGGGCGGAAAGTTTCCTCACAACTTCGCAATCGGCCCTTTAGTAGTAAATATTTTTCATTTTCCATCCAACTGTCCTGGTCCCGCCCACATTTACTACTAAGGGTCTGATTACAACTTTGGCGGTGCAGCGCCGGGCCCACCCCGTCGCTGCACCGCCAAAGCCATAATGAGTCCGCCCGCCAGATTAGGAATTTCCTCCTGTCTAGCAGGCTTTTTTTTGCATTCCCAGGGCGATGCCTCTAAAAATGCGCACCACAATGGGAACGCCAAAAACAGTTCCTGCATGGCATGGAACGGAAAGTCCATGCCATGCAGAAACTGGGGTGCATGCACACAGGTGGGCACAACATGCATCGCCATGCGGAGGAGGAACAAGAAGCCCTGCAACCTCCATGGCACCGCTGGCGGAGAGGAAACTCGTAATATGCTTGGCGGGACCGTGGCAGTCCCGCTAAGCATATTGCGGCCTCCTGATCACCACAACACCACCATGGAACTGCGGTTCCCTGGCAGCTGCAGTGGGGCAATAGGGGTCCTGCCGCCCTAATTGTAATAGGGCAGTCGGGAGACTGCCACTGCCGTGCCCCTACTTCTACCGCCAGACTCGTAATCGGCCCCTAAGTAGTAACATGTGTGAGAATATCCCCAAAGAAAATATAGAAGATTTGCAGGTGGAGAGTTCCAAACATAGGTTTGTGATTTGCATTTTGTAGTACGTTTTTTACTGTAATACTAATTGCATATTACAAAATGCAGTTTTTGAATCAGTCACAATGTGCTTATTTTGACAGGCACTATCATCATGGACATCATTTAGTGGGTCCCAGAGATCGCTGATCGTGGTTTGCATTTTACATTTCCTGATGCTGCCCTTGTGGCCTCTGGCCTCTAACATAGCAGAGAGAGGGATTTACAAACATAAAGTTTTAGCCTGTTTACTAAGAGAACCAGCCTTTTTACTTTCTGTTATTCCCACCCTTTTTCCCCACAGAAGCTCTCACAGCAAATTGATGTTGAAATGGAATGGAATATAGGCTTGAAGATCCCTTCTATTGCTCCTTCTCTAGCTTCCATTGAAACATCCTATTTGATTTGGTGATGGTAAGGGGCAGGACAAAAGGTGGGCCCATTACTTCCCTCCGAGATAGAAAAAGAAAAGACAAGGCTCTGTGCAAGTAAGAGGCATGCACAGATTCATCTGATAAAGAACTACAGTGCTTTCATCTGCCTAGGGAAACATGTCAGCACTGGAAAAAACAATTATATTACAACAGGCTTTATTTGAGGAAGAAATGTTTTCATGTTGGTGTTTCTAGTGGCTCTATTACATGTTCCTATAAAACGTGTTGACCACTTGCTTATTTGCGCTTACCTGTGTTGAAGAAATCCATTATACCTTCCGCTGTGTTTCCATTATATTTTAAGTTAATTTACCTTTTACATTGGTCAAACTGCACTGGTGGTGTTTTTCGAAAATTAATAATTTATTGTCTGCTGTATTATACAGTATAATTTCTGGGAACGTTTTAATTTCATAAAAGCCCTTTCTTTGTAAGAGCTAAAACAAGCACATACTGAATTACTAAGGGCTGATTACTGATTACCAGCCTCGTGGTCCAAGGACTGCCAGACTTGTGGTGGCGCGGCGGTGGTTGTCCAGCCACCGCCGCACCAGCAGTCCGGCTGCCCCATTACGAGTTGGTTGGTCGGACCGCCCTGGGATTGCCGACGCTGCCAGGGAACTGCCGTTCCCTGGAAGTGGCGTGACGGTCAGAGGCCGCAATATGCTTGGCTAGACCACTGTGGTCCCACTAAGCATATTACAAGTTTCCTCTCCTCCACGGTTCACATGGCGGTTCCTCCTCCATGTAAACCTTGGAGGAGAGGAAACAAAGGGGCTCCTCCGCTTGTGCATGCTCACAGACGGGCATAACATGTGCCCCCCTGTGTGCATGCACAAAAGTTCCTGCACAGCATGGACTTTCGAGTCCATGCCGTGCAGGAACCATGTTAGAAATGTTTTGCTGCATGATTATAATATTCTTCAGTGCCCTCAATTTTGCAAGGTCCATGCTTGACTAGATCATCCTGTCCTGGTTAGGTCTCGCCTACACAGCGCGCATGCGCTGCATAGGAAAAAGACCTTTTGCAATCAATTGGCTTTTCGCCTTAAAACGTGCACGCGTTGCATTGCTTTCAATGGCAACACGTGCACGTTTGGCGATTCCCTTGCGGGAGCGAGCTTTGACACCATATGTTTGTAATTAACTTCAAACACATGGTGCCCCTGGCTCGCTCCCGCAAGGGAAACGCTGTGTGTGCTCTTCGGCCGCACTCCCCTCAACCCTCCCACTTTTAACGTGAGGCGCGCGCGCTTGCTCTTTAACCCGGGTGCTTCTATCACGTCCCTGCTGTGCACTTCGCTTGACAACATGGCCACTCCCTGGGGTTCTGATGGTGTTTTGGTGGACGCGGCCAGCTGTTTTCTGGGTCAGATTCAGTGTTTTCCGTGTCTTTCCTTGAGTAAGTGACGTTATTTGCAGTAAATATGACCGTTATCTGCCTGCTCTAAATGTGAGTGCTCGGTGTACACAAAGGAGCACATTTCGGAGTCATGCGGCACTGCTTGGTGTCAATAGTGAGTAGTTTGCCTGCCTCCGTAGACACCGACTGTCTGTATATAGAGGTGTCAGTGAATATTTCTAACCATATTTCTAACCATCTGTGGTGATTTGAAAGTGGTCGGTGTAAGTGAGATCACCATGTTTATTTCAACATCCGCACAGATCGAGCTGCTCGACGTGTTTGTAAACTTGACATGGGCGTCTCTGGGTCTGTGTGGGTGTTTGTCAATGTGTGTCTGTTCGGCTCTCACAGGCTGCGACGTTGCTGGTTTAGAGTCGCTGGGGCTGAGGCGGTCTCGCATACACGTGTGAACATTTCGAGCCCCTCTGAGGCAGTTGTGAACATTTTGGCGCTGTGAGGGCGTGCGGTTTAAATATTCGTGTATTTCGCGCTCGGAGGCTCTGACGGTATGTTGAAAGTATGTGCATATTTCGGCCGTCAGGCGCGGGATGTGACCATATTAGTTATGAGCGCGCGCCGCCCGGTCTCTGAAGCTGTGGTCAAGACGAGGACAGGGTTGCATGCCCGTCCCTGCCCGCCCGGCTGCTGCTTCGGACTCCGGAATGCCGCTCACTGGATCTTTTCTGCATCTCTATAAACATTTCAACTTCCTGCACGCAGGAAGTTTTCCATTGAGCTGGCGCAGGCCAGGGCGGCGAGATGTCAGAGCTCTCATTGTTCTGCAGCACCCCTTGCTCTCCGAGGAGCCATACACACTGATCTGCTGGGGAGCTCAGGGAAAGTGGAAAATAAAAAGATGCGCGGTAACCTGCGGCCTGCTCTTTACATATTGTATGTGGTCGGGAAGTCTGCACTGCTGCTGTACCTTTGATGTGTTGTGTAGCTTGCTTTAGAACGTTCCGATACACAATACAAAACAATTTCCGTTGCTAATGC
The DNA here is from genome assembly GCA_963921515.1 of Calotriton arnoldi. NCBI lineage: Eukaryota > Metazoa > Chordata > Amphibia > Caudata > Salamandridae > Calotriton > Calotriton arnoldi. The sequence goes on from CAWUFW010004708.1 coordinate 1,386,382, forward strand.
TTTTTTTTTAATGTATGGTGTGAATGAAAGACTTAACGCTCACAAATACATGAGCAGAGTTTGTTTACTTTTGAATCTACATATAAAGCAAGTAGTTTTTCACATGGACTAGACGACTCTGTAAAATCTTAAAACATAGTTGACAAATGGCTCCATGTCATGTACAATGCCTTTGGCTAATTCTGGCCTTTTTGATAACAGTACTTAACCGCCAGGGTTTTGAGCCCATAAAGACCGTGTTAAAGCAAAACCGTAAGCTCCGCAATGCAACACGCAATTTGCTGAACTTTAAAGCCAAGAATGGCTGATGGCATCATGTCACACTGCCCCTTGGAAGATTTGTGAAATGCTAAATACATTTTTGTTCCCGACCGTCTGCCATTTTCTTGTTGGCAATCAAGGGTTAAACAGTACATGGGAGAGAGGGCAGATTGCCTTTTAAATGCAGATGTGGACATGCCATTGTTAATGGGCAATATTAGCACTCCTTGGGAAAACAAATTGCATGCGAAAGGCCGTTAACTAGGACAACAATGAAAGCAGTAGCTGTGCCAAAAAAGAAACTGAGAAAGGAATAACAATGAGCTGACACCCCAGGGCCCATCCTTTGCCTAAGGGTTGGTTTAATTTAAGTAGAGCGCCTGCAACACTACAATGTTGGGTCCTGCTTTGAACAGGTTCAGCAGGTAATGTAGATGCTGTTCCGTGAGGGTCGCCAGTGCCTAAGATGAAACTGTTTCAAATAAAAGGGGCTATTGCAGTGCCAGTGTGCATATTCACAGCTTTTCCCTTGACTCTGGAATTAAAAACTCTTAATAAGGGTGAATACAAGTATGTGCAAGTCTGTGTGCTTTGGTACTGAATGGGGGAGATGACTGGTTCATGAAGATGTGTTAGACCAAACCGTATTAGGGCAGAGTGGAGCAACTTTAAGGATGGGTGGATATTGCATTAAATAGGTTTGGAGGTAAGTTTAGGGAAAAACAGCACCACAGTACAGCTACTTGAAGATTTCTAAAACAAAGTGCAGTCATTGGTCAGAAGTGCAGGGTTAAAAAGTCAGCTGTGGCGTGGCTTTCATGGTTTTTTGTGGGCATGTAAATTGGCTGAATAGTGGACCTGTGTAGCCTTATTAGTCTGAGCTTCCCGCTTTTAAAGTAACCTGTTCCTCTGTAATTTCCTTTCAGTTCTTTCAGAAACTTTCGTAGAAGAATTATTGACCGTATAGAGAAGCAAAGCTTTGACGCTATCTGATTTCCCAGAGGAAATTAGTATAATGCGTGCAGTCCATTAGCTTTAAGGCTCTAATCTCCCATGCAGTAGACAGTGCTTTAAATGTTCATTGGTTGTTGGATATTACACTGTCTCAAATTAAAATTCATGGCCTGTGTTAGGAAAATGTGGTTGTCCACAATCTACTACTGCTTTTTATTAACGTCTTTTTTATTTTTTAAAAAGACTTTATGCCGAGGATCACTTTCTATGCCTGAAAATCTGTAACAACATAATGTTGCATCGTAATGACAGTAATGTTGCAGATTTGTTACTGCATTCAGACAGACGCATTTGTTCTATTAGTGGTCCCTAAGCATACTAATGTGGTGGATTTGTGCGTCTGCAGACTAAGCCTGATGATGATGTACGCATCTGTATGGCCCCTTCACACCGTCACTCAGAACCCTCAACCGGCTCTCAGTTGAAGCTTGGATTCAACTGAAGGTGGCTTGCAGAACACACAATGCCCTCCATAACTCTGGTCCTCAATACATGGCAAATGGGATCAAGCTCTCAGGAGGCGGAAGGGATTAGAGAAGTGCTAAATCCCTAATACTAGAACCACCCAGATTAAAAAACAAGCATTTGCAATGCAATAGGTTTCGCAATTGTGAGATTTTGAGCTATTAACATTGTAAATGACAATGTCTTTTATTATTGCAGGTTTTTAAACACAAATAAAAGGCATTGTCATTTACAATGCCAATAGCTCAAAATCTCGCAATTGCGAGACCTATTGCATTGCAGATGCTTATTTTATAGACGGCCGACTGAAAGCTGTGTGCGGTGTGTTTAAACAAAGCAATTTAATTAACAGGTATGATACTGGCTTTAAAAATTGGTGTTTATTAATTTTCTCTGTGCTTCTTCTGTAGTTCTCTGCTGATGAGCGTCGTCATTCAGTGCGCTCGTTTGGTGTGAAATTGTAGTGCTCCTGCTAAATGCCCTGGCTTTTGGTTTTAAAAATCTGGTCACCCTACACTAGAGTTTGGGCAACCACAACACACCACAGATTAGAATCGGAAGATCCACAAACACTGCAGTGAAAAGATAATAACCGAGGTCGTTTGGAAGAGGTTACAGTCATTGCCCGTACACAACAATGCTGTCACAGAAGACACGTTAAGCAAACAGCCTCAAGATCCGAACTGCCAAGGGAAACCAGAATGAGATACAGTCTACACACCTGACAAGGACACAGGTTAGGTTGGAAGGTTCTACCCTCTCCCTTTACATAAGACCTCTGTGAAGCACCGACCTCACAAAACAAGCATTGGCATAGCCAATAGGTCTCGCTTTTGGGACCTTATAAGTATTTAGTTATGCAGCACAATATCCTTGGTGCAACAACATCAACTGTTGCATGGCTAAACACTTATAAGGTCCCAAAGGCGAGACCTATTGGCTATGCCAATGCTTGTTTTTTGCTTGTATTTGGATAATTGTTCCCCTGAACTTATAATAGAAAAAGAGGACTAGAATTCCCAGCACGCAAAGCAAAAACCTGGAATTGATGAGAAACTCAAACATTGACCTGGGAAACTAGAGAACCTATTTTCCCCAACCTATTTTCCCCAGTAATTTAGCTCCTGCTCAAATATATTTCTCTTAGCTTAATAACATTAACATGTCCACTCATTTCAAATATGATGTCTATTCTCAAACGCTTTCTTACCTGAGAAAAACATCAATCAAATAAAACACAGATGAATTCCAGAAATGCCTTTTTTACCTTTTAAGTCTTTTCCAATAACAGACTTTTTAAATGTAGGAGGCATGAAAGAAAAGCACAGAAGGATAGTCTGAGGTGCAGTTGTGAACAATCAAAGTTGCCAAAATCTTTGTAGATACACTTGTTCAATTAAAGGCACAATAAGGATACACCTCTTCATGTCCTTTTTAGGTCTCAGCTAGACACCACAAGCGCTGTCTCGAAGAGACATGTTGTTTACAATTCAGTGGGCTTCAACCCACCCATAGGCTTACCCTTTGCTTGCTCCAACATCACTCTCATATCTTTTGTCTCCGTTGGTCCGTGGCATACGTCATGTCTCTTCTTGTGTTTAGCCCTCCCCCAGAGCATGGACTAAGTACTTGTGTCCATCCACTGCTCCTGTTTTCGGAGCTACTTTTTTCTGTGTGTTTCAGTACTCCACATGAGTGTTTGTGTTTTCACTCTCTCCATCCTCCGTCTCCCGTTGCCTCTTTCCCCCTCTCACCCACCCCATACCAACCCCAGACAGGTTGCTCTCACATCTGAATGCTGCTTTATCTGGGTTTTAATGTTCAGAAGATAGTCCAGCATTCCAGCATCCAGATTGTTCCCATGGAAGCATGTACACATTAATGATGGAACAATGTGAGAGTGCATGCCAGTTATGATTGGAACTAAATGTTCAGTTTCTTGTGCTTAATCTTTGTGTTTGAGCACTCCACAAGAGTGCTCGTGTTTTCAATTGCTCTGTCTCCTGTTGCCTCTTTCTCCTTCCCTTCCACACTTACCATCCGAAACCCAGCCATATCGCCCTCACAAGTGAACTCTGCTTTATCTGGGTTTATACGTGCAGGAGATACTCCAGCATTTCAGTGTCCAGATTGCTCTCATGTAAGAGTGTGCACATTAATAGTGGAACAATGTGCGAGAGCGTGCCATTCATTCATAATCTTTATTCGATTTTAAAAATAAAATCATAAAAAGTCAAATCATTAAAAATAGTACATAGGTTATCTTTGCCATACTCATACTTATTTTAAAACCCCCATAAGAAAACGTACAAGAGAAAAACAGACGGTAAAAGAATTTAACATCTGTAAGTACAGCAGGGCAGGCCTAACGTGTAAAATTCAATGGTTTTAAAATTGGACGTAAAAACTTATGTTGTAAATTATTATATTTTGGGCAAAGCATAACAACATGCAGTGTGTCATTAATTGATGTGTTATCGCAATTGCAAAGGGGCAGATCCGAGTTCGTATAACAACCTTAATTAAAAGGAACTAGGTGGGGAAATAGATTCAACCTAAAATAAGTCAGCAGATGACGTTGATGACGTGTCACATTCCACGTCAAGTAGGGTTCTATGCTGCTGACAGTTTTAACTAGAATCGCATGTCGCATCGAATGTTTCGTTAATGCAAAATCCTCAAGTTCTGAAGCCAGCTTGTCCCTAAAAGCAATTTCAACCCTTTTGCCCTCAGAGCATGTTAAACTAGAAGGATTATCGTACAGTTCGGGCCTCCCTAGAGTCCACATAATATGCGTCATGTAGGCCAACCACGGGATCAAAGAGGATTTATCCAATTTTAAACAGTCCTGCAAAATTAATCTCCTGAAACAAAGTTCCTCTATTACCCAAATTGAAAGCCAACGTTTTAGGTGGCTAAGAGGGAGCTGGTCAATGATATAGTCTAGGCCTAGTTCTTCATGGACCTTTCCATGAGGTACACTTTGTGGAACAGCCAAAAGGCCCCTTAAGAATTTATTTTCGGCTACTTGAATTGGGGCAACCCGGCCATACCCCCATATTCCACTGCCAAAACTCACTATTGGGATGCACTTAGCCCTGTAGATTTCCAGGATCGATTATATATGAGTGCGCCCGAGCCTGCAGGAAAGATCGCCTATACTAAATATCGCTTTATAAAAAGACATAATGTTCTGGGAAATAAGTGTGTGCCAATTTAACCCTGAATCCAATTGGACCCCCAGGTATCTAAACTTGTCTACCTGGCTAATGTGGTGGCCATCCACTACGTATTTCATAGATTTCGTACTCCGTGGACCAAACTTCATAACGTGTGACTTTGCAAAATTCGTCGTCAGGTCAAGGCTGCTCATAAAACTAATAAAAAGGGTAAGAAGTTTTTGTAACCCTTTAGCTGTGCAGGCAATTAAAACTATCATCTGCATAGAGCAAAGCAGGTATACGTTGGTCTCCTTTTTTAGCGACATCCACACCTGAAACTATCAGGGCTTTCTCCATGTGATTGATATAAAAAATTAATAAAAAAGGTGCTAAAATACAGCCTTGCTCAACACCACACCACAGTTTGAAGTGCTCAGTGCAATCCCCGTTAGGGCCAAACCTAACACTAGCTGAAAGGTCTTTGTGCAAATCACGCAAAAAGTTTATTAGGACCGGGTCAACATCCATCTGTGCCATCAAGGACCAAAGTTTGGATCGGTTAACTATCAAAAGCAGAGCTGAGGTCCATGAAGGCCAGATGGATTGCTCCTTCTTGGCCTTGGTATATTTACAAGTTAGCAGATATAGATTCAAGGTTTGCTCTATTGTGCCCCGGCCCGGGGGAAACCTGTACTGTAGGTCAGATAAAAAGCCTCTCTCCTCGGCCCAATCTGAGAGACAATTTAATCAAATCTGGCCAATGATTTTTACCTCTGAGTCTATAAGGGAGATAGGCCTAAAACATGCAGGGTCTGACCTGCTGCCCTTTTTAAAAACAGGGACTAATATTGACTGAGACCAGGTTGGTGGGAGAAGCCGGAAGCTGCAGAGTTTATTTGTAGTGTCAACAAAGGGGCCCATAGATCTATACAGGTTTTAAAGAGGTCCCCGGGCATCCCGTCTGACCCAGGTGCTTTATTTGATGGTAACTGAGAGATGGCAGCTCTGACCTCAGCTAGATGAAAGACTATGTACCGGTCAGTCCTAAAATTCTTCCGTGCCTCAAGCCCCTAATCTAAGCTATAGATGGCCTTAAAGTGGTCAATCCATGCCTGGGCTGGAATGGTACTGGCCTGGTTAGTTAGAGAGGCAGTCATTGCTAAAGAGAGACGAGTTAACGACACTCCAAGAAGCGGAGCTGTCGCACTGCTGACTAGCAGTTAATAGCTTTTCCCAAGACTCATCTTTAAATTGGCCTTTGCGTTCCCTGCAGGCTAATCTAAAAGCGGCCCTGGCCCTTTTCACCTTCTCTTGACAACGGGGCCTCTCATGCAGAAGGTTCCAAAGGTCTTTATGGGTTCTAGAACACCGTTTATCAAACCATCTTTCTGCATTCGTCACGGGGGAAGGGGCAATTTTACAGAGCACAGATTTGATATACCTGCTAATGTTAGAAAATGACATCAAGATTCTCTGTGGTGACTCTTCTTCGGACAAACAGGAGAAAAATCAGATTGACAGGTAATGAGCATATTTTGGACAAAAACTGGAGGAACAATGTTGGCCCACCTTACCATGTGGCCCTGATTAATCAAGTTGATGGGCTTCTTATTAAGGGGTACTGGTCCCATGGATTTATTATCCCAATAAAATAAGGCTGTTAGCGGATTATGGTCACTCAGATTATGTCTTAAAACCTTAAATTCTCGAAGTACAGAAAAGAAACAACAGGAAACAAAGATATAATCAATGACAGTGCAGTGCCCCCCCTTAAATGTAGGTATTCTCTTACTCAGGTTGTCCTGATTAATAGCCATTAAATTCATCAAATTAAACTCGGAAATAAGGCTATTCGCAACATCACCTTGGCGAGTGTGTTTAAAATGTGCTGAATTGTCAGCTAAGTGCTCAGAATCTGAATCTCTATACATTGTGCAGGAGTAACAGGGGTGCAAATTAAAATCTCCCACTATCATGATTATAGAAAAAGGGGGTACAGATTGGTAAAAATCATCAATAAATACTTTAAGACTGGCTACAGCATCCAGCCCATTTTTCAACGTGACTGTGTTATAAAAATGGATAAGGAGTAGTCTACACTTATTAGGAAATGATAAAAGGGTACCCAGAATGGTCTTTAAGTTAGCCTTCAGGACCTCTACTTTACAGTTGTGATCTAATTTGACTAAAGTGGTGAGGCCACCACTAGCTCGTCCACTAACGGAACGGGTTGCTGGAAATGAATACAAGGAGAAGCCATCTAAATGAAAACCACCCTCTATATCCCACGTTTTCTGTAGACAAATAAAGTCAAAGTTTTTCAACATGCACAGCCAACCAGCATCTGAGAGCTTGCTCTGTACCCCAGCGATATTCCAACTGAAAACCGCAATAGTGTCTTGATTCCTGGTCTCGAGGGCCTGGTTCAAAGTGTCAGTTCTAAGAATATGGCCCAGTCAATCCGGGTCTTTCATCTCATTCAGGGATAGACAACAATTGCTTAGTTGTAGAGTAGTGGTGTCGGTAGGGGCAGGAGGATTGATTAACTCACAGCATGGATTTTTCTGTATCAAGTGACAGCCTCTCCAGCCTGGAACTTCAGAGTTTAATGGCGGGTAGAAAAAGCCTAAAGGAAGAGCAGCGATGAGATCCATTGATACTCCTTTTTCACCCAGGGCTTGAAGGATAAAACCAGCTCGTGCAGGGTTATTAAAACTCACCATTATGCAGTTAACCAAAGATGTTTTATGGGTCTGACCAATCCAACCCACTCTTCGGACCATTATTATTTCATCTGCCAAGATCTGAGTAGGAGGTTGGACAGCATTCACCCTGGTTGACAACCAGTGGACTGCTTTGTTCTTGAGTTGGGCATTATTCTCCTGTATGTCCTTCCTCAAGGGGGGTAAATTCACCAATACAACAATGTAAGGGGTGACTGCCGGAGGCAGTTGGAGGATAACATTAGAAGGGTAATTCACCAAAGGAACATTTTGGAGTGTGCTAAGAGCAGTCAACACCAAGTTGGAACAATCTCTTTGAGTCACAAACCGGGATACCCCCGAGGCCGGCCAACTAAGACTGTCCTCGGCTGTGCAAGACGGTGCAATTTGATGGTAAATACAGGTACTCTTGGGCAGTTGTAGTGAGGCTCTTGATGGAACCTGAGCCTGGGCCGGAGAGGATGCTCCGGCTCCTGGGTTGTCAGCGACACTGCTTGAAAGAGTTCTGGTACCTATGTTCGACATAATTCTAGAAAAGTCATTGAGCAGACTGCTAATACTTGAGTGTAGGTTATCTACTGACCATTTTAAAGATCCTACTGTCTGCTCCAGTGCAGTTATCCGGGTTTCAAAGACGTTAAAAGCTGCAAAGATCTTTTTTTCCAGGTTTTTAAAAAGTGCCAAAAGGGAGCCCTCTAATAAATCCACCCCACGAGCTCAATGTCGGGTGCAGGTGTAACTGGGGTCTTCTGAGGTCCAGTTGTGGCCTTCCTGGCTGGTTTAACAGAATGAGGCTGTCCCGGGGCGGATGTTTTACGTCGGGCACCCGTTTTACGAAGATTATCTGAACATTTCGGTATATTATCACTTGGCTGTACAGTCTGGGTGCTAGAGAGGGCAGTCAAGGGGGCTTCAATAATAGCCGAGGGAGTAGCGGATGCGCTGATTAAGACATTAACCGAATCAACACCCCCCTCTATTTGAACATCTGTATCTTGTGTTATAGCAAGATGGTTAACCGCTAGCTCTATCTCAGCAGTGGTGATCTCATCTGAGTGGTTTTTTTTTTGTTGTTTTTTTTTACTCCAGTAGCGCAGGCTGTGCAGCGCGGAGAGTCGCACTGGACTGAGTCTTTTGCAAGGTTCGAGCAAAGGCTCGGTGGAGTTCAGGATGGGAATCAGAGTGTTTGTTGCCTCCTCGTCATCCTCTGTGCTGTAACGAGATCCTACGGGAGTCAGAGTGTTCAAAAGAAATCAGGCACCAGACACAAAAAGAAAGAATAAACAGTGAGAATTGGAGTAAAATGGTGTAACAAGGAAACAGCCCCTTCAGTAGCTGAAATAAATTCACCAAGACCACCAAGTCCGAGTCCTGAGGAGAACCCTCAAGCAGTATAGGGTTTGAAACGCATTGGCTTGTGCTCATGGGACTAACAGCTGGGTGTGCCTTGAGGGAATTTATACATCTTTTTGTCCCCCTATAGACAACACCCTTTGAATCAAGTTCTCCCTGAGCGTTACACATAGGCAGGACAAAAGGCAGGAGCCTTTGGGACTATATTTGAGTGTCCGCCAGGTGTATTTGTAAAATTACGGACTGGTTATCTGTATCTGTATTGTTCATCTAATGTTATATGTATTGCACTGTGATTTTTATTATGCATTTTGTGGTGTTACAATACTATATATTGTTTTGAATGTGTAAATATGTTTGTGAAAAATTTGTGTGGCCCGACAAAAGACATGAGAATAATAGTTTAATCTTGTTTGAAAAAGTATAAAAAGAAGTGAAATAAAAAACACACGGGCTTTAGAACAAAGCACTGAAGTCTCGTATGAGTAATTAAAAAACGACCTATCTGGACACTGTGTTTGTTTATAAAATTTAAGAGGTGTCTAGTCCAGATAGTGCACAGACCCAAGCCTTCCGTGTTCACTAAACTCATCTGAGTGATAGCACCCCCATGGCCCGATTTAACAAGCATTGGCATAGCCAATAGGTCTCGCCTTTGGGGCCTTATAAGTGTTTAGCCAGAGCTATTGACTTTGCCAATGTCTTCAAGCTGTGCTGTAGAGAAGTGTGGCTGCTGTGCGGCATGCTGAAAAGTTATAATAAAAAAGTGTCAGAAGCATTTTTGTTACTTTATATATGACCAAGAAGGCATTATGTAAAACTGAACGACCATATTAAAAAAGTATTTACAATAAAAAATTTCCTCAGTTTTATTTTGTTCTTGCAATGCTGGCAACTTGTTTCTGCCTATTGCAATGGTTGTTTGTTAAAGCTTTTTTTTTAGGGGCATAAACAATCGGAGGGTGAAGGTTGGGAACTAGTACCTGTATTATAACACTAGCAGCGGCCAGACGCTAGGGGAGAATCAACAGATGCCAGATTCCGAGAGCAGGCTGAGGTGGTGCTGAGTGATGCTGAGGTGGTAGTGGTGGTGGTGGTGACTGTTGCGGAGACGATGCTGAGGTGATGCTGAATGATACTCAGGTGTTGCTGAGTGATACTGCTGTGGTGCTGAGTGATGCTGTGGTGGTGCTGAGTGATATTGTCTTGGCGCTGAGTGATGCTGTGGTGGTGCTGAGTGATATTGTCTTGGCGCTGAGTGATGCTGTGGCGGCGCTGAGTGATGCTGTGGTGGCGCTGAGTGATGCTGTGGTGGCGCTGAGTGATGCTGTGGTGGCGCTGAGTGATGCTGTAGTGGCGCTGAGCGATGCTGTGGTGGCGCTGAGTGATGCTGTGGTGGTGCTGAGCGATGCTGTGGTGGTGCTGAGTCATCCTGTGGTGGTGCTGAGTCATCCTGTGGTGGTGCTGAGTGATGCTGTGGCGGCGCTGAGTGATGGTGGGGCGGCGCTGAGTGATGCTGTGGCGGCGCTGAGTGATGCTGTGGCAGTGCTGAGCGATGCTGTGGCGGTGCTGAGCGATGCTGTGGTGACGCTGAGCGATGCTGTGGTGGCGCTGAGCGATGCTGTGGTGGCGCTGAGCGATGCTGTGGTGGCGCTGAGCGATGCTGTGGTGGCGCTGAGTGATGCTGTGGTGGCGCTGAGTGATGCTGTGGTGGCGCTGAGCGATGCTGTGGTGGCGCTGAGCGATGCTGTGGTGGCGCTGAGCGATGCTGTGTTGGCGCTGAGTCATCCTGTGGTGGTGCTGAGTCATCCTGTGGTGGTGCTGAGTGATGCAGTGTTGGCCCTGAGTGATGATGTTGTGTCGCTGAGTAAAGCTGTGGTGGTGCTGAGTGATGCTGTGGTGGCGCGGAGTGATGCTGTTGTGGCGCTGAGTGATGCTGTGGTTGTGCTGAGTAATGCTGTGGTTGTGCTGAGTAATGCTGTGGTTGTGCTGAGTGATGCTGTGGTTGCACTGAGTGATGCTGTGGTTGCACTGAGTGATGCTGTGATGGCGTTGAGTGATGCTGTGATGGCGTTGAGAGATGTTGTGTTGGTGCTGAGAGATGTTGTGTTGGTGCTGAGTGATGCTGTGCTGTCTCTGATTGATGCTGTGCTGGCTCTGATTGATGCTGTGGTTGCGCTGAGTGATGCTGTGGTGTTGCCGAGTGAGAGATAGAGTGAAGATATAATGCCCAATTAGAGAGGGTGGTGAGAGAGAAAGAGAGAGAAAGGGTGTACATAGAATAAAGAGTGGAGCGGGATAGAGAGAGAGAAAGAAGGGGAGAGAGAGTGAATGAAGGAGTTTGAAAGAGAAACAGATAAAGGGGTGAGAGAGAATGAAAGGCTAAAAAAGCTAGCGAGGGGAGAGTTAATTAAGTAGAGAGAGAATTAGAGAGGGGAGAGAGAGAGAGAAGGAGAGAGACAATAAGAGTGGGGGGGTGGAGTTTAAATAGAGTGAAGAAGTGACGCGGAAAAAGTAACCTTAAATATAGCTTTGTGCATTGCGCGAATAAATATTTAAAAAAAGCAGCGAGAGACAAAAATACTGGTAATTAGGCTGTGACTCCCAATATAAAACAAATAGCGATATAAGGTGAAATCAACCCACCGAAGCAATATTTCTAACTAGACCAAAAAAAGCTTGCATTTCAATGCTAATCGCTGTTGTTTTTCATGTGACTGTAGTCCAGGGCCCTCAGTTGGTAATGTGAGCTGCTGCTGCGATTGAAACATCAGAGTCCAGAGAGTTAATGAGCCATGACGAGGAAATGAGGAAGAGATAGGAAAGTTGGCCACCTGGCTAGTACTCAGAGTGGTGGGAGGTGGGGAATACCTCCTTTCGGAACTAGGACCCTCACACACCCAGCAGTGCTAGGTGTCATGCTTCATCATATGGTCTAGCTCCTCGTCGAGCCGGCGCTGCAATGCTCGACGGGCACCCATAAAGGGGCTCTTTATCGGAGATCTTTTTGTTCCTTGCCTCTGTAGGTGCCGTGGGTGTGAGGGGCCTGGTAAGATGTAGATGTGGTGTGTGGGTTAAAACAGGTAAGGGAATCCTCTATAATTATTTTTATTCTGAGAGGTCACAACCTGAATAAAAAGTAAAAAGGAGGAGCGACTATTTTGCTTTAATCTGACAATACCGCTCTACCCCTAGTGGTCAACATGTTTCTCGCCTATAAAATGTCTCTAATAGATCAGTTGGCGATTCCTCAGGATCTAGTGACTAAATGAAAACTATCTACAGTGTGTGTGGTGTGGTTCTACATACCACTTCTTCTCTCGGTAGGACGTTGCCGGAGAAAAGCAGCCAACCTCTTAAGTGACTCAAGTGCTGCTTCATCAGACCGCTAGCGGAGTATATGGACACTCAACGTAGTGTCGCTGCTCCCGCTCAGAGCAGTCCAGCTCACCTACCCGCTGCAGCAGAGCGGGTAGGTGAGCTGGACTGCTCTGAGCGGGAGCAGCGACACTACGTTGAGTGTCCATATACTCCGCTGCGGTCTGATGAAGCAGCACTTGAATCCTTAAGAGGTTGGCTGCTTTTCTCCGGGGCAACGTCCTACCGAGAGAAGAAGTGGTATGTAGAACCACACCACACACTGTAGATAGTTTTCATTTAGTCACTAGGTCCTGAGGAATCGCCAACTGATCTATTAGAGACATTTTATAGGCGAGAAACATGTTGACCACTAGGGGTAGAGCGTAATTTGTCAGATTAAACAAAATAGTCGCCCTCCTTCTTTTACTTTTTATTCAGGTTGTGACCTCTCCAGAATAAAAATAATTATAGAGGATTCCCTTACCTGTTTTAACCCACACACCACATCTACATCTTACCAGGCCCTCACACCCACGGCACCTATACGGCAAGGAACAAAAGATCTCCGATAAAGAGCCCCTTTATGGGTGCCCGTCGAGGCATTGCAGCGCCGGCTCGACGAGAGCAGACCCATATGATGAAGCATGACACCTAGCTTGCTGGGTGTGTGAGGTCCTAGTTCCGAAAGGAGGTATTCCCCACCTCCCCACCACTCTGAGTACTAACCAGGTGGCCAACTTGCCACCCAGGAACACCGTACCTCTTTTGTCTTCTAGTTCTACCCAGGGCAAGTACGGTGGACCTTTATCAAGCCCTCATTGTCCCCTCTTGTTGTTTACTGAAGAGATAGGAAACCCAGATGCCAGCTGCGCGTGCACGCCATCGTGAACTCAAGCTGGTCGCCAGCCGAAAGCCAGTGTTTGCACTTCCAAAACCCACTTACTAAAACTCTCGGCCAGACCAGCGCGCTGGTGCAGGCCGAGACCTAAAAAGGGCTCTTGGCCTTTTATCTGACCCATTTGAGGATTCTGCCTTTCTCTTCCCCATGCTCCAAAGTCTAATTTCCGCAGGACAACCAGTCAAGCAAGCAAATTGCGTAGTAAAGTATAATTCCCAAGGAACTGTGAGGCCACAAGTTAAGAAAATATCCCACAATGAGATGCCCACTCACCGTCACCAAGGTCTGGGGTCCAGAAGTAAGAGGGGGGCCCAGCGCAGCCCAGCTTCCTCCGGACTCTGACGGGCTAAGACGGGCCTGTCTTGGCCCGGTCTTCGCCACTGGGCAGAGCCTGGGCACGACCCGTGCGTGTCCCCACGCTGTGGGATGCCTCGCTGATGTTTATGGTGCTACGGCGCCTGCTGAAAGCATCGATGCCCCTCCTCTGTGCAGGCAAAGCAGGGCAGGCAAGTTGCAGTGGTGAAAGAGGCTCCCGCGCTGCGGGACACCTCGCTGATGTTTATGGCGCTCCGGTGCCTGCTGAGATCATCATGGCCCTTCCTCTGGGCAGGCAAGGCAGGGCAGGCAAGTTGCAGCAATGAAAAGAGGCTCCCGTGCTGCGGGACGCCTTGCTGATACTTATGGTGTTCCGGCGCCTGCTGAGATTGTCGTGGCCCTTCCTCTGGACTGGCAAGGCACTGCAGGCAAGTTTGCAGCGATAAAAAGAGGCTCCCGTGCTGCGGGACGCCTTGCTGATACTTATGGTGCTCCGGCGCCAGTTGAGATTGTCATGGCCCCTCCTCTGGGCAGGGCAGGCAAGTTTGCTGCGATGAAAAGAGAGCATGCCATTATGATTGGAACCAAATGTTTTATTTCTTGTGCTTATGGCTCCTAAAAGAAATGAACGTTGCTTTCATGTTATTTACCAAATCCGAAGAGCAGGAAGAAGAATTGCAAGGCTCAAAGTCTACCTAGAGTTCAAGTTGTTTTCTAGCTTTTGCGGCATTGTGCAAAAGTCTGCCGAAGAATATCATTGCTGCCTTCTCCTCGTATGCTTCAGTTTACATGAGAAAAAAAAATCACCTTAGTCTTTTTGCCTGGCTCAAAGTAGTGGTAAATATAGAAGCTAGAAGTCCAGCATATTTGCTAGGTAACTTAAATAAATATAAGTATTTCTGCAGCACAATTCTCCCTAGGCACTGACTATTGCTGTACCCGTATGGCCCAAACAAGTTGTGTTATGATAATAACATAATGTAAGAAGTTTTTGATACTAATAATGTCAAACCATGGGAAAAAGTCAAAAGCAAACATGTACATTTTCAGTTATATGCACAAGTTAAAAGAAGTCTGACACGCTTGTGAATCAAAATAGAGCATTGGAATGTTTACTCTAACCAAAGATGGAGTTTTGCTTCACGTATCCTAAAAAAAATAATAGGTGGATACCTTTTAATTTTTAAACCTGCAATATAAGTACCACCGCATGCATGCGAGCTGTTTGTTGCATATAGAGCTCCCTTAGTTCCCTTACAAAGAAATGTTAGTTATGTTTTTTTCGTAAAATAAGTTAAAGTGTCTTTACAGCTGCCTTAAACAGAAAACAGACAAATATTAAGGGGCAGAGCCAGAAAACAAGGCCAAATCATGGCTTCCCTGCTTAAATTATGTGCTCTTGGGCTACGTGGCTAAAAGACATTAACATTAAACAAAGCCACTAGCTCTTGCATCGCCGAGACCAATTGGCTTTGCCAATGCTTGTTTTAATTGGTATGGTCGTCTGATGAATGTGACTAGCAATATAAAACTGTGTCCATGAAAATGTTGGTTGTAACTTGATGACTGGGTAGGTTTCCGAGCATTGGCCTCTGTATCCAGGCACACCTGTCCCCTGCCTGCTTATTAGAAGCTGTGTCTATGGAAAACTACCATTACAACGTAGGCATTACATCAAAATGCCATTTCAAGTAAGCCATTACATCGCATATGCTATTACAATGCATGCCATTACAACGCATGCTATTACAACACAGAAGGCATTAGAGCGCAATTTTAGGTAAGTTGTATAAGTAGGTTATGTTTTTGATTATTTTTGTTATTTTTCTTTTTGTTTGGTTAAATTTAATGTATTTAAAGATATAGGGGCCGATTACGATGCGGCGCGGAAAGGCTTCGACTGTTGGTCGGAGCCTTCCCGGGCCGCATCTCGGTTTTTGACTATTTTTGTAATTTTTTTTTGTTTTGTTAAATTTAATGTATTTAAAGATTTAGGGGCCGATTATGATGTGACAGTCGGAGCCTTTCCAGGCCATATCGCGGTTTAATTTCCAAGCGCTGCATTACAATGGTGGCGGTCAGAAATTAAACTGGCCGGTCATTATGGCTGGCTTCCAATGGGCTCCCGTCGGCCAGTCGGAGGCCGGCCCGTAAACCCAAAGGACGGTCTTTCCGCCCTTGGAATTACAATGCTCGGTCTCAGGCAGGCTTTCCATGTTGGGCCTGTCGGAGAGCGAGTATGGGGGCCCGTAGCAGGGCCCCCTGGCCCCTGCCGCCTCCGGTTGAGGTGCCTGCCACGGGGTGCAGGGGTCAACACCACCTCCCATTTTCCTATGGAAGCATGTGCTACGGCCGGTTTATGGGCGTATATATGCTCCCATAAGAAAATGGGCGGTCCCAGTTCCGACATCGTAATAGACCCCTTAATATTAATATTATTAATAAAATAAATATTTTAAAAAATACTGTTGACGGTGTAACACCTACTCTCTGGCACAGGATGTGTGGGAAATAGGGGGTTTGGGTGGGGAGTGAAGTGATACCCAGGCATACATTTTAATACCTGGGCATTATTTTTTCAAAACAATTTATTAAAAAATGAATTCACTATTCTTAAGGATGTAACATGCACCCTGTGGCATGGGATGTGTGGGAAATAGGGGTTTTGGGTGGGGGTATTAATACCCAGGTATAAATTTAAATACCCAGGTATTAATGTTTTGCATCTTAATATTTTAATATTATAGAAAAATTGTAATCAATATTCTTGAGGGGGTTACATCCACCCTCTGGCACGGGATCTGAGGGAATAGGGGTTTTGGATGGGGAAGTGTGATATGACCTGGGTTGTAAAAATAATACCTGGGTATTAAGTTATTTCAATTTTTTATATTAAATTTCAATTTTTAAAAACAATTAAATGCAATACTTAAGAGGGTGTAATACTCACCCCTCTGGCACACTACATTAGGGAAATAGGGGTTCAGGATGGAGGAGTGTATTAATACCCGGGTATTTATTTTAATACCTAGGTATTAATGTATTGTAATTTTTTATATTCATTTTAATATTGTGAAAAAAACTTAAAAACAATACTCCTGAGGTTGTAACATCCACCCTCTGGCACGGGATATGAGGTAAATAGGGGTTTGGGTGGGAGAGTGTATTAATACCCAGGTATTCATTTTAAAGCCTGGGTATTAAAATATTGTAATTTTTTTAATTAATTTTAATAATTTAAAAATAATCAAACGCAATACTTATGCGGGTGTAATACTCACCCTTTGGCAAGGGATGTTTTGGAAAAGGGAGTTTTGGGTGGGGGTGTGTACTAATACCTACGTATTTATTTTAATACCTGGGCATTAATTTATTGTAATTTTTATATACATTTTAATATTGTGATTAAAATGGAAAGCAATAGTCTTGAGGGTGTAAGATCCACCCTCTGGCACGGGATGTTCGGGCAATAGGGGTTTTGGGTGGGGAAGTGTATTTAAACCCAGGTATTAATTGTAAAACCTAGGTATTTATTTATTTGAATTATTAATATTAATTTATATTATTTAAAAACAGGTAAAAGTAATGCTCTTGAGTGTGTAATACTTACCCTTTGGCAAGGGATGTTGGGGAAATAGGGGTTTTGGGTGAGGGAGTGTATTAATACCCAGGTATTCCTTTTAGTACCTTGGTATTAATTTTAAATAATTTAAAAAGCATTAGGAAAACACATTAAAAATAGTTAACAAGGAGATATGTACATTCAAACAATTTTTTTAAATGAAGAGTAAAAATTAAACACACATTTAAAAGTTAACCAGTGTTTATATTTATTGAAATAAATTTGTAGAACACATAAAACATAAATATAAAAAGATATATTTATTTAAAAAACCTGACAGTGGTTTCAAAATATGTAAAAAAATTCTAAAAATAGGTTACAGTATATATTATAGCCTTATAGCCTGCCGTAGCGGGCTATACCGGCTATTAAAGGCCCACTCCATCGTTAAAGGCCCGAGCCCAACGCGAGGGCCTTTAACAAGGGAGCAGGACTTTAATAGCCGGTATAGCCCTGCTACAAAGGGCTATAAGGCTATTAGAACATTCTGCCACTAGAGGGCAGAATGTTCTAACAAATAAAACAAAGGCCTCTCGAGCCTGAGGGGATTGAAATCCCCTCGGGCTCCGGAGGCCTTTGTTCAAAAACATTGTAATGTTGCTCTGCAGGCCTTTACCGGCCCGTAGAAGAACGGAGCACTCCATTGTATTCAATGGAGTGCTGCACATTCCAATGTTCTAATATTTTATAAATATAAATTCTTTATCAAAATAATGTAATAAAATTTTTGAACCCTTTTTTAACAGTGCTTTCCCACGCTATTCCACTGAAGTCAATAGGAGAAATTGTTATTTTTTCTTTTCTACTTTCAGAGTTGACTTATGCGGTTGTGCTTCTGTTTCTACAGTCAGTGGAGCGTCGCGATCAAGATTGTAAGCAAGGAAGAGCTGTGGTCAGGTAAGACAAATCCAATTTATTAAACAGAGATTGTGGGTGGCATACTTTATTGTAAGGGGAGAGGAGGGAGGTAGTTAGATGCATGTTAGTACTAAGATGTATCTTTTGCATGTTATAACCACCATTTTAATTTCTATGCAGGTAGCGGTTCTAGACCCACATTGGGATGATTGCTTTTTTTTGCACATTTAGTTAAAAAAAAATAAGTGTAAAGAAAGATTAGGGTTTCTTTTAAACAAAAGCGAAAAAAGCAATATATATATATATTTTTTTTCATGACGTGTTTTTTTTAACATAGTATACCATACTCAAAGCACTGACATCACGTGGAAGTTTGGACAAGATGGATGCCTGGGATCGCCTATTGGATTTTGTGTACATTCGGTATTTTGTTTTGTGGATTTTTGGTCTATGCTGGATTTTTGGAGCATAAGAAAGTTTTGTCTTCTGGATTTTGCAAATTGTTTCCAAGAATATGGATGGATTTAAATTGTATGTACAGTGGATAGCATTGATGGATTTGTTTTTGTGTTTTTTGCCAAAAACCACTACTTTTTCTGGGGTCTTTTTGGGATTGTTTTTATTTAGATTACCCAGTAAATTTTCCAGAAATGATTTGATCGGAAAATATGGCTTTGCCAATCTGTGTCTCCTTTGATAGTTTACAACTGGTCATGTATTCCTTTATGGATTTGAAACTTTTTATCGTTGGAGTGCAGAAGACTCATGGTGAAGGGTGGTTGTTTACGAATCACCAAGAGTTGAAGAAAGAAGACAACTCCAAGTAAGAACTATGACATTCTTTTAATTTAGAAAAATAATTTGAAAAATGGCAATACATTTTTTTTAAACATTACAAAACAGGCAAGTATGATAGTGTTAGTTAGAAATGTAGTATGTGTGCAATATTGTCTAGGTGGTCTGAAAACTGTTGAATTTGTCCCAATAGTAGCTCTGACATTTCTTTTGGTATTTTGGAAATTGATTGTTCTATTCTCATTCCTTGGAAAATTAGCTTCTTCCTCAAAATTTTCAGGAGATGCAAAAAATTTGGATGAGGTTTTCCTATTGATTTGTAGAATGAGTTGTGCCATCCATATATGGCATTATTAGTCTTTACACCTCCCTCTAAGCAGGTCGTGTAACAGTTCCACCACTACACAGGAAACCTTGGATTCCTGCTGCGAACCGACCTGCCTAGATGGCCAATCTATGTGTCCTCAAAGTAATTTAGTAAGGGTGCTAATTTGTCTTAGTTTGTTTAAAATACTCAGATTCGGTAATTGATGTGTAGTATTCATCCGCACTGTTAGGAGGTACAAAGCATAAAGCAGTTAGTTTCTCTAACTCATACTCCAGTTTACTGTCTGAAATATAATCCTCAACTAAGGATGTTTTTTGAAGTTTTCTCCATTAGGCCTGTAAAAAGTGAAAAATAAATCCTTGAATTTGGGTATTGGGATACATTTTCATTATGGTGTTAATCATGGGTAATTCAAAATCAATTATAAATTTTCTTGGACTTCTATTGAGTGTTATAGGTTTTACCACTGTTAACCCTGTCCGTGCCATGGCCGTAATGGCTACATCCTCAGCAGCAGTTCTGCTGTGCCCATTACGTCCTGACACTGGCCCAGGAGGAAGCACTGGCACTCACTCCGTGTGCCGCCCACCTACATGCCCCCACTGGAAATAGCAGCCAAAGCGCTTCTGCTGCCATCCCCAAACCCCTCCTCCCTGGGGAATGTGACGACGTCGGCACGCGATGATCATAGGCTGCCGGGTACGCGCTGGAAGCCAATTGCTTCCAGCGCTTCCAGACAGAGTATGGATTTTGGCTCAGTCCTTCTCTCGGAGAGGGTTTGTTTGGGAAAAACAGGCACAGGGAGAAGGAAAGAGCTCTTCCTTTACCCCTGTGACTGTTTTGAATGGATTCATGCACAATCTCGGGTGAGGTCTGAGATTGTGGAGCAGCAATCCATCTACTGGACCACGAGGGATGTTTCTTTTTGTTGTTGGGGGAGCCACCATTTAGGCAAGGGTCGCTCCTCTGAGGGCATGTGTAGCCGTGTTTCCCACTACGCGCCAGGGATTAAAATTTTGTGCATTTTGGGAGTGACCACTTGGGCAAGGGTCGTTCCCCAGGGGGCAATTTGCTTTTTCTGTGTTTCAGCCACCCCCTGGCGCTAGATCGGCCGTTTTTCGGCCGATCTAGCCCCCGGGTGAGGGTGGGGGGGTCAAAACCCACTGGAAGTCAGGGATTAATTGTTTTTATAATTACAGGAAGTGATCCCTTGGGCGATCCCCTTTCGGGGATGAATGTTTCTGCCCCCCCTAGGAGCAATTCAGCCTTATACTTTTAGTCCCATCTGCTCCATGGGAAGAAGCCACTAGACCATCAGGGATTTTTTTGCATATGGTGTAAAAAGATTTGGGGAGTGGCCCAATGGGCAAGGGTCACTTCCGATTTGCGGGTGAATGTTTTGGTCATTTTTGCCCTCTTTAGTAGCAGATTGGCCTTCTATTTTTAGGCCCATCTGCTCCCAAGGGGCGCAGGAGCCACTAGACCACCTGGGATTTTATTGTATATGCTGCAAAATGTATTGGGAAGTGGCCCCTTGGGCAAGGGTCACTCCACTTTTGGAGTTGAATGTTTTGGTCATTTCTGACCCCCTTAGGGGCAGATTGGCCTTATATTTTAGTCCCATCTGCTCCTAAGGAGGGGCAGAAGCCACTAGACCACCAGGTATTTTATTGTTTACAGCACAAAATGCTTGGGGAGTGCCCCCTTGGGCACGGGTTGCTCCCCTTTTGGAGTGGAGTGACCCTTGGGCAAGGGTCACTCCACTTTTGGGGTTAAATTATTTGGTCATTTCTGACCCCCTTAGGGGCAGATTGGCCTTATATTTTAGTCCCATCTGCTCCCAAGGGGGAGCAGAAGCCACTAGACCACCAGGGATTTTATTGTTTACAGCACAAAATGGGCAAGGTTTGCTCCCCTTTTGGGGGTAAATATTTCGGCTGTTTCTGCCCCCAAGGAGGGCGGATAGGCCTTGGATGTTTAGGCCCATGTGCCCCCAAGGGGGGCAGAAGCCAATAGACCACCAGGGAAAGTTTGTGTGTGAAATGCAGTTCGGCTTTTGGTCTGCGTGTTTTGCCATCATTTGCGATCGTAATGTTTTTTTTTCTCATTTTCATTTTAGTGCAAAGCTTTTGTTTTACTTTGGTGTAACTTGTGCTTGCAGTTTCGGCACTGGTCGAGCTGCAATTTGTGTAGTTGCAAGTGTTTGGTAAGGAAACTTTTTTATATATTGTTTACTCCAAATGAGTATCAATGAACTGCATGAATGTGTTTTTGAGAAATGTTGTAATAATAGCAGCCTATTTAGCTTATTTTTGAATGTGTGTTACATTTCCCTTGTATTTGTGCACAATGTGTATTGTGTTGCCTGTTGTGTAATTTTCTTTTCTATTGGGATATTGTTGGTGCTTGCGGTGTCTGTGCAGAGTATGTGCTGGTGAGTCTAGCGGTCTCTGGCAAGTGAGTGGCATTGTTTTACAGTATACAGGTCTTTGTTTGCTTTGTATTGATTGACTTTACCTTGCAACTGGTATATGCCTGTAGTTTTTCTTTTTGTTTTATAAATCCGCACTTGGTTTTCTTACTTTTTTTTAGTGTTGGGTACTACTGATGAGGTTGCAAGGCTTCCCATTGGAAGTGCTGGACTCTGGGTTGACCCAAACATGGTGCAGCCGGTGTAGCCTGTCTTTAGTGGTGTTGCAGGGTATAGAGTGAATTGTGACATTTTTTGCCTATAATTTTCAGTTGTTTCTGAATGATGTATTTTTGGATGAGATTGTTGAGCAGCCTAAACTGAACAGTATTTGAGGGACAACCATGCCAGACTTAAGTCCCACTCTAGAGCTACTCAGTGGACTCCCACAAATCTGGATGAGTTGAAGAAGTTCCTAGGTTTAACTTTTTTGATAGGCCTGATAAGGAAGCCATCACTGTCTTCATATTGGTCTACTAATCCCTTGATGGCAACGGCTATATTTCCTGCAACCATGAGTCATAATCAGTATTTGCTTCTTCTTCGTATGTTGCATTTTGTTGATAATGATTTAGCGTTCCCACAAGATCACCCTGATTGTGACCATCTTTTTAAGGTTTGGCCTATCCTTGATCACTTGGTAGATCGATTTTCAGAGATCTATGTGTCAGGTAAAGAAATTGCTGTGGATGAGTCTTTGGTCCTGTTCAAGGGCCAATTGGTTTTTAGGCTGTACATTCCTAGGAAGAGGGCACGTTATGGAATTAAGATGTATATGCTGTCTGAGAGTAGTACTGGATATGTCTATAATTTCAGGGTCCACACCAGTAGGGATTCCAATATTGACGCCCCCTGGTTGTCCGTCCACTTTTGGAGTTACAGAGAAAATTGTGTGGGAACTTGGTAGAGGACTTTTTAACAAAGGTCACCATTTATACATAGATAACGTTTACACTGGTGTGCCATTGTTCAGGGAATTGTTCAAAGTGGACACTGTTGCTTGTGGTGCAAATTTTACCCCAAATAGCTTGATTGTAAAAAAACCTTTGAAGGGATAGTGCAGTGCCTTACGTAGCGATGAACTACTGGCTCTGAAATTGTATGACAGGAGCGATGTCTATATGCTGACTACCATCCATGATGAAAGTACTTGACCTGTGACTGTTTGGGGTCAGGTTGCTGAAGTGTACAAACCTGTGTGCATTTTAGACTACAATAAGCACATGGGTGGTGTAGGCCGAATAGATCAGAGGTTGGAACCTTACACTGCTGTTCGTGAGGTGCACGTTTGGTATAAGAAGTTGGCTATCCATTTATTCCATTTAGCAACCTCCAATGTTTTTGTTGTATTTAATGGTTGTTCTCCAGAGTCAAATATGACATTATTCAGTTTCAGTAGTCTCTGATGGGCAGCCTTGTTGTAGTGGAACAGGCAAGAATTCCTAGAGAAGCAGTGGTGGAGGATGTGGCTCGGTTGAAAGATCACCACTTTCCTGATCACATTCTTCCCACGGTCAAAAAAACCGTTCCCACTAAGAAATATAGAGTCTGTGCCCAAAAGGCATCTGGAGGGAAAGTCGTACGTATTGCCACAATTGTCCTTCTAATCCTGGGCTGTGTGTGCCCACATAGTTTAAATTATACCACACCAAGCTGACTTTTTGGTTGCAACCATGAGCGTAAAAGTAAACTGACTGGTCTGTATCGTTTTATATTTTTGGTTCAGAGCTCATGGTTGGCATTAGTGTGATGTATTTAGTTAGAGCTGTTGTGTTTGGAGCTATAGTTTTGTATCTAGTGCCAATTGGTTTGTGTTTTCTTTTTTGTATAAAAACTTTGATAGTAGTGTGCGTGGACTGGCGCTTGGTGGGTGGTGTATGAGGACTGGCGTTTGGCTGGCGGTTTGCATGGACTGGAGTTTGGCTGGCGATGTGCATGGGCTGGTGCTTGGCTAGTGGTATGCGTGGACTGGCGCTTGGCTGGTGGTGTGCGTGGACTGACGCTTGGCTGGCGGTGTGCGTGGACTGGCGGCATGCGTGGACTAGTGCTTGGCTGGTGGTGGGTGTGGACTGGCGCTTGGCTGGTGGTGTGTGTGGACTGGTGTTTGGCTGGCAGTGTGTGAGTAGTGACTTGCTGCTGGTCACTACACATCCTGCTAGCCAAACGCCAGTGCACACACTCCATCAACCGCCAGCTGGTGTGATTGCTGTGTCAGTCATGTGGCCGTATGAACGTGATTGGCCCTTGAACAAATCTAACCAGTATGTATTTGTGCTTGAGGAATAGTTGGCTGTGAAGTAATATTTGTCTTTTCTGTCTTTCTCTGCCAAGGTGTACATTGTCCTTTGGGAAAAATATACCAACTCTAGATATTTACATAAACTAAAAACCCAGGGGAGTACAGGGCGGTGTCCCTCTCGTGGATCCCAACAATTACCCAAAATGCCCTGCAAACCTCAAACTGTGAGTACAGTCACACATTTTGCTTGCATTACTGTGCCGTATTCTTCCACAATCAGAAAGAAACCACAGATTTCCTACCACCCAGTGTTTCTCCTAGGTCTCCTGATAAAAATGCTACCTCACTTGTGTGGGTTGGCCAAGTGCCGGCGACAGGAAAGGGCCATAAAGTATGGTGGAGGCATCAAATATTTTCAATCACAAAACAAATTGGTTTTGCAAGGGGGTTACCTGCGTTTGTGGTCTGGAGCTCAGCGGCCATGTTGGGAAACCTACAAAACCCAGATATTTCTGATAACTAGATACCGGTGGGAGTCCAGGGAGGTGTGGCTTGATTCAATCTCCCAATATTAATCAAATCAATCAAATCAAGCTTTATTCGATTACTTGCAAACAAGAATCATAAAAGCATATGAAATTTACAAACACATTTTAAAAACATCATTCATTTCGCAAACCTACTTGTATGATCATATTTAAAATCCAGATAAATTGATTTTGTCCGACATCATAATCACATAACTTAGACTCAATAAAAATATTGCTCATATCAAAACAGTTTTCCTACATTTTAAAACATTTCTTAAAAACTCTATAATAGTAGCAATAACAAATTCATTTTCTAAAAATTGTAAGGCCAGAAATGCGGGACGACATTGTTTAAGACGAAGGGTTCTAAGTATCGGTAAAATCCATTTTTTCTCTGCGTGGAATAAAATTTACAAAAGAGCAATGCATGTAGTGTCGACTGTGAGGATATATCGTCACACGGACATTTACTCAGCGTTTTAGGACAATCATTCTGTTCTGGGAAACTGATTATTCTGTGTATAAGATTTAGTCTGAAGGGCGTTAACAAATATCTATCATAGTCCTTTATAATGATCCGCAAATAAGGCTGAATAGTGAAGGTGATCAACGTAAGTTGATGCACCTGCACAGTTGTTTTAGTCATGATTGTACAAATTCTAGCTTCTTCTAATAAACTCATGCAACTATCTTTAAGATCTTTTCTAGTTACAGTACTGAGGGTACTAAGATCATCATAATATTCCGGATGTCCGAGATTACAGGCAAATTGTTTTATATAGTTCAGCCACTTTATATGCTTCACCCCATCTAGCTTACAACAGTCCCCCATAACTTGGCGATTGAATAAAGTTTCTTCTGTGGTCCATATCCTGTGCCAAAGAAGAACTGGCTGAATTTTTATAATGTCCGACAAATATGGCATGCCTAACTCTGTGTGGCAAATGTGTGTAGAAGTACTAGG
This sequence comes from Calotriton arnoldi, assembly GCA_963921515.1. Taxonomy (NCBI): domain Eukaryota; kingdom Metazoa; phylum Chordata; class Amphibia; order Caudata; family Salamandridae; genus Calotriton; species Calotriton arnoldi. The sequence continues at coordinate 1,411,738 of CAWUFW010004708.1, forward strand.
TGGAACGGCCAGCAAAAACCTAAGAAAAGAGTTCTCAGCCACCTGCAAAGGGTTGATGTCGGCATGGCCCCAAACACCAGCGCCGTAGGTAGCTACCGAAACGCAATATTTTCTTACCCAGAATCCCCTGCAAACCTCAAATTTAGCTAAAAGAATTACATTTTCCTCACATTTCTGTGTGAGAAAGTTGTGGGATTGTAATATCCTACCACCCAGCGTTCCCCCAGGTCTCCTGATAAAAATGGTACCTCACTTGTGTGGGTGGGCCAAGTGCCTGTGACAGGGAAGGGCCCAAAATATATTGTGTAGGCGTCAACAATTATCGATCACAAAGCAAGCTGGTTCACCTTCATTTTTGGGCTCGGCGACCATGTAGGGAAACCTACAAAACCAAACATTTCTGAAAACTAGACACCAGGGGGAGTCCAGGGAGGGCTGGAATTTGTGGCTCTCCAAATGTTTTCTTACCCAGAATCCCCTGCAAACCTCAAAAGTTGCTAAACAAAACTCACATTTTCCTCACATTTTTCAGTGTGGGATCACAAAAAAAAGAAAAATTCCTACCACCCAGCATTTCCCTCAGTCTTCTGAGTGAAATGATAGCTCACTTGTGTGGGTGGGAGGAGGGCCTGCAGCTGGGAAAGGTCCAAAACATAGAGTTTGAGGGGATAGCACAGCGAGCTCTGAGTGCTATATTTTTGTTTATATAAGTTTTTAGGTTAACTTTGCATTGGACACCCACACAAGTGAGGTATCATTTTACTCGAGAGACTAAGGGGAAAGGTGGGTAGTAGGAAATGTGTGCCGGCACAGTGATCCCATACAGAAATGTGAGTAAATTGTGAGGTTTTTACTCAAATTTGAGGTTCACAGGGGATTTTGGGTAAGAAAACGCTGGGGGATCCATGCAAGCCACAACTCCCTGGACACCCCCGGGTGTCTAGTTTTCAGAAATTTCTGGGTTTGGTAGGTTTCCTTACATGGTCACCGAGCCGGGGACCAAAAACGCAGGTGACCCCCTTGCAAAACCCAGTAGTTTTGTGATTGCTATTTTTGATACATCCACAATATATTTTGGGCCCTTCCACGTCACTGGCCCACCCACCCACACACGTGAGGCACCATTTTAATCAAGAGACCTGGGGGAACGCTGGGTGGTAGAAAATTTGTATTAGCCCAATGATCCCACAACTTCCCACACAGATATGTAGAGAAAATATGATTTTTTTTTAGCAAAATTGGAGGTTTGCAAGGGATTATGGGTAAGAAAACGTTGGGTGATCCACGCAAGCCCTGGACTCCCTCAGATGTCTAGTTTAGAAGTGTCTGGGTTTGGTAGGTTTCCCTATATGGCCGCTAAGCCTGGGACCTAAAACACAGGTGAACCCCTTGCAAAACCAGGTCATTTTGAGATCAATAATTTTTAAGTCTCCACAGTACGTTTTGGGCCGTTTCCTGTCGTGGGCACTAGGCATACCCGTACAATTGTGAGGTTTGCAAGCTATTCTGGGTAACAGAACCTGGCGAGAGCCACACACGTCACCCCCTCCTGGATTCCCCTTAGTGTCTAGTTTTTAAAAATGTACAGGTTTGCTAGGTTTCTCTAAGTGTCGGCTGTTCTAGGGCCCAAAATCCACAGCTAGGCACATTGCAAAAAAGGGTCAGATTTCTGTGAAAAAATGAGATGTGTCCACGTTGTGTTTTGGGCTATTTCCTGTCCCAGGCACTAGGCCTACCCACACAAGTGTGGTACCATTTTTATTGGGAGACTTGGAGGACTGCTGAGTGGGTGGAAGTTTGTGGCTCCCCATAGATTCCAGAACTCTCCATCACAGAAACGTGAGGAAAATGTGTTTTTATTGTTACAAATTGTGAGGTTTGCAAGGTATTCTGGGGGTGAGAGCCACACACATCACCCCATCCTGGATTTCCCATAGTGCCTAGTTTTAAAAAATGTTCAGGGTTGCTAGGTTTCCCTAGGTGACCGCTGAGCTAGGGCCAAAAAATCTACAGCTAGGCACATTGCAAAAAAAGGTAATTTTTCTGTGGAAAAAGGTGGTGTCCATGTTGCGTTTTGGGCCGTTTCCTGTCATGGGCACTAGGCCTGCCCACACAAGTGAGGAACCATTTTTATCAGGAGACATGAGGGAATGCTAGATGGGCAGAAGTTTGTGCTCCCAGCAAATCCCAGAACTTTCCGTCACAGAAATGTAAAGAAAATTAGTTTTTTTGACAAATCTTGAGGTTTGCAAGGGATTCTGGGTAACAGAACCTGGTAAGAGCCACACAAGTCACCCCATTTTGGATTTCCCTTGGTGTCTAGTTTTCAAAAATGTATAGGTTTGCTAAATGTTTCCTAGGTGACGTTTGAGCTAGGGCCCAAAATCCATAGCTAGCACATTACAAAAAAGTGTCAGTTTTCTGTGGAAAAATGTGATGTGTACACGTTGTGTTTTGGGCCATTTCCTGTCATGGGCACTAGGCCTACCCACACAAGTGAGGTACCATTTTTATTGGGAGACTTAGGAAAATGCTGGGTGGGCAGCAGTTTGTGGCTCCTTGCGGAGTCCAGAACTTTCTGTCACAGAAACGCAATGAAAATGCATTTTTCTGACACATTTTGAGGTTTGCAAGGCATTCTGGGTAACAGAACCTGGCGAGAGCCAAACAAGCTAACCCATCTTGGATTCCCCTTGGTGTCTCGTTTTTAAAAATGTACAGGTTTGCTAGGTTTCCCGAGCTGCCAACTGTGCTAGGCCCAAAAAAATTGAACATTGCAAAAAAATGGTCAGTTTTCTGTGAAAAATGTTATGTGTACATGTTGTGTTTTGGGCCCTTTCCTGTCGCGGGCGCTAGGCCTACTGACTCAAGTGAGGTACCATTTTTATCAGGAGACTTGGGGGAATGGTGGATGGGTGGAGGTTTGTGGCTCCCTGCAGATTCCAGAACTTTCCATCACAAAAATGGGAGGAAAATGTGTTTTTTAACAAATTTGAAGGTTTGAAAGGGTTTCTGGGTAACAGAACCTGGTGAGAGCCACATAAGTCACCCTATCTTGGATTCCCCTTGATGTCTAGTTTTCAAAAATGTATAGGTTTGCAAACATTTTCCTAGGTGACGGCTGAGCTAGAGCCCAAAATCCAAAGCTAGGCACATTGCAAAAAAGGGTCTGTTTTCTGTGGGAAATGGTGATCTGTCCACATTAAATTTTGGGCCATTTCCTGTTGCGGGCACTAGGCCTAACTACACCAGTGAGGTGCCATTTTTATTAGGACACTTGGGGGAATGCTGGATGGGTGGAGCTTTGTGGCTCTCTGCAGATTCCAGAACTTTCCATCACAAAAATGGGAGGAAAATTTGTTTTTTGAAAAATGTTGAGGTTTGCAAGGGACTCTGGGTAACAGAACCTGGTGAGAGCGACACAAGCCACCTCATTTTGGATTTCCCTTGGTGTCTAGTTATCAAAAATGTATAGGTTTGCTAGGTTTTCCTAGGTGCTGGCTGAGCTAGGGCCGCAAATCCACAGCTAGGCACATTGCAAAAAAAGGGTCTGTTTTCTGTGGAAAAATGTGATGTGTCCACGTTGCGTTTTGGGCCGTTTTCTGCTGCGGGCACCAAGCCTACTCACACAAGTGAGGTACCATTTTTATCGGGAGACTTGGGGGAATGCTAGATGTGTGGAAGTTTGTGGCTCCCTGCAGATTCCAGAACTTTCCATCACAGAAATATGAGGAAAATGTGTTTTTTCAACAAATTTAGAGGTTTGCAAGGGATTCTGGGTAACACAAGTCACCCCATCTTGGATTCCCCTTGCTGTCTAGGTTTAAAAAATATATAGGTTTGCTAAATGTTTCCTAGGTGACGGCTGAGCTAGGGCCCAAAATCCATAGCTAGGCACATTGCAAAAAAGGGTCAGTTTTCTGTGGAAAAATGTGATGTGTCCACGTTGTGTTTTGGGCCGTTTCCTGTCAGGTGTACTAGGCCTACCGACACAAGTGAGGTGCCATTTTTATTGGGAGACTTGGGGGGAATGCTTGATGGGTGGACGTTTATGGCTCCCTGCAGATTCCAGAACTTTCCATGAAAGAAATGTGAGGAAAATGTGTTTTTTTGACTAATTGTGAGATTTGCCAGGGATTCTAGGTAACAGAACCTGGTGAGAGCCACACACTTCACCCCATTCTGGATTCCACTTGGTGTCTAGTTTAAAAAAATGTACAGGTTGTCTAGGTTTCCCTAGGTGCTGGCTAAGCTAGGGCCTAAAATCCACAGCTAGGCACATTGCAAAAAAAGGGTCTGCTTTCTGTGGAAAAATGTGATGTGTCCACGTTACGTTTTGGGCCATTTTCTGTCGCGGGCACCAGGCCTACCCACACAAGTGAGGTACCATTTTTATCGGTAGACTTGAGGGAATGCTGGATGTGTGGAAGTTTGTGGCTCCCTGCAGATTCCAGAACTTTCCATCACAGAAATATGAGGAAAATGTGTTTTTTCAACAAATTTAGAGGTTGGCAAGGGATTCTGGGTAACACAAGTCACCCCATCTTGGATTCCCCTTGCTGTCTAGGTTTCAAAATATATATAGGTTTTCTAAAAGTTTCCTAGGTGACGGCTGAGCTAGGGCCCATAAACCATAGGTAGGCACATTGCAAAAAAGGGTCAGTTTTCTGTGGAAAAATGTGATATGTCCACGTTGTGTTTTGGGCCATTTCCTGTCACAGGCACTAGTCCTATCAACACAAGTGAGGTGCCATTTTTATTGGGAGACTTGGGGGAATGCTTGATGGGTGGACGTTTGTGGCTCCCTGCAGATTCCAGAACTTTCCATCAAAGAAATGTGTGGAAAATGTGTTTTTTGACAAATTGTGAGGTTTGCAAGGGATTCTGGATAACAGAACCTGGTGAGAGCCACACACATCACCCCATCCTGGATTCCACTTGGTGTCTAGTTTTAAAAAATGTACAGTTTTTTAGGTTTCCCCAGGTGCGGGCTAAGCTAGGGCCTAAAATCCTCAGTTAGGCACATTGCAAATAAAGGGTCTGTTTTCTGTGGAAAAATGTGATGTGTCCACGTTTCGTTTTGGGCCATTTTATGACGCGGGCTCTAGGCCTACCCACTCAAGTGAGGTACCATTTTTATCGGTAGACTTGAGGGAATGCTGGATGTGTGGAAGTTTGTGGCTCCCTGCAGATTCCAGAACTTTCCGCCACAGAAATATGAGGAAAGCGCTTTTTTGAAAAATTTTGAGGTTTGCAAAGGATTCTGGGTAACATAACCTGGTAATAGACACACATATCACCCCTTCCTGGATGCCCCTTGGTGTCTAGTGTTCAAAAATGTACCGGTTTGCTAAGTCTCCCTAGCTGTCAGCGGAGCTAGGGCCCAAAATCCACAGCTAGGCACATTGCAAAAAAAGGGTCAGTTTTCTGTGGAAAAATGTGATGTGTCCACATTGCGTTTTGGCCGTTGCCTGTCGCAGGCACTAGGCCTACTCACACAAGTGAGGTACCATTTTTATTAGGAGACTTGCTGGAATGCTGGGTGGGTGGACGTTTGTGGCTCTCCACAGAATCAAGAACTTTCCATCAGAAAAATGTGAGGAAAATTTGGGTTTTTCTATAATCTTTGAGCTATGCAAGGGATTCTGGGTAACAAAACCTGGTGAAGCCGCACAAGTCACCCCATCCTGGATTTCCCTTGGTGTCTAGATTGAAAAAATGTGCAGGTTTGTTAGCTTTCCCTAGGTGCTGGCTGAGCTAGGGCTCAAAATCCACAGCTAGTCACATTGCAAAAAAAGGTCACTTTTCAGTGGAAAAATGTGATGTGTCCATGTTGTGTTTTGACCCATTTCCTGTTGTGGGCACTAGGCCTACCAACACAAGTCAGGTACTGTTTTTGTAGGGAGACTTAGGGGAATACATAATAGTAGAACAAGCGTTATTACCAGTTGTCTTTCTATGGATTTCTGTCTTCCGAATGTAAGACAGTGTGTAAAAAAGAAGACATTTTGAAAAATGCCCTCCAATTCACATTCTACTATGGCTACCCACAAATTCTGAAATGTGCAAATAACCACTGCTTCTAAACTCCATATCTTGTTCCCATTGCAGAAATTTATAGGTGTCCTTGCTACCTATTTTTCACTCTTTATATTTTACCAAATTAATTGCTGTATACCCGGTACACAATGAAAAAACATTGCAAAGTGCAGCTCAGTGTTAGGCTCTGGGTATCTTGGGTTCTTGGTGAACCTACAAGCCCTATATATCCTCGCAACCAGAAGTGTCCTGCGTACGTCACGGTATATTGTGTTAAAAAATGTTGTTTAGTTAGAAGAAGTTACAGGTGAAAATGTAGGCTCAAATGGCTGATTTTTCAACTCAATTTAGATATTGTTTTATTTCAACTGTTACTTTCTATAGGAAAACCTTGAAGGATCTACACAAATCCCCCTTATTACATTCATAATTGTATATACTTTCCAGAAATGTATAGCTTCTCCGGGATCCATTATTAGTTTCACACCCATTTCTACCACTAACTGGAAGGAGGTTGAAACCACAAACAAATTGGGAAAATAGGGTATGTCCCAGTAAAATGTTAAAACTGTGTAGAAAATGTTGGTTTTCTGACAAAAGTCTGCCTGTTCCTGAATGCTGGGAAGATGGTCATTATAGCACTAAAAACCCTTTGTGGATACCATTTGCAGGGAAGAAAACAGATGCTTTCCTCTGTAGAACTTTTTTCCTATTTTTCCCAAAATGCTCCAAATTTTGCTGTATTTTGCCTAATTTCTCAATCCCCTCCAGCGGAATCAACAAACCCTGGAATCCTCAGGATGTTGGAATAAAAGGACGCAAATTTGGTGGGGATACCTTATGTGAACAAAATGTTATGGGAGCCTAAGCGCGAACTACCCAAATAGCCCAAAAAAGGCAATGCACGGGAGGGAAAATGCCTGGCAGTGAAGGAGTTAAAAATTCAGTGTATGTTTAGGTTTGCCTATCAGGGAGTAAACTGTACACTAAAGGAACTGTAGTGTTATTAATTGTGGCATGAATAGTGTATATTTGGGTGAATGGATGAGGTATGGATTTTAAGGCCCCATCCATCATCCAACTATCACTAGTTTTTAATTTTACAAGGTTAGGGATGTGCTAAAGATTAGTATCCTTTTCTGAGGATTTTTGCTGTCATGTAAAAGAAAGGTTTTGTTAGTAAAGGTTACAGTCAGTTCACAAGGAATCTTAATATCAGAGTATGTTTGGGGTGTTACAAGTTCAGTGTTACTTGCCTGTTTTGTTCTTTGAATAATTCTGAGTAGGTTAGGAAGTGTGGGTATACAACTTGCTACATGCATAGGAATGTATTGGGAAACCTCCCTCAAAACTGCGCCACAGGGTTAATTGGAGGTGGATGCAAGTTCTTTCATTTAATTTATGTTTTCTCTAACCTTGACCTCCATTGCAGAGGCAGAGTGGTTATGCTCTGTGGTCCTTTCAACAGTGTCACCAAGAGTATCCGCTCTGCCTGTGCAATGGGACAAGTAATACTGCACACACCTCCAATGACTCCTGTGCTCATCATCATCATCAAGATATCTTTATTCGGGCTATTCGCCCATAAAAGCACATAACATACATACAAATGTCTGACTAAGATTCCTGTAATATCTCATAAAATTAAATACAGATCAATTGATGTACACAAGACCTACATATAATATGCTGACTCCTAGGTTCAGTTAATCTCTCCTTACAATAAAGGTAGCCACCATACTTTAGTAATCGATTGCCTCTGTTGGACTTGATGTATGTGGCCTGTCTTCCAGTTGCCATAATATTTTGTTCTGAAAAAGGAAGACAAAAGTGGTTATGTGTTAGGGTAAATTGAAGTTTATTATTGTTTACAACCAGTAAAAAAATCTGGTTATTATTTCTTTGCCTACCTGTTGACTCTTCTAAGAACACATTGTTTATTCTATTGCTGGACTCTGATTTTGCCAAGTATGATTTTGTACTGTGGTTTGTAGTTAACGCCTGTGAAAAGAAGGACATGTATTTTATAATGTTTATTTATTTGGCTTCACCTTAGTTAGGTTCCTTTGTCTGATTGTGTGTCCTTTTGGTGGTATAGGATTATGACTTGGTTTTCTCTTTTTCGGGTATTGTTGGGTAGGCCTGAAAGGAAAAATTGACATTAACAGAGGTCTTCAAAATAATTGCTATGTAAAGAGCAGCCATTTTTTGCAAAATTGTACTTCTTTTTTTTTAAACTGATTGTTGTTTGTGATCTTTTTTTAGACATTTTACCTCTCAAGGTCTTGTGCTTGTTGATCAAGTGTTGGTGATTATGGTTTGGTGTCCAGATGATGGTTTTGCTTGTAATTTTTGGATGGCTATTTTACTAGTCCTGTGGAAAAAAGTATAATGACTGTATGTTCCATTGTACATGTATTACATTTAAAAAACCATCAACTGTCCAGCACCTTCCCTAAGGGAAGCACTCGGTGGAGTTAGATTAATAATTTTGCCCACGCCACTGACTAACACCTGCCCTGAGGCAAGGACCCAGTGGAGTTAGAATATTAATTTTGCCCCCACTACTGGCCAGCACCTTCCCAGACGCAAGCACACAGCAGACATAGAAAAGTCTTTTTACCCAGCAACACTAAAGAGCAGCCATTTTTTGCCAAATTTTACTTTCTTTTTTTTAACTGATTGCTGTTTGTGATATTTTTTGGATATTTTGCCTCAAAGACTTTTGCTTGTTGAACAAGTGCTGGTGATTATGGTTTGGAGTCCAGATGACGGTTTTGATTGTAATTTTTGGATTGCTATTTTACTAGTCCGGTGGAAAAAAGTATAATGACTGTATGTTCCACTGTAAATGCATTACATTTCAAAAACCAACAACTTTCCAGCACCGCCCCTGAGGCAACCCATGTGGAGTTAAATTAGTAATTTAACCTGAGGCAAGCACCCAGTGGGGTAACAATAATAATTTTGCCCCCACCACTGGCCAGCACCTTCCCTGAGGCAAGCACCCGGTGGAGTTAGATTAGTAATTTGCCCCCCGACCACTGACCACCACCTTCCTTTAGACAAGCACCTAATGTAGTTAGAATATTACTTTTGCCCCCACCTTTGAATAGCACCTTCCCTGAAGCAAGCACCCGACAGACATAGAATAGCATATTTACCCCGCGACACTGACCAGCACCTTCCCTGTGGTAAAAATGTTTTAAATATTTTTTAAATGTTTTTTTTGGGGGGGAAGTTCAGCATAAACTTACAGAGGTTTCTCTTCAGGTAATTTATTCAAATTTAATTGCTATATGTTTTTGACCAAAATCTGTGAATTTATTTTAAAAATAAAACTAGTTTTAGGTTTGGGGATTATTTCTGTTCTAATTAAATGTGTTTTGTGTTCAACTTTCACTTACTTCTGTCGATAGATGGCAGTGTTTGGAATCCAAACTGTCAGCTGTCTCCTCCTACTCCAGCAGTGTGTGGTCACCAGGGAAGTCAGTGTACCACTGAGCACAAAATGGTGGTTGGCTAAATTTATACATTTTTTAGGGTCTTTTGATTTTTTTAAAGAAACTATGTTTTGAAATGGATTTTTCCACGTAATTCATAACCTGAGAGAATGTATATTTATTATGTAGTGTGTAAAATGTAAAATGTGGGTCTTTACATTCCTTTTTAGAATGGCAGCCATTTTGTGTAGACCTTGGCTGTCAAGTCACAGTGGAAATAGAGGAAGGATACTCGTTTCTTTTGCATTGGAATGCTCACGCTGGTTGTGCCATTGACCGTACAGTGTTTTTACTAACATTTTCTTAACGTGTACTTCTATTAATTTACATTCCGAAATGTATTAAATTTTTTATGTTTGCGATATATCAATATTTATTTATTTAATTTATTTGTACAGTTTTCTTAGGGACTATTAAAACCTGTTTTACATAGGTTCAGTAATATGCGTTGTAAAAGCATGTGTTGTATTGGTATGCATGGTAATGTTATGGGATGTAATAATACTTTAAATGTATCCCTATTCACCTGCATTGTAATGGTATGCATTGTAAAATTATGCTTTGTAATGGGAGGTGCCTTGTAAAGTCTGCGTTGTAAAAGTATGCGTTGTAAATGGTTTGTGTTGTAACGTCATATGTTTGTGTCTAGGTACTTGGAACTGTTCTTTTATAAATGATGCTTGTGCCGGCATTTGTACTGTATTGAGGCTATGGTGCTGCAACTAAGTCTAGTGTTGGGTAGTTCAGGCTATGCTTGCGAATCTGATGCCATTTCATTTGGTGCTGTTACTGTTTGGCACTGTACATTACATAAGATGATGTGTATTTTAAAGCACTTTCAAATCTTGAGCATCTTGACATTGAATACTGGATATTTACTGGTACCAAAGTCTGTGCTATTTATTCAATCAACCTCGGAAGTATGAAAAGCGAGTGGCCCTACTCGGAGTAGAAACTGTGATAGCGAGGTCAGAGATTCCTTTTTTAGCCTTTGGCAAATGAGGCTATAAGTCAACATTTGAGGTTTTGATTTTGGCTTCAGGGCAGCACCTGCACATTTGAGGCTGTACTTGACATGGGATTGCAGTGAGCATCTAGGGGCAGGACATGGCCAGCTAATGGCTGCATCTCTCATAACTATTTGTGTGTTGGTAATTCAGTGGTGCCACTTCCTGTGAAGTTGACAAGTTCAAAGGTCATGGTCCATTACTTCCTGTTTCATCACCAGGGTCAAAGCTAATATGACATCACTTCCTGTGATGTCATCAGTAATCAGAAGGCCTGTGATACTTCCAGCATCAGTTAAAGAAGCGCTTGTTAAGGAAATAAGTTATATTAGCCGAGTAATGAGGCATTAATGGACTTGTGAAAAAAACATATTGAACTCTACGGACTGCATCGTGATGATTGCCCCCATCAGGGGTTACCAGTTATATTTTCTTTAAGGAACTCCTTTATTTATTGACATTTGTTTGTTGGTGCAGTAATAGGAGTGTTAAGTGAGAGTGAATGTAGAAATCTGCAAAGTGAAAATTCCTGAGAGATACTTTTGAAAGAAAGCTGTTGATATGGGAAACAAGCATACATCTGTTACATCGTTTTTTGCCTTTTAGAGTTTTGAGACAAAAAAGACACTAAAATAGGACAATACGATATCACCCAAAAAGTTTATATTGATGTCATTTGTACAGAAAGAGAAGTAAAGGAACAGAAGTGATGTGAAGAACTAGATTAAGCACCAAAGATTCTGCTTGGGATCATCAGAACAAACCTAACAGTGCAATTTTCATTTAGTTTATGATTCTTATATTTGAATATTTGTAATTTGTGAACAGAGAGCATCAATGTCATTCGCAATTTTGCGGGTTACAAATTCCACTGGACTACTAGGTCACAAACATGCACACAATTCTGCACACTGTAAGCGTCAGAAGGGTAAATACGGTAGGCCACTTACTGGCATTGCTCTGTGTCGGGAGGGACTTGGAGTTGAAAAGCCCTACAAAAGAAAAACGGGTGTAGGTGAATTACAACTAATGCATAAAAATGAAAGAAACAAAAACACACAAAGGTTATATAGTATCAAAATGGATAACCATATTTAGGGGCCGATTCCGATGTCGGACTGGCCAGAGTCCGTCCGACATCGGTTGGGATCTGGAACTGAACGACCCCCTGTCGTCGGTTCCAGCCCAGCAAGTAGGATGCGACCGAAACCTGTTCGATCGCAATACTATACTTTACAATGCGAGCATGCATTTCGAATGGAATGCATGCTCTCATTGTAAAAAGCAGGGGTGCAGTTAATCCCTGCACCCCATGGCAGGCACCTCAAGGTGCCTGCCACTGGGTGCAGGGATTAACACGGGGGTACCATAGGTGCCCCCTAGGCTGCCATTCGGTGGCCTTGCACCCATGGAGGCCCTGCTGGGGGCCCCCAAAGACAGATTCCCAAAGCCTTTCTGTGTCGGAAAGGCTGGCACAGAAAGACTTTGGGAATCTGCTATTGTAATCCACGGCCGGAAAGAGCCGGCCGAGGGATTACTGAAGGCTTTCCGAATGGCGGACGGGCTCTCCTAACCCATCGGAGGCCATTCGGAAATCCGATTCGGATTCCCTTGCGACAGACCCCATCAAAATGGGTCGGTCGGAAAGAAATCCGACCAACCAATTACGATGCGGGCTGAAGGGCTCCGACCGACGGTTGGAGCCGTTTCCACCCACATCGTAATCGGTCCCTTAGTCTGAACCTAGTAAGCCATATTATTGAGTGGTGTGATACATTATCCTTACCCATAAGACTAGGACTGTAGTTCTGATTGTTGCATAATTTAAGACCCATGTTAGAGGTTTCATATTTGGCAAACATTTCTGAAACACATTTTAGATGAATTGCAGTATCAGAGAATAAGTACCCATGTCAATCTAACATAAACTCCCCTATTTTACCATTGTTAAAATCAGGTTTGGAAATTGGTACCGCGCTATCAAAATTTGAATCTGGGGCCATATTACATAAAGTGCCCGGGGACGCAATGGGCATTTGCACCCGCTTTGCGCGCCCCCTGGACACTTTGGTATTACAGAAGGGTCGCAGACGCTTGTGCGGCCCCTTCTGTAATACCAACAGCGCTGGCGCACCTAAAGCGTCAGCGCTATCTTCAAGGGGGTGTTCTCTCATTTGCATGTGAGTGTGCCCCGTGCAAATGAGGGAATTTCTTTGCCTCTACACCCGCGCCGTATTACCGATGAGAGTGCAGAGGCAAAGAAGTCCTGAGGAGGCACACTGACAGTGCACTACCTAAAAGGTGGCACACTTTTAGTGCGCCTCCTGAGAGCAGCCTCCTGCATGGGATAAAGGAGGTCCTCTGGACCCCCAGACATCCCCTAGCAGGCGGGTGCATCACAGTCTCTATTCCCCTTTAAAAGTGCAGGCGGGTTGACGCCTGCACAGTGAAACACGGAGCAGCTGTAAAGCAGCCGCTCTGTATTTCACATGAATGCGCTGCCCCCAGGGCAGCACAAGTTAGTGGCTGCCCTGGGGACAGCGCATTCCCCACAATGCAGCACATTTTCCGTCATTGCGCTGGGCGCAGCTTTTTAAAGGTGCGCCCTGTGCAATTATGGAGAATGTGCCGCATGTGTAATGCGGCCCCGGACTGTAAAACATATGCCGTACGAAATGCACAGAGCATTGTACAGCTAATAAAACTGCGATTTTCAATGCAGGGGTCCATGACGGCAGCTGGCCTTTATCGAGTAGATAGATTGGGTGATTTGCAGTAAAGCATGCACTTCAGAATCATACATTGGGTGGTGCTCAACGGAGATTATTTGTATGTTTCCTTTTCACGTCCCATCAGTGGACCATGATACAGCACTTTATCTCATGGCTATTGTTTTGAGCAATAATGCACAATGTTTTAAAATATAGAAGTAGACCTCTTGTAGCTACCATTTGAAATAACAAATATGATGGTGAGGACGCATGGGCCCTGATAGAAACCAGGTGATTCTGCGATTGAATCACTACATGAAACTTTGAGGTTGTCGCAACAAACCAGTGACGAGTACACAGAAGGATTATCAGGATGTGTGTACACGTTAATATGGATATAGCTGTACTATTCGCAGCAATTGCGTTATCAGATTTTTGGTTTCCTTGTCTCCAGATTTTGGAGCATTTAGGTGAGGACCATCGGAAGTGCCTGGTTGCTCACACCTAGTGTGGTGTGTAGAGTCATTGTTGGTGAGATATAGTTGTGCTATGGACAACGATGGTACATGGACTGAGTGTGTGTTTCTCTTTTTTGACATTGGTACAATAGTCAGATGACTTTTGTCCTAAAGAGAATCCTAGAGTAAATACGGGTTGTAACATCTACATCGCTCCCATGGCTGTTCTTGTATTCAAATTGCATAGGGGGATATTGTATATGAACAGATACAAACTCTCTTTCTAAGCATCGAGAATTGTTTGACAACCAGGGAGTTTTATACTGTGTCTTAGTTGATGTTTGCTGTATATATTTTTATCAGGTGAGCACTGTGTTGTCTGCACTATCTTTATATTGTATATATTGTACTGAGATTCTAGAATAATATATTAAAGATCTGTAAAGAGAAAAATGTCACGTACTCATTTGATACTATGTAATAAAAAATTAACAATTGAATAAAGCTCCATGCCTCAGAGTTCTATGAGGGGTCTTGCAAATGAATGAGTGCCACAGGACAATTGTTGTATTTTAATAACTCCCATTTTAGGCATTTAAGGCAAAACCGTTGTACCAATTAATCACCACTACATTTGCAGTTATGGACTAAAAGAACAAGCGCACTCAAATCCTCAGGTACTTACAGAAAGTCATGATTGCAAGTACAAATTTATAAACACAGGACGACAAATACAACTAAGGGGCCGATTACGATGTTGTTAGGAATGGCTCTGGATGGGATTCAGTATTGCAGAATCCTATTCGGAACCCTTGTTCCCGACCGAATTGTAGAGATTTCCCAACAACTGATTACGATGCCCATTAACCATTCGAGCTGTCCGAACTGGTTCTGAAATGCATTGGGACAGTCCGAGTGTTTCGGAGCCAAATCGTACAGCTCTATGGATACGGTTTCCGGATAAGCGATTCTGATGTCCGATTCGGACAGCCGTTCCAATTTGCCTGAGACGAAACGGCGTCCGGAATCAAACTTTGAGGGCTCGTTGCGGGCCCCCCTTCATCCGGAGATGTATGGATGTAGCCCGTGGGGGTACCCATGGGACCCCTCTTCCCAACCATGCACAATGTGGCAGGCACCATGAAGTGCCCGCCACAGGGTGCAAGGGTTTCCTCAACCACCCCTTTTTTCAATGGGAGCCTTTGTTCTTGTTCTGAACACAGGCTCCCATTGAAGTCAATGTGAGCCACCCAGACTCGCAGGACCCGATTCGTTTAGATACTAGTCCGGACCCGATTAGTTCGGGACAGTTTCAAAACGACATCGTAATCGGGCCCTAAGTGATAAGAACAATTCCTGGTCAGGCTGGTTCACTATACAATCTGCAACAATGGCTATACCACACCAATTGAATATGAATTGTATATCCTGCAGCAGACAAGTGGCTTTCTTCAATAAAAAAGATCTCACATCAGTGCAAACGGCCATCATTAAAGAAAAACCCATGGCACAAGGCAACAAAATGCTGATAGTTTCACCAGTATACAAAAAGTGATGGATGGAATGCTCGGATTATTCTCAGTCACTGGTAATTACTCAGGCCACATCCCAGTCCATCATTATTTTGCACACCATGCCACCTCAGTTTGAGCCTAGCTATATGCAAATCAGCCTTGACACTTTCCAAAGGAAACAGCCCAGCTCGAACTGCTAAGTCAGGTCCACCCCTGAAGCAGAACACAAGCAACCCAGGACTGGTGTTGCCCTTGTTATGGGTTCATCAGCTTGGCATAGCTTGATTCCAATGACACAGAGTACACAGGACCCACAACTGGGCATACCCGTCCCACTTAGGGCGACATACTAAAGTATGCAAAAAGTGATGGATGGAATGCTTGAATTAATCTCAGCCACTGGGAATTACTCAGGGCTGCATCTTAGTCCATCATTATTATGCACACCATGCCACCCTTGTTTAGACCCAGCTTTATGCAAATCAGTCTTCACCCTGCTCCAATGAGAACAGGGATGTGGTGGTAGTTACAGTCACGATTCCCAGAGAGAGATATGCCTCAGATTTTGACCATTAATAACTTTGTGCCTGTTTGTCCAATCTCCACAAAACTTTGCGACATATAACTTTTTGTACATTGGCAGATGATGCAATGTTTCACGATGATTGGTCAAGGAGGAGTAAAGAAAAAAAAGGGGCTGTGTTCTGGGTTAGGGCCTTAAATATAGGTAAGTATTTTTTTTAATAACCACGTTGTATTGATTTTAACAGCATGCAGTTAATCAATTCCTCACTGCAATACAATAGGCAAGGAATCAGTTTACATATAATATTAGGACCCCTCGCCCAACCTGTGATATTCCCACCACTTGCCCCAGATCTTGCCATGTTTCTGAGGGCATCCCCATGCCTCATAGATTGGTCTTTTCTGGCAAGCAAACCAGTCCTCACCCCTCCTCCACTCCAGCAATGAAGGGGGATCCGGAGATTTCCACTTGTGGGCGATGTTTCTTTTGGTCAACAATGTGTTCACCTCCACAAAGGTTCTTTCCATCCTTTGTCTCCCAACAGTGCCACCCTGAGGGTGAGGTCCTACGATCGTGGATAGTTCCCTTCCTACCCCCTTTCAGAAGGGGGTCAGTGCCGGGTAAGTCCAGACCATGAGGAAAAAGTCGGCTTTAACCACTGAGCGTCAGCCACAGTGAGCTTGGATGGTTCTGTCAGCTCAATAAAAACGCCGGGTGGGGGTTCAAATAAGTGATGTGTAAGGAATTAATTTGGATAATACAGAGGTGTGCAGGGATAGTCAGTTCTCTGGGGGCCAGCCGGGCCTCATACCAGTCATCATCATCAAATTCCCCCACCCATACCTTTCACCTTTGACGCAGTCCTGAAAAGCTGTCTGGGGCATTGATTGCTAGAAAACGATAGATTCTAGAAATGGCTCCTTTGCCCAGTCTCTCAAATAGGATCTTGGCCTCAAGGAGGTTGTAATCTGGAATTTCTGTAGCCATGGGAATGTGCTGCGCAGGGGCATGGCATGAAGGTATTGATAAAGTTGTATATGAGAGAGTTGGTAGTGCTCATGCAGGTCTTGAAACACCATCAGGTCATCCCCTCACCAGATGTCTTCTAGGTGAGTGAGTCTCATTCTACCCCATTGTCAAAAACCTTGTAAGCCAGCTACATGATGTAACTGGGTACCCTGCCACAACAGTTTGCGGTCCAATGTAATAAAGTGAAGTGCCGCTTCCCAACAAAGCAGGGTCACTCGGTGCAATCGGGGAGTAATTGGGAAACTGGAGTCCCATAAAGCAGGCCCAGGATGCCATACAAGCCTATTAGGTGCAGTTCCATTTGATAGGTGGAGTAATCCCATCCCCATTATGCCACTCATTTATGGTCGCAACTTGGGTAGCTGTATAGTAACTATAGAGGTCTGCCATTCTCAGCCCTCCATTGTAGGGAGAATGTCTGCCATTGACAAATGCCACTCAGTGGTGACCGCTAGCCCATAGAAAGGTAGCAGTTTTCAATGTCAATGTCATTGTCTGGAACCACTTCCTAGCAATTGGATAGGAAAGTTTGCGAGGACATACAAGAAACGTGGAAGACTCATCATTTTAAACAATGCTACCCGTCTCAGGGGATTCAGGGGCAAGCGACACCAGCTTCGTATGTCCCTAGTCAGTCCAGTTGTAAGAGATCAGATGTTTAGGCTCCATGTCAACTCTGGGAGGCAAGAGATGTAAATTCCCAAGTCCTTGAAGGAGACACAGCGTGTCGAGATTGTGGGACACCAAGGGGCATATTCTCAAGGACCTATCGCCGAGTTAGCGGCACTTTATCGCAGCCAAAGTGGCGATAGACTTATCGCACCATTCACAAGCTGGTGCTAACAGCCGAAATCGCCAGTTTTCCTGCGATAGCAGCCATAAAAACATCGCCACGGATGACACTGGCAACTAACGCTAATGAGATGCAGAGTAGGCGTTCCTGTGCAAAAAGCCACGAAAACACCACTTCGCAATATTCTCTACGACCAGCCAGATCGGCGATAAGATCCCAAAACAGGCGATAAGGCGCGTTAGCAGCAGGGATTTAACACCGGCTCTCACCTGGTATTAAGTCGGACGACAACCTGCACCACAAAAGGGAGGCCAGACCAGAGCCACACCTGAAGAATAACAGATGCCATGGAGCTACTGAACATGCAGCTCGGAGGCCCAAGAGGGCCACAATACCCACCACCACCACACACAGGCCCGCCACCCCCCCCCGGACCACCCCGCACCCCCCACCTAGACTACCACAGAGGCAGCGCAGACAAAGACAGCGGACCTTCAGAAAACGCACCAGCCCCACAGACTTAACACTAGAGGATGACATTGCCCACTACAGGCTCAAAAGGACAACCATCCTCTGCAACCTGACCATCATTGCCCACAGGCTGACAGTACCAACACAGCGGACAACCAACATCCCTCCACAGACAAAGCTGCTGGTTGTGCTGCACCTGTTGGCCTCCGGTACCTTCCAACCAACAACTGCCAGAGTCGGAGGAGTCTCACAGCCAGCCCTATCCAAGTTCCTCACACCTGTCTAGGATGCCATCATCAGCTTGGTACCCCAGCACCTTTACTTCCCACACACTGCGCAGGAACAGCTGGAGACCAAGCAAGGCTTCTACGCCATAGCTGGCTTCCCACACGTGTTTGGGGCAATCGACTGCACACATGTACTCCTCGTGCCCCCTGCCACCACTGCACACAATTACCGCAACAGGAAGCACAAGCATTCCATCAATGTGTAGGCAATAGTGGACCACCTGGGACTCTTCACCAATGTCGTCGCCAACTACCCAGGCAGTGTGCATGATTTCTTCATCTTCCGACAGTCCATCATCAACCAGCGCTTTCAGGATGGCACCCATGGGAATGCATTGCTTGTTGGTAAGTACCAAATGAACACACCACACACCTCAACTCCACAGTCATGCAATTTACGACTCTGGGAATGCACACGTCACAAACCCACATACAACATGCCAAACAACATGCCCATGTACCACACAACAGCACAACTTACTGTGGTAACCTGGGCCAGCCATGTACAGAAAAGCCATCAATGGCATGGCACCTCAGCCACACAATAGCAGAATGTGGGGAGAGGTGGGAACCAGGCATGTGCGAAGGAGGCAAGTGACCCATGAATGAGAATGTACACAATGCCAAGTGTGGCGTGGATGTGCTGGCCAGACTGCAGTCAGCAGACCACAGACATGTCCATGTCGACATATACTGCTGGTGTCTGGAGTGTAGTGGACAGTGGACGCAACCATGTTACCCCAGGCAGTGGGGAAGATCGCGGAAATGTAGCTCGTTACGTCCCCCCGTGTAAGCGTGAGCGGAGTGGGCTGGCCCGGCGTACGCCAGGCCAGCGTAGGGGTGTGAAGAAAAAGCACGTTGCACTGGGCGTGGTCCTCTTCCGGAATGGCCAACGTGTCTGCCAGGGCAGCACCTCTCAGCCCGCCACGAGGCCGACACCGTGAGCGGCGGTGCCTGCGATCCTGTACGCCTGCTGCACCCCAGGCCGCTGGTCCCCAGACCCGTCTTGGTCACCCCTGCGCAACCAGGCCTCACTGCTCACCTGCCGACACCGGTGTGTGTCAAAGAGGGCCCACCACATGCCGGTGCAAGCTCCAAGCCCGAGGCCTGCGACCTTGGCAGCCTCCTCAGACCATCATGGCCTCCGCGACACAGGCCCCCAGCACTCCTTTCTCGTTGACGTACTCCACCGCTGCCTCCGGCCTACACTGCGGTCCAGTAGGTCACACATTTGGAACTGAGTCTTGATTATTCAATGGCCGAGTTCATATCATTGTACGCAAGGAGAGGAGTAAGAGGAAGACGCTGTTCAGTCCGGAGGGAAAAAGGATCATCGTCATGGAGGTGATCGAACAGTACCAACAACTGCTCTGGTGCCACTAACTCTGTGCATCGCAAGCCAACGACACGTGGTTGTGGGCCTCTGCTGACCGCTGCCTCCGGCCTACACTGCAGTCAAGTAGGTCACACATTTGGAACAGAGTCTTGATTTATTTATGGCAGAGTTTATACCATTGTACAGGCCCCATCGCAGACTGCATCCCCTTTCAGCTCCGGTGCCACTAACTCTGTGCCACGAAATTCATGGACACTCTCTGGTTGAACTTTGGTGGCATCTCAGTCAATGGCCTGGGGTTGTCTTCATCATCATGTGGCTGGTACTGACTTGGTGTTAAACATGAGTCTGTAGCATTCATCTCCTCCATATTGCCTGTTTCTGTTCGGTTCTGCCCTCTGCATCATGCCCTGGAAGAACACCTTCCACTGTCCCCCGAAACACTCTGCGACATTCACCTTCGACATCGACGAGAACCCGCTCAGCTCTCGTGGCCGAACCTCAGTGCACCGCAAGTCACCGTCCTGTGGCGGTGTGCCTGTGCCGGCCGCACTGCATCCGGGGCCACTAACTCTGTGCAGCTCAAGTCATGGACCCTGTCTGATTTAATATTGGATGGCCTCTGAGTCGATGGCCTGGGGGTCATCAACGCCATGTGTCTGTGGCCCTGCGCTGACCACTACCTCCGGCCTCAACTGCGGTCCACCAGGGCTCACACACCAAATGGAGTCCTGACCTGCCCGGACGACGCATCACCGCTGGCTGCACACGCCACCACCGCCAGGACCACCTCCAACCAACAACTGCCAGAGTCGGAAGAGTCTTACAGCCAGACTACCAGAGTTGCTCACACCTGTCTTGGATGCCATCATCAGCTTGATACCCTGCTCAGCTCTTCAGGTGCCACTAACTCAGTGCACCACAACTCATGGACCCTGTCTGATTGAGTCTTGTGCTGTGTACAGCGGATGCAACCATGTCACCACAGGCAGTGGGTAAGACCTTGGACATGTAGCTTTGTCGCCCCCCCTTAATACGTAAGAGGGGTGGACTGGGCCAGCGTATGCAAGTACAGCGTAGGGGTGTGAATTATTATCCCTGGGCTCTGGGCGTGGTTCATTTCTGGGCTGGACAGGAAACCAACTGATGCGTGTGTCTCTGTTGCAGTGTCTGCGCCACACGGCCCGCAATCGACAATGTTGCAATGTTGCATGCACCCGGAAGGCGGCCGCGCATGAAGGGATTGTACAAGGAGCACAAGGCCGCTCGGGCTCTTGGTTCATGCATGCCAACTGTTGTGTGTGTATCGTCATTAGTGCACCATAAGCCTAAGGCCTAGCCTCAATTGCAGCGCGAAAGCCACATCACATTTCAAGAATGCAAGCAGTAGTCAGACTAACAATAGGGATGAAAGCTCCTTTGTCTCAATACATAAGGCGGAAGGACATCTGCACCTCCGACCTTGGTCTTGCATGCGTCAGGCACCCCCTGAGAGAGGTACCATGGCAGATGATGACGTCTCCCACACTACGCACAGCGCTAATGAAAGACCAGCGTATCCACACCCCACACACTGAAGTTCTTGCTCGAGGTACTCTTGCATGGAATGCCCTTGACACTTACGCACACAACAACCCATATGTCCAAACGTTGCACACACATACGACTCATTGCTCCGAGCTGTGGCATATCATCCACATAACTACAGCAGGTCAGAAGAGTGCCGGTTCTACGAGAGCCACCAACGCAATGGCAGAACATCCCGGGCGCATGCACAACGCCTGTCACATGGAACTGTACCGTGACCAAATGCTGCCTGTTAGTGTCTGATGCATTGTTCTGCATGTTGTGGCCCTTGTCTTGCCCATACTGACACGCACATGCTAATAAAGTCTACGCAACTCCACTAGTGTTCAACTGTGATGTGTGTTGATTAGAATGACAAATCGTGTGCCTCAATGTGCATTGTCCGTACACAGGGAGGGACTGACTGACGCATTTCACTTAGGGGTGAGTCCCTATTGCCAGCTCCACCTCTGTGAGCCAGACATAGTGGTTGGGATAGTTGCTGATAGACCTGTGCTCTTACGTGTCTTCAGCAATGTGAGTATGGTGTCCATATTCTTGCCATGTGGATCAATGTGATCCATCACTACACGCTGTGTCCACTCAGTTGAGTGTGAGTAGGTATGCGAAGAGATGTTCTGTTGTCAAATGTGATGGTGGACACTACTTTAGGCCTGCCAACGACTTTGACATCTCATACCCAGCCCTATTTCTAACATTGCGTGGGGCAAAGCTGAGAAATTGCGCAATTGTTGTTTTAGAGCAATGAGGCCACAGCTAGTGCACACATTCCCAGTCATCTCACTTCCTATGTGTGTCACGGTCACACATGTGCATTGCTTTCATTTCCCAGAGTGTACCTTTTTGGGAAATCAATGTCCTTACTTTCATCCATACTTTCATACTTGATCGATTAATGACATGATACAACTGTGTGAATTTGAATAATTTATTCACATTCAGTGGAGTGTCAGAGCTGGAGCAGTACATGGCCATGCAAACCCCACATTACATTGTAGCCCATTGGAGGGCCAGCCAGAGTCATTTAGGGATTGACAAGTACATCGGAGGAGGAAGAGTACAGTCCGCAGTCTGATTGCTGTGTCATTGGTAAGCAAACAAGATATGGCAGTCCATGTCGAGGTCCAAGGTGAGTGTCGCAGAGTGTTTCGGGGGACAGTGGGAGGTGTTGTCACAGGGCATGATGCAGAGGGCAGAACCAAGCTGAAACAGGGCATATGGCGGAGAAGAATGCTACTGGCTCCTTCTTACTACAAAGGTGGATTCACCCGCATCTTCGTCCTCTGTCATCTGTCTGACATGTGGGTGCTGATGTTTGGTCTGCAGCACTGTGTGCCACTGACACATCAGGGGCCATAGATGTGTGTGTAGAAGTACCAGCAGCATTCATCAGTGACTGCCTTAGTGGCAGCAATGCGATGATGAGGATCTGCAGGGCATGGAAGATTCCAACAACTTATCGCTGGTGTGCATCCGTGGCAGCCATTCTTTCCACATGCATCCGCTCCATGTTCTCCATTATCCTCGGCATCTGTGCCAACTCTCGGCTGACATCGCTGAGGCCACTCTGACTAGGCAGTTGTTCTCCTTTCAGAGTCATGACTCCAGCGATGTCGGCCATGGATTGTTGGACATCATGGAGCAAACTGTGGGTGTCCGTTAGGGAGTGTAAGTGGTCCCTGATGGGACTTAGACACCCACGTATGTCATCTACTTTGGCTGCCATGAGGTCGAACCCCACCCACACCTGTTCAGCCACCTCCTTCTGGCAGTCTAACACATGGCCTTGGAATGCGATGTGTTCTTCGGTGAGGTGCTGGGAGCCAGCCGTGGTGGTGGGTGCTTCCTACTGTGTGGTCTGTGCAGGGGGTGGGGTCTCCTCGATGCAGCTGGGCTGCCCTGCCCCTGGAGGTGGGTTGCCGTAGCTGTCCATGAGCTGTTGTAGGGCGTCGGTGTCGAAGGTGTGGAGGTCCTCTTTATCATCACTGATGAGTTGTCTGGTCTGCTCTGCAGGAGGTGTTGATTGTCCCTCTGCAATGTGAAGGGGAGATGCATTTTCACATTGTGTTGACATGTATGTTGATGCATTGTTCAAGTTTACATACAGACTGCATGACAATGTACATTGTGACTGTTTGGGAGGAGCTGACGATTTGATGTGGGACAGTGGACATTTGAACTGCATCACGGATGTGAGGTTGTACACGTACATTATCATCTCACAGTTTCCTGCTATGCCAGATGTGATTGGCCAGTTTCTATGCAAAAGCGGAACCAGTTGTGTCCTCTGTTCTGTAGTGAAAGTTTTGCACTTTGTACCACATTGTCGTCAATGTTGATGTGCTGTTATTGCTATGTGTGTGTGCTGCATTGTGGGAGAGTCGCCCCTGCAGCTGTGATTTTGCTGCCCCTTATCCCTTTGAGGCGATGTGCCTTTGTCTTCTGTGCTTCTACAGTGCTGAGATGTTGCAGACTTGGCTAATTTTGGCTCGAGTTTGTATTTTGGACTCGGGCATGGTTTATCCGCAGATGTGTTGCTGACGTCAGGGGTTGTTTGTGCACGTGGATGTGTCAGAGTGTGACCTGCTCCTTTACGGATGTGTTCCACACTCAGCCACCTCAGTGTCGTGGCGTGCACCATGTCATGATAATTGGACTGCAGCCATACTGTTCATCATGCGGTGTCACTTGCATTGTCAGTGTGGCTCACAGACACGCAGCTTTGCTGGTTTAGACACGTGTGCATGGGTTGGTTGTGAGATTGGTGCTGTGTGGGGAGGGACCCCTTTGTGCCCATAGTGGACCGGGGCTTACTTGATGTTTGTATGTGTGCTGCAGTGTGCCAAGGGGATCAGGGCCATGATCCAGAGTCATTGTGGGTGTGCAGTGTGCTCTACTTAATTGTGCATGTGTGCCATTGTGCCCATCTCCCCCCGTCCACCCAGTCCCTGTTCGGTACTCACCCTGGTGCTGTTGTGTCAGGTCATGTCGAGCAGTGTCCAGACCCCCAACTCCTGCCACCGTCTCCCCACTGATGACTGTGGCCACCATTTCATCCATCTCATCCAGCTCCTGGTGTTCCGCTGGACTGCCACCTCCAGTCTGCATTGCTGCCTGATGGTTGTCAGCGAGTTTCTTCTTGGTTTTGCTCTTCGCATCATTCCAGCCCCTCTTGTCTTCTCCAATTGTCCTCCTCCTCACTCCGACTGCATTCACCTTGTCCAGGATGGACTGCCATATTGCATTTTTATTTGCCAATGACACGTTGGAGGTGACGTACAGTTGTTGGTGGTGTTCTCTCAGCTCCGTGATGATGGTCCTGTTTTCCTGCGGACTGAACCTCGTCTTCCTCGTCTTCTTCTCCTTGCCCTTCCGTGACCCCGAGGTCCCAGGCTGGTCCTCCTGGTGGCTTGTGGGGTTCTGGTCGTCCTCTGTACTTGCTCCGGCTTCCTCCATGGTGCTACGCAGTTTTAATTATTTTGTTTGTGTTTTTCGGTGCTTTTGTGGTGCATTTTCCCGCATTACGCGTGGGAATTGCAGGCCTGTCGCTGGTTATCGCTGATTTTTTTTATCACGGTCGGCCACATCGCAACTTTTTTTGCGTTCGTGTTTCGCGTGTTTTCAGCGTTGCATTAATTTTAACGCGGTCATTTGGCGCGTTGTCGTGAGACTATCGCATGGTGCCGCCGGGTTGAGAATACAACGTTAACACAGCGTTATTTTCCCGCAATAGACTGCGATGTGCAAAGTTGCGTTAAGCTAATTTTGCGATAATTATCACACGTTCTTGGGAATATCCCCCCAAGAACGTCCGCCTGCCCCGCCCCCAACCGGTATTAGCAGAGACTTGGCTTTGTTGAACCACAGTCTGGATGCCTCCCCATAGAAGCGGAGGATCTCCAAGCAACAAGGACCTGAAGACTGCAGATTTTCAAGAGACAGTAAAATATTGTCCGCATAGAGAGCTATGCACTCCTTGGAACCACCTCTAGGACCCACCCCACCTGGGCATTGCACCTAATGAGACGCACCAAGGGCTCGATCACCAAGGCAAATAAAAGTGGAGACAGGGGACAGCCCTGCTGTGTCACCCTGTGAATCGGAAAGGGTGGGAAAACTCAGTTAACTCGAACCTGGGCAGTTGGGGCAGTGTAGAGGAGGTCCACAAGTCTGCAGAAGAAAGGTCTGATACCTGCGCTCTGCAGCACTGCCTTCAAGAAGGTCCATGCGACGGTGCTGAAGGCCTTCTTGAAGTCAATCAAAAGTAAAGCCGGGGGGTTGTTGATACAATGTGCATTGGGATAGGGCTAGCTGGACTCTATGGATACAATGGCGAGTACTCCTGTTTGGCATGAACCTGCATTGATCAGGGTGGATCAGGTTGGGAAGGGCCAGGGTCAGTTGAGCTGCCAGGGTCTTTGCAAACACCTTAATGTTGGCATTTATGAAAGAGATAGGCCTATATCAGGAGCACCGGTCCATTGGTTGGCCAGCCTTTTGTATTACGACAATGGGTCTGCATCCAGCTCTGGAGGGATTGTTGTAATTTGGCAGCACTTAAGTTAAGCATTAGCCAAGACATCCTGTATTCAGAGGCTAAATTGTCCGCTTTGTGGAATCCATTTTGTATTTCTGGCAGCCATTTTGGTTGCCATGTGCTGCCATGTGCTCGCCATGTTCTCTGTCCTACCTTCCTGTTAACTGCTCTTGAAATCTGCCTAGAGACGAGTTATATTTAGTTTCTTTTGCTTTGCACATGCTCAGTTGAGCTCGTAGCTGTCCATGCAGCTGTTCCGAGTTTATAAATGTCAGGATGTGTCTACTAGAAGTAGAAACTGTTAGCTCCACCCACTTGTCGACTGTGCATTTCTTGTATGACCTTATATGTATCTAAAACCAGCATTTGTGTTTGTACCACCTTCATTTGAGCCCCTGTGTGGGTATAAAAGGACCAAGGTCCTTCCATTCAGTGTGCTACTTCATGCATTACCGAAGGGTGGTGTGTAAATGTAGCTCCACCTCATGAGGTTTAATAAACTCTGTTTTTTCTATTCCAGTTTCTGTGCCAACTTCTTCTTAGCGGTCTGAGGACTCTGTGCAAGGAAGGGTGAACTCCTAAGCACTGGTAGGCCTTGTTGAGGCTCACCACTACAAATTGGCGCTTCCAACGCGGGCTCATCGGCGACTCGGATGCCCGAAGGACTGGTCGAGATGAAGGATTGGAATCTCGCTTTTGGACGCGATCGCTGCCTGAGGAGACCCGAGTCTTGGCACCCACAGCGTTTTCCTTTCTTTCTGATCTGACCATCCCGGCGGCGCCGGTCCCCGACTGAGATCTCTTCTGTTGATTCGCCGTGCAGTGACCATTTGGTCAATTTGAGAACTTGGCAGTTGGAACCTGGACACCATTTGATTGGTAAGAGCCGTTTTGCGGCACTTGCTGTTGGTTTGATGCCTTTGATTGGTAAGGTAGTTTAGTAACACTTACTGTGGCTTTGTTTGTATGATTGGCCAATTTTGGAATCTGTTTTGTAGTTATATATGTATTGCAATACATATAGGCAGGTAATGAGGAGATTTTCTCTATTTTAAGTTGTTTGAACAGCGCAACGTACGAAGATTACCTTAAGCGCTACTTTGATTATAATACTGCATATTCTGCACTATTTTTTGGCATGCCTGCTTCTAGCACACTTCGTAGAAAGTGTTGCTGTTTTGGAGGTACCAATATGGATTTAGTAAGTACTCAGCTGACTCCCCTCAGAGGGGATACCTAAATAGGTTTAGATATAGTAAAAAGATATTTATTTCTTCGTGACTAAGTACCCCATGGAACTAAATATGTACATAAAACGGATCCTGATCTGTGCACTTAGTAACATTCATAAGTGGTGATATGCAGAGCGCTTTTTGAGTGTTCTACCAGCCAAAACTGGCGAATTTGGTGTATTTTGGCTTCTTGACATGGAACAGTCTTTTGGACTACTTTTGAGAGCTCTTCTTGTAAATATGACTTACAATTAGTATTTACAAATAGTTTGGTTTTGCGTACAGTCTGTAGGCTATCTCTTGTTTTTGCCCTAAGTGTTGATTTGTGGGTTAATTGTTTTTTGTATGTGGTTCTGGACTGACATGCTTGAAAGTACTTGTTTCAGTAAAGTAGACTATGTTTTTGTGTAAGAATGGCTAGCCTTAAGGCGCTGTGTTGTGTGTTATGAGTGTATGACCCCTTCTGAAAATGTCTGGAATGAGCTAAAATTGGTTTTTGTTGTCATTCTGTTATGCAAATGTCATTTAAAAAAACTACATTTTTTTAAATTCAGGGAATGAATAATGTAACATATGCTAAATAGCTGCACGCTACCATTAGGAGTAAACCAGTAACAAAGAATAGATATGTGCAAATTGCCACACTGGTAAAGATAAATCAGAATTCACATTCAATAGGAATAAAATAGGCCTCATAGAAAGGTAGGAAAAAACGAATTTGTGTGCTTTCACACAATTAGGACTAAAATGAAAAATGTTACAGTATTATCCTTATATATTAATATTGAAAAGCATTCATATCATCTGAGTGAATTGATTGTTGCTGAAATAAACACCACATTACAGAACGATAGATTTGTGCTGGCTTGAAAGGCGTGAGATGTTGACGCCTGCTGGTCAGAACAAGCCATAAGGAAACTGCCGAGTCAACTAGATTTTAAGTTAGTGCAAACATGGTTTGAAAACGTGCATTAAAAACTGCTGATTTTATAAGTCAGAAAAGACAGTTTCATTATTTTGGATAACAGAGAAAAGATTAAAAGGGATTTCCTTTCTTAATGCCTTTTTAACAAGCACATCCGTGGTTCTGATGTTAAATGATTACTGTCCTTTAAAAGTGACGCAGACTTTTCATGTTTCAAGTAAGGCTTCTGTGCTTAGAGTTATAAATAAATACATTTAAAGGTGATAGGAAAGGAATGAGGCTTGCTTTTCATATGTGGAACCATCAAAAGGGTTTGTGATCATTATTTTAAAAAAAAGGAGAATTTTGATTATATGAAGAAGAAAAAATGTTTATTAAAAATAATTGCCCTACAATTGTTTTTGATCTTTTGTAATGTCTGATAATCATACTGTGAATAATATATAGCTCCTAGCATCAAAGTTGGATTTAAGTAGCACTTTACCATGATGTGGGAGTGCAATGTGAAATTTCACTTTATCCAGGCATATAAAAACATTTTTTTAAGGGTGTACCTTATACATTTCTGATCCCCCATCTCTGGGATATCTAGAGGACACCCTGGGGATCCCTAATATGCCAAAATATTGTAGGTTATTCATTTTTAAGTGCCCCTACCACCAAAGTCGAAATTGAGCAAAATTCACTATTTAAAAGCAGTTCTACCACTCAGGGCAGGGTTCAAACTGATCTCAGGCTTCAGAGCTGGTACACATGCAAGTATAGAACAAACAGCTGACCTACTGCACACCACACACTGTACACAAATGAAAATAAGTATAAAAAAACACAGCAGAAGTTAGATCCTATCTTTAAAATTATTAGACGGACAGGTCTGCCTTTCAGCTGTGATTCTCCAGAGTTGCTTTGAATTGCAAAGACCGCATGGAAAGCCTTGCACAAAAATGGACAGCTGGTGAAAGGGTTAAAGGTCGGAGTTCTGCATTTAGCTACCTAGCAAGGCTAAGGGGAAGGTTTGCTTGGACATTTCGACATCCGAACAGTTTTTGAAAGAAGAGATGACAGCGCAGAGAGAGGAAGAAAAGCTTTGATTCCTATTTTTGGCAAACGCAAGTTTTGCGCAGTTATCTGAAAAGAAGGAAAAGCCCTGAGTAGAGCATAGCTCTGCCATGTATATCAAAATAATGGTTTTAGTTTAAAGATTACTGTGCAGGGGCTGAGATAAGGAGGCAATGGGATTTTAGTTTGCATACATGCGCCCTCATGTTAATCTAGTACAATTGCTCAAGGAATTGGTAAATTGGTTATTAACGTTTTCTAAAGTTAACTCAATGTGCTTGTGTTAGGCTGAATCAGACAATAGCCACTTTCTAAGATATCTCCTACAAGTTTGTTTGTGCCCAGTTGCCACAAATAGGGGTAAAAGTGTTGACAGAAGGTAAACCTGTTTTCAGGTTTTCCTACTGTCAAAATGGAGGAAGGAGGTTAGCTCCTGGGCAAATTAAGGGTAGGCAAATTTATGTTTTCTCTCTTCTTTTTCTCACTCTCTCTTGAGTCTGTCTAAGCTGTCTAGGAAATGGCCATGAGACATTTAATTGGCTATTCAGTAATACTGTTTTAAAATTGTTAGAATTAATAAAATGATGAAAAATATGCTATGTTACTGCCCATCCTGTATGAAAGAATGAGTAGAACAGATTGATGTTCCCTTATTTGACCTTTAAAGGGACCTGTATAGTGGGGGTTTCTGTTCACAAATCTCAGGTGGCAATACCATTATTGTTTATGTTATTCTCATGTTCTATACAGTTTTGCAAGGGCATTGCTAGTCTTTTATTAGCTAGTCTGTGTAATTGAGCTGACAGCCCTTATTAGAGCTGGAGATAGGGTTTTTCCTTTTGAAAATGATGTTGCATAGTCTGGATCGTGAAAAGTAGAATGCAAGAAAGACGCCCATGTGATCCTTAGCAAACATTTTGAAGGAAAATATTGTTTTATAGGAGTTTGTTTGTCACAACATGTTCTGCTGGAGAAAATGTACCCACTATGTTGAAGTTTAGTTCTTTTTGCAATAAGAATCCCTGTTAAATTAGCAGTTTTAGATTTTTCCTGCTGCGCCTATAACATGAAAGCATGGTCCTAAGCATAAAATGTAGGTGCTTTTATTAAGAGAAATTATTTTAGAAGTGTCTGCAGTCCTGCACAAGTAATGCAAGGTTCATAAGTAGAAATGTAGGAAAAGTTCCTTTTTCTTGAGGTTCTTCAGATGAATAATATAGGAATGCACAAATGTAAGGATTTGGAGTATGTATGTATTGTTTTTATTTTTTCCTCAGAATTTAGTAAATGAACACCGACTTCCTTGGCTGCTTGGGATTGGGAGAAACAAATCAAATTGTGTAACGTATTACTCTTGTCAGTTCACCAAAGTTCCTTTTATACTTGCCAATAGGTCTAGGGTGTTTTTTTTACTCTCAGATAGATGAAGTGGTCCTTGGGTGCCTTGCTAATGAATGGGGCATCCCAAGACTAAGGAAGTATTCTGAGACTATCCTCTCTGTTGATAGATTATTTTTGTGCCTTGTCTAAAGACCTTTTGTTCTGCCCACCAATAGATATTTGCTGCCCTACAACCATTGCCAGAGGGGTCCGGACATCAGATCCAGCCTGGGAGTCAGCACCAGTCCAGCTTGGAGTCAAGATAAAGGGAACCAGCACAGGCGTTGCTGGCAACTAGGACCTCAGTGAAGGCCAGAAGCACTGGGACGTGAAGTGTGTACCCCTGCCACTGTCTTGGGCGAAAGACGGGGTCACAAATCAAGATGAAGAAATCTTTCTGTGGATCCAGTTTTTGATGCCCAGCTGAGAGAGTCACAGACAGATAAGGACGACAAGGAGGCTTTTGCTTGAGGTGACCCCCTTTGAAACAAGGGTTGCTTCACATATCCCAGCATCAGGCCTTTTGAGTCCTGGTCCCCAAGTGAATGCAAGTCTGTGCCTTTGTTTGTTGATCAAGGGATGCCTGAGCATATTGGCTACAATCAGTGGCCCCAACAAAAGAGCAGTGCGCCAGCGGAGCAATACAGGAGTTAGGGAAGGACTTGAGTTTAGGGTACATGTGCTGTGTGTTTGGTGCCTGTTAGATTAAAGTGAAGAAAACTGGTGCACTGCCTGAGACACTGGACAGGATCGTTGAAAGACCTTTTCTTCTCAAACTGGGCCGTGATTCTTGAGTTGCGAGTTGTGCAGCTCCACCGTGGGAACAACAAGAGCCTGCCTGTGAGGCTCAAACGGACACAGGGAGAAGACTCCCTCTGGATGGTTGTACAGCGGCTTCAATTTCCCACGGACTCTTTTTTTTGTTAGTAATGTACCCCTTTGATCGTCCCATTTTTGAGGGGGATCAACTTAATAAAGTGTGTTATCAAAATAAAGAAGGTTATCCACAAGCCAAAGGGACTAAATGGGAATGGGAAAAGTGACAATATTTCAACACCATATGTCTTCACAAATGTGAGAATAATAAAGAACATTGGACCTTTTGTGATTTCTGTGACAAAAGCTAAAGCAGATTTGTGTATTTGTAGCGTTGGAAGAATTCCAGTGGGGAGGAGTGAGTGTACTGTAATCCTGACCATTGAAGGTGCCAATAACAGCACTTTCACAGCCTCGCATAATACGTATTTTGTGTGTGGAAATAACGGATATTATCAATTACCTGTTGGGTGGTCAGGAATCTGCTACCGGATCACTCACCTTCAGTATATGGCGCAATATCAGAACTGCATAAGATTGCTGCAGAAATTCATCCAGAGACTGGTACTTGGACTTTTACTGGATGGTTTTGGACTCTTGTTTCTGCTTGGGGCTGGAAGCTACTGACTATCCTGTGTGTAATGATTATGATACTTTTTTACATGCTGTGTATGTATCCAATGTTGTCCAATGCTTTGCTCCATTTGCATCTCTGCTTGTATACCTGCCAAAGGGAACGTTGC
The DNA here is from genome assembly GCA_963921515.1 of Calotriton arnoldi. Lineage (NCBI taxonomy): Eukaryota > Metazoa > Chordata > Amphibia > Caudata > Salamandridae > Calotriton > Calotriton arnoldi. The sequence continues at coordinate 1,443,691 of CAWUFW010004708.1, forward strand.
TGAAACAAAGGCCCAACAAATGTTGAATAAAGAGGTGGCCGAAATAATGTTAATAGATGTACGGGATGAATATTTAGATTACCCCAGATAAACGAATGTCTTCGGCTAATGCTGAAAGGGTCGTCTGTTGTAATTTGGCAGCACTTAAGTTAAGCATTAGCCAAGACATCCTGTATTCAGAGGCTAAATTGTCCGCTTTGTGGAATCCATTTTGTATTTCTGGCAGCCATTTTGGTTGCCATGTGCTGCCATGTGCTCGCCATGTGCTCTGTCCTACCTTCCTGTTAACTGCTCTTGAAATCTGCCTAGAGACGAGTTATATTTAGTTTCTTTTGCTTTGCACATGCTCAGTTGAGCTCGTAGCTGTCCATGCAGCTGTTCCGAGTTTATAAATGTCAGGATGTGTCTACTAGAAGTAGAAACTGTTAGCTCCACCCACTTGTCGACTGTGCATTTCTTGTATGACCTTATATGTATCTAAAACCAGCATTTGTGTTTGTACCGCCTTCATTTGAGCCCCTGTGTGGGTATAAAAGGACCAAGGTCCTTCCATTCAGTGTGCTACTTCATGCATTACCGAAGGGTGGTGTGTAAATGTAGCTCCACCTCATGAGGTTTAATAAACTCTGTTTTTTCTATTCCAGTTTCTGTGCCAACTTCTTCTTAGCGGTCTGAGGACTCTGTGCAAGGAAGGGTGAACTCCTAAGCACTGGTAGGCCTTGTTGAGGCTCACCACTACAGGATGATCTGGGTTTTTCCTTTTCTGTGAGGAGCGCCAGGAATTGGGCAAGCAGAAGGGACCAGTAGTGCTTAGTGCAGTGCTTAGCACCAGTTTTGAGGGAGGGTGTGGAGTCTGCTTGTCTCAGCTCGCATTAAGCCCTCAGGGCGGATCTGCGCAACTCCAGGGTGTGGCCACCATCTTGTTGGTACTCCGTGGCGATCAACACCTCAATGTCTCCGTGTGGCCTTTAGGATGTGTTGGCACAGGACCACTGCATGGCCGCTATCTTGCCTGTGGGTTGCAGCGAGTGAAATTGGACGCCGGTGTGTGGTCAGAGTCAATTCCATAGGCCGATCGGGCATTCCGTGACTCCCCGCAGCTATAGATGGTGCATAGGAGTCTCAGACGGTGTGCTGTCAGGCGAACATGGATGGCAATGTTTGCAGAGCCCACGAGAGCTAAGTTACAACAGCTGTGCCATCTTGCGTGGCCAAGCCACACCCCCAGATATAGGTATTAGGGGCATATTATCAAGAACGGCGTTAAACATTATCGCCGGTTTAGCGGCAGAAAACTGCCGCTAAAGCGGCGATAATGGGCTTGATAATATGCCCTTGAGAATTCCAATAGAAGTCCATGTTCTGGTGTGAACATGGGCTTCTATTGGAATTCTCCAGGGCATATTATCAAGCCCATTATCGCCACTTTAGCGGCAGTTTTCTGCCGCTAAACCGGCGATAATTTTAACGCCGTTCTTGATAATATGCCCCTAGGTTTCATATATTCCCTACCTATTACCACTTTATTGAAGTGTTAATAAGTAGGAAAAATTATTTTAAAGTTTTTATATATTTAAAAACAAAATCACAGAGTACTGTGGTACTACCTAGGAAGTAGCACAGAACTTCCTAGGAAGGACCATGGTACATTAAAAAAAGTTTTTAAAAATTACAAATATACTACACTACATTTCACTAATATTGGGTACTACAGTGCATTTTTAATTTTATTCAATATTTTTTATTTCTGTAACTACCATGGGACTTTGTAGGTACTAAGGCGGTTCTCTGTAAACTGCTTTTAAAATACATAGAAAAATATAAATACATTTCATTACCTATTACCACTCTAATAAAGTGGTAATAGGTAGAGAACAACAATAAAATCGACTACTTACCTATATCTAAGGCCCAAACTTAGAACGCTGCCAAAGTGTGTTTAAAACGGCATGGCTGCCTTTTAAGTTTTCTAAAGACAGTCATTAGCCAATCATATACTGCATTGTCATCTGCACATACCACGGTATACCTCAAAGATACTGCGGTATACCAATGCACAATATATAATTTATTATATTTATAATTATACTAGTATTTACAAACTTTTAACTTCAACACTACTTTAACTATTTACACCTACTACTAAAAATTACCATTTACACTCTATAATCTATATTCCTGTCAAATTACATCTACATACGTTCCCCCACTTTCACGCTACGGCTGTTTAAAGTACCACACTTCACTCTATGCCACTCCATTCTATGCCGCTACACTCTATGCTATGCCACTCTATGACACTTCACTGTACGCCACTCTACTGTATGCCACTCCTCTATATGCACTCCAATCTGCAACACTCTACTGCATGCTACTTTACTCTACACCACTCCACTTTATGCCACCCCAGTCTACACCACTTCAATGTACACCACACTACTCTACACCACTCGTCTCTATGCCACTCCTCTGTATGCACCTCAATTTTGGCCACTCCACGCTATGCTATTTCACCCTTCGCAACTCCACTCTATGCCACTTCACTCTACACTATGGCACTCAATGCCACTCCACTCTATGCCACTCCACTGTACACCACTCCACAGTATACTTTTCCACGGTATGCTTCTCCACTCTACGTCACTCCACTCCACCCCACTCCAGTCTATGCTATACTGCTCTACACCACTCCACACTACTGCACTCCAGTATACACCACACCCCTGTACGTCACTATACTTTATGCTACTACACTGTATGGTATTCCACTGTACGCAAATCCTCTCTGCGACACCCCACTCAATGACACTCCACTCTATGCAATTCCACTGTACGATACTTCAATCTATGCCCCTCCACTGTACACCACTCCACTGTATGCTTTTCCACTGTACGCTACTCCAAGCTATGCCACTTCATTGTACACCACTCCACTGTATGTTATTCCACTCTATGCCTCTCCACTGTATGCCACTCCACTACAATCTATGCCACTCTACACTATTCCACTGTACACCACCACACAGTACGTCACTCCACGCTATGCTATGCCACTCCACTCTACGCCACTACACTCTAAGCCACTCTACAGTATGGTATTTCACTCTGCACCATTCCAATCTACACTATGCCACTCCACACTATGCTATTTCACTGTATACCACTCCACTATACTACATTTCACTCTATTCCATTACACACCACTCCACTGTACGCCATTCCACTCTACGTTACTTTACTCTATGCCACTCCACTATACACTATTCCATTCTTTGCCACTGCACTGTACACTATTCCACTCTATGCCATCTTACTCTATGCCACTCCAATCTACGCTATTCCACTGTACACAACTCCACTCTATGCTACTCCACTCTACACTATTCCATTCTATGCCACTCCACTGTATGTCACTCCACGGTACGTTATTCCACTGTGCGTCACTCCACTCTATACTACTACACTGTGCGCCACTCCACTGTACACAACTCCACTCTATGCTATTCCACTCTGCGCCACTCCACTCTACACCTCTTCAGTCTGTACCACTCCAGTATATGCCACTGTACTCCACACTTCTCCACTCTGCGCTATTTTACTTTATGTTGCTCTATTGTATGCTATTCCACTGTATGCAACTTCACTCTACACTGCTCCCCTGTACACCACTCCACTGCACACTATTCCACTGTTCGTCACTCCACTCTACCCTACTCCAGTCTAGGCCACTCCATTGTACACCATTCAACTGCATGCTATTCCACTCTAAGACACTCCACTCTAAGTCACTTCAGTCCATGCCTCCCCAATTTACACCACTCCACTCCCACTGTATGCCACTCCACTCTACACAACTGTACTCTGCACTATTTTACTGTTTTTAACTCCACTCTATGCTACTCCAATCTATGACATTCCACTCTATGCCACTCCATATTATGTCACTCCCATGTATGCTATTCCAACTTACAGCACTACCTTCTACCCCACTCCACTCTGCACTACTCTACTCTACACCTCTCCACTCTATGCTATTCCAGTGTACGTCACTCCATTCTACCAAACTCCACTCCACTCCATGCCACTCCACTGTACTCTGCTTAACCACACAATACTCCACTCTATGACAGTCTACACTCTTCCACTCTACCACACTATACTCCTCTCTATAGTACTCCACTGTACACAATGTACACCTATCCATGCAAGTCTACAGCACTCTATGCCACTGTACAACCCTCTACTCCATTCTACGACACTACGCAACACCCTCTACATCGCTTAACTCCACTTTACTATACTGTTCCCTATGAGACACTACTCCACCCTACTCCACTACTGCACTCTACCCCACTCCACTGTATGCTACTCGATGCCACTCAACTCTAAGTCAATCGATGTCCCTCCACTCTACCATACTTTACTGCACTCTACTCTAACCTATGCTACTCCACTGTACAACACTATAATCCTCTCTGTACGACACACCACACCACTCCACTCTAGAACACTTTACTTAACTGTATGTAATGACACTCAACTTTACTTCACTCCATGCCACTCTACTCTACAACCTGCTACTCCACTCTATGCTAAGTCATTCCACTGAACTCCACTCCACTGTACTCAACAGCACTTTATCCTACTCTGTGCCACTGTACAAGCAATCCACTCTACACTGCTTCACTTTACCACACTTTACTCCACTCTACAAGACTTTACTACACTCTGTACCACTATACTTTATGCCCCTACTCTACACTGTTCAACCCTCTACTCCATTCTATGTCCCTACAGTTCAGTGTACAACACTCCACTCCACTTCCTAACACTGTACGACACATCACTCCAATATACTGTACCAGATGCCACTCTCATTAATGACAGTTTATTTCACTCTCCACGATGCGTCTCCACTCTACTGCACTTCATGCCAATCTACTGTAAAGCACCACCCTCCACTCTATGACACTTTACTCCACTGTATGCTGCGCCACTCCACTCTACTCTACTTGATCACACTACACTATACGACACAACTTAAATTATAAATTTAAGGTATAACTATATCTTTAGAATATCTAATTTTTGTGTAGTTTAAGTTTGATTTGTATAGAAAGAATATAAATAAATGTATAGTCATTTAAAGATGGCTCATAGAAGATGGCGGCCATGTAGGACGTGTTTTGCAGCTCCTCCGGCTCCGCCACGACAATCGCCTTGATATCGCCTGCTCTGCAATCTCATCCCTGGCAGGGGGGACGAGAATCAGACCTCGGATCGCACCCGGAGCCTGTGGGGGTGCACGACGACACAGAACTGCATACCGGCGACGCAGTGCCCGGCAGAGTGAGGAGAGGCGCAGACGGCGGACCCGAGACACGAGGTGGGAGACACTCGGCACGCCAGCGGGGGCCCTAACGGCGATCGGTGCCGGGCGCTGACCGCCTCACCCGGGTGCGGGCTTCCGCTCTGCAGCTCTCGGCGGATTGAGGAACTTTGAGGACCCTGTGCCGTCGGATGGGGTCGATCAGCCTGGTGAGAGAGCGCGGCAGCGGGGGCGGGCCTGCCTCGAGTACGGTGCGGCTCCTAGAGGGTGACGAGTGCGGTGCAGTTCCCTGACGCCCGCGAACAGAAGGCCTCAAGGTACAAGAAAAAGGAAGCCTGGGACGCCTAGATACATCTCTACCGGGGCCTGTAGCTGGACCCGTTGGCGCTACGGAACCCAAGTGTCAGCGGAGGAGCTCGAACTGCACCACATTACGCTCCGAAGCCCCATGGTGCTGCTCCTCCCGGCGGAGTGAGAAGAGTTGCGGCCTGCGGGCCCGGGGCGCGGGAAAAGTGATGCCCGGAGCGCCAGCTGGGGCCCTAGCAGCGGTCGGTGCCTGGCTCTGACCGCCTCCCCTGAGTGCTGTGGCCCGTGCTGCAGATCTCGGAGAACCAAGAGACTGGAGGATCCTGTGCTGCCGGCCGAGCTCACACAGCCTGGTGAGGGAGCGCCGCAGCGCAAGTAGGCCTGCTGTGAGGAGTGAGCGGCCTCCGGGGCGCGACAAGTACGGTACAGGATCCCCGACGCCTGTAGGCAGGAGGCCTCGAGAAACAAGAAAGAGGGCCTGAAGTCTGACCCGTTGGCGCCACGGAGCCAAAGTGACAGCAGAAGAGCTTGGGCTGCACCAATTAACGCTTCGACACTCAGGGGTTCTGCTGCGACCCGATAGAAGCAACGCTCGTTGGAGGACCGCCAAAACTAGTTGGTGAGTGCGAAGCGCGAACCCATTCGAAGCAGCCCCGGAGCCCCCTGGAGCGTGGTGTGCAGCAAAGATAACAGCAGCGCCCTAGGGAGCGAGGAAGAGGGCTGTGCTGTTGGGACATAGTAGGTGGAGTAGGTGAGATTGCCCGCTCCAAGAACTGCCCGCAATAGTAGGACTGCCACGTGGCCTTGGCGCATTCGCAGAGGGCTCGATCACCTGGCCAGCATCGGGCCCTTGAGTAATCAGTGGACAGGGCGTTCCGTGCACATGTAGGGCTGAGAGGATATAGCTGCAGAACCGCCCGACCTACTACCGTGAGCGGGGCCCGAAGCCTTTCACAGCCCCAGAATCTTTTTATGCAGGGGTGCGGCTTGCTGGCCGGGCTGGAGGAGCGTTGACCTGGAGCTCCCTGGCGAATGAGGCAAGGGGTCTGGAGCATGTGATCGTTGGCTATAGCGGGGTCCTGACCTTGTTCACCGGACAACACAGACAAGCCAGCGATTGACAACTGACAGCACTAAAAAGCGTCGCACCCTCACCAGCTGCACCAAACAAGAAGAATGGCTAGTGCACGTCTGAAAAAGGAGTGCTTCATTAAAGAAATGCTCCTAAAACAGACCACTCAAGGGGCGACTGACAATACAGGCCAAGAGACGGGGGGGTCGCCAGGGAATCAGGAGGGTGCGGATGCTCCAGCCACGAAGGCCTTCATGACGGAGCTGTTCACATCACTGAGAGCCGATCTACAGGAACTCAAAGAGCAAATAGCAGCCGACCTCAAAGAAGTAAAGCGCGACGTGGAAGACATCGGGGAGCAAGTGGCAACTCTTGAAGAGCACGAAACCGGACGGGACGAGGAAATCGAAATGATGCAGCAAGAGCTCCTCAGCCTCAAAGAGCAACACATAGAACTGCAAGGTCAAGCGGAAGATCTGGAAAATCGCTCCCACCGCAATAACGTACGCATCAGAGGAGTGCCATCCGGAGCAGAAGGGGAGGACATCAGGGGTTTGTATCGGCCCTATGTCGACAGGTACTGGGAGACGAGCACACGACCGAGATCCAGATTGACAGAGCTCATCGAGTAGACCTACCAAGGAGCGGGAAGGCGCCACCGCCGGACATTCTCATATGTATCCATAACTTCCAATTGAAAGAACTGATTATAAAGAAAGCTAGAGCGGCACACCCTCTGCAGTTCTGCGGAACCTCCCCAACGCTCTACCAAGACCTATCGACTATCACCTTAAGTAAACACAGGGACTTTCGGCCGGTTACAATGCATTTGAAAGAATTGGGGATTGCCTACTCCTCGGGCCATCCTTTTCGAATTATCTTCAGATACGAGGGTAAGCTGTGGCAGATTCGGTCTCTCCAGGAGGCCAGAGAGGTGTTAGGAATGGCAAGGTCACAGTCCCCGGAGCCACAACGCAAATCTACCAAAGGTTCGAGCCTAGTACATCTCCGTTGGCAAAAAGTGTGGAAACCCTCATCCCCACAAAAACCAGACACGACCACTATTATTAAAGAGCGAGAAGCGGTCATTTCCTCCCTTTCCAGTGGCCCTGTTCAACCAGCACCCTGCTGAACGCAATGCTGGAAAGCATCACAGAGCACACCATAGAGGCGGAGTCGGGCCGAGCTCTCCTCTCCTTGTGGACTTGCTTAGGTCACTGCCCCTTTACTAGTTTTTTGCTGACGAACTTTGGTCATAATAGACTATTGCTTTACTCCATCCTGTTAGATGGTTGAAGGCACAATGTTTACTGTTCCGGGGTTTATTTTTCTTTGGGTATACTGCACCGGTGTTAGAGCCCCCAGCCTCAGGATGGTGCAGGTGAGCGCCCTTGTGCCCGTGCTACTCCGGCCCCCTCAAGCTGAGCTTGACTACCGCCCTTCTCCTCCATTAGGTACATGTAATGGGTAAAGATCTTAAGGTCAGCTCTCTCAATGTTCGAGGGCTTAACCATCCCGTAAAGCGCTCAGCTATCCTCTCGCTGCTAGAAAAAGCAGGAGGGGACAATTGCATGCTACAAGAAACACACTTACTATCCAAAGACACACCTCGCATGCGTACACGCAGATTTCCGCACCAATATTGGTCTGCAAGTACCTCCAAAATCAGTGGGGTAGCTATATTGCTTAGCGCAAAATTTGAAGGCAAAGTCCTCTCAACGCTTTATGGAGTGAGGGGGAGGGTTCTTGCTCCTAGGATACTGTGCGGCTCCACTCTTCTCACTCTTCTCAATATCTACTCACCTAACACGAACCAGGAACCTTTTCTCATTAAGACTCTCACGGACAGGCTGGCATTAGCTGACGCAGCAATTTTGGTAGGAGGCGATTTAACTTAGTAATGGATAATGACTGGGATCGATCTTGCCAGCGACAAGTACAGGGGCGATCTCCTCTGATGGTAAGGGATGGCTTGCAGAATGCGGGCTGCACGACATTTGGCGCCTTCACCATCCAGACACACGAGATTACACTTACTACTCAGCTGCGCATAAGTCCTACATGCGCCTAGACCACTTCCTAGCATCGACAACGCTCTTGCCTAGAATACGGGAGACTTCAATAGAGCCTCGCTCACTATTGGATCATGCCCTAATCACAGTCACACTGCACGTGGGAGAAGCCACTTACACTCCGGCACGCTGGCGCTTGCGAGAGGGGCTGTTAAAATCACTGAACACAGTGAAGGAGATCCGGGGGAAATAGACGCAGAGAAAGCGCTTTGACAGGGTACAGTGGAGCTACCTGTTCGATACTCTGCGTCGTTTTGGAGAACGATTCTTAAAATGGATTTGGTGTATATATCAGACACCTCGCGCTTTCGTTAGAGTTAATGGGACGTCCTCCACATCCTTTCGGATAGCAAGGGGCACGAGGCAGGGGTGCCCGCTCTCGCCCCTCCTCTTTGCCTTAAATATGGAGCCCCTGGCCCAACGGATCAGGGACCACCCCCAAATAAAAGGTCTGCGCTTCGGAGGGGACGTTCATAAAATAAGCCTTTATTTCAGATGATGTGATTTAATCGCTAACGGAGCCACTCACCTCCCTGCCAGCTCTTTTGGAGGAGATGGAAAGTTTCGGGACACTATCAGGTTTTAAAGTGAATCCAAGCAAATCTCAGGTGCTCAACCTCTCTACCCCGCCAGAACATGAGGAGTCTCTACGGGAGAGATTCCCCCTACAAGGGGCTTCACAGCCGATAACGTATCTGGGTATTCTATTAGCTCCGACGATCTCAAGGACGCTGGAGTTGAACTATACGGCACTGTTAGAGCAGACAACAAAAGCCCTAGCCAGGTGGGAGAGACTGAAACTAGCTTGGTTCGGCCGTATAGCAGCAGTCAAAATGACAGTGCTGCCACGGATCCTATATATCTTTCAGCTGCTACTGTTGGTTCCCCCCGAAAGTGCTGCGCTCCCTCCAATTGGCCATCAATAAATTTGTTTGTGGAGGGAAGAAGACACATCTGCCCTTTTCTCGAATGTCAAAACCCAAGCATGCTGGGGGTGTAGCCCTCCCTGTAATACAGAGATACCTACAAGCTTCTCACCTCCAATATAATGTGGAGTGGAATAGGCCACTCTCCGAAAAACACTGGACCTTCATGGATCAGGCGGCAGCGGGGATAAATATTTGGAGGGAGGCCTGGCTGCCACGTAAATTGAGGGCATGGGGTCTCTACTCGTCCCCAGTCACAGCGGCCACGATGAAGGTATGGGACACGGTGGTGCTCAGAAGGGGTCTGATGACTTTCCCATCCCCAATGTCCCCCATAGTCGACAACCCGGACTTCCCTCCGGGCTGTAAATCTGAGGTGTTCCAGAGACGGAGGGAGGCAGGGTGTAAGCGGGTTGGTTCGCTGTTTGATACCCAGGGTATCATCCCTTATGAGCAATTAAGACAAGACTACGATTTGCCTAAAGCCGATGAATTCCACTATCTACAACTCAGACACTGGGTTACCTCCCCATCATACATAGCGCAGGCTTCCCGACGGCTTACTCCCTTTGAGAAATGGTTGGTAGGTAAAACAGACGATAAACACCTCATCTCAGACCTATACACTATGTTGGCCACTGGGCAGGGAGAGGGGCGGTCGAAAGGGCAACTCCGCTGGTAAGAAGAACTGGGTAGGGCTTTGACGGACAAAGAATGGGAGAATATCCATTATAGGGCTCACCACACAGCCCATAATACTGCTGGCACCGAGTCAGCTTTCAAAGTCACATCCTACTGGTATCTAACACCGGCACTTATCCATGGTTGGGACAAAAATCACATGGAGAAGTGTTGGCGGGGCTGCGGTCTCACTGGTTCTTTAGCACACTTGCTTTGGCATTGCCCGCGTTTAGAACGATTCTGGGAGGGAGTGTTGAATGACATTGACAAAGCCTTTGACACGGAGATCCCATGATTTCCGGCGTACATCTTACTGGGTCTCCCAAACGCACTGACATTTCCCCTACGATCATTGAGGGGTAGGCAGATGGCGCTGGCGTTATTGGCGGCACGTCAGGCACTCTTGGCACAGTGGGGCACCACGAATGTTCCAGGCCACACTGCATGGCTACATAGGCTTTGGCTAACCCTCGCCATGGAACGCCTCTCATTGGTCCAGGAGCACAAGGGGGAGACATATGCTGAGTTGTGGGCCCCTTTTATACGAATATTGTCCAAAGAATTCCGGGAGGTAACATGCCCCAAATATCTCCAAATACTACTCCTGCTTCCTGAAGATGACATCCCACAAATGAATGGTCGGGTTTTGAGCTAAAGTTCACTGGCTTTGGGGGATCGCTCCCGCAATAAGGCGAACGCATGCCGGTGCAGGTATCCTTTTTTATTTCTCGTTTTTGGGAGGGGAGGGCTCTTTTTTTTTTCTTGCATATATAATTTTGTTATTGTTGACAAGTTGTTACATACAATCTAAATACGCTGCCGGCCCCTGAGTTGTAGGCAAAGGAGCTGTGTTCATGTATTATGTCTGCAACTTTCGCTGCCGGCCTCTATGGTTGTAGGCATACAGCTGTGTAATGCTAATACTACAGGATTGTCGTTTAAAATGAATAAAAGATTAGTTCCATAAAGATGGCTCATAAATTATAAATTTAAGGTGTAACTTTAATTTTAAAATTTCAAATGTTTGGGTACTTTAAGTTTGGTTTGTGTAGAAAGAATAAATAAGGTTTTCCTGACTTAACATTTTTTTCTCTCTCTCTCTCTATATATATATTTATATATATATATATATATATATGTATATATATGTATATATATATATATATATATATATATTATCTACTGGCGGTCGCCAGTAGATAGTTATAGTTAGGACCTATTTTCCATAGGAAATCCGCAACATTCTATTTGAAATAACTTTGGCGCCGGTTGACGAATCTTGCGAAATTTTCAAACTTTGTGGCCCGCTCCGGTCCGCTCCTATCCTGAAAGTTTTGGGGTGATTCAGCAAGCGGGGGCCGAGAAAAAGGGGGGTCCCAAAACGTGTTTTCCCCATGCAATTTTCCATAGGAACCTTTCATCGCAGCTACAGCCCGAACTGCTGAACGGAATTACACCAAATTTGCCAAAAAGGTAGCCCTTGGTTCAGAGTCATGCCTTTTGCTTAAATGGTATAAATCCGTTCAGTAGTTCCTGAGAAAATCAAAAGTAAAATCACATATATATCTATGGCCGAGTAGGGTCCGCATACCCTCCCGATCACGAGCTGCATGCTAATTGGCTGTCAACACTCCAAATCAGGAAGTGTTGGCAGCCATTTTGTTCCTCAGTAGAACCGAGGCACAGAAACAAGTGCGCAAAACGCACAAAGGGGGCATGGTAGAAACACCCTGACCCCCTAGGTCTGCTCAGGGGGTCCCACAAGGACCCCCTGGGCAGAAAAAAGCATTTGTGTAAAAAAAATCGGCGGGATGCGCGGATCCCACCGTGATTACAAAAAAAATGAGGCACAGAAACACGTCGCAAAACGCTAAAAGGGGGCAGGGTAGAAACACCCTGACCCCCTAGGTCTGCTCAGGGGGTCCCACAAGGACCCCCTGGGCAGAAAAAAGCATTTTTTTAAAATAAAAAATCGGCGGGATGCGCTTAGGGTGCGCAGATCCCGCCGTGATTACAAAAAAAACGAGGCACAGAAACACGTCGCAAAATGCTAAAAGGGGGCAGGGTAGAAACACCCTGACCCCCTAGGTCTGCTCAGGGGGTCCCACAAGGACCCTCTGGGCAGAAAAAAGCATTTTTTTTAAATAAAAAATCGGCGGGATGCGCTTAGGGTGCGCGGATCCCGCCGGGGCTTCTTTTTTTAAATTTAAAGCAACTGTGTGGGGGGGGGGCTGGAGCCCCCCACACTCCCCGGGGATTGCCACCTCCCCGGGGCACTTTGAAAATAAATGTGGGGGTCCGTTTTGGACCCCCGAAGCCCCGGGGACCAGCACCTCCCCAGGGCTCAGTTGATGTTGGGAGGGGGGCTGCGCGGCCCCCCTCCTGGAGCCTGTGGTGGCCCTGGGGACCGCCACCCCCCAGGGCCAGCTCCTGCAGTGTCCTGGGGTGCCTACCCCCGGGACACTGCTGTTTGCAATGGCAGGACGGGAGCCTCGCGGCTCCGTCCTGTCATTGCAAACTTGCTGCTTCATTGAAGCGAGAGCAGGAAACCTGCTCTCGCTTCAATGAAGCAAAGCAGATTGCTTTTCCATAAGGGGAGCTGCATGTCAGCAGCTCCCCTTATGGAAAAGCAATGCCGGCTCCCGCAGGATGCGGGGAGCCGGCGGGACCGTGCGGGGATTGGGGACCCCCCCACAGTCCCCAACGAGTGGCCAGGCCCCGGGGGATGGGGTCCCCGGGACCATTAGTGGCCCGGGAGGGGGGCCACGCAGCCCCCCTCCCCAAAAATCAATTAAAAAAAAAAGGACAGAAAGGCCGGCCCCGGGCGATGGGGTCCCCGGGGCCTTAAATGGCATGAGGAGGGGGGCCACGCAGCCCCCCCTCCAAATATTTATTTAAAAAAAAAAAAAGAGGGCATGCCCCGGGGGATGGGGTCCCTGGGGCAAATACAGGCCCAGGGAAGGGGGGCCACGCGGCCCCCTTCCTTTTTAAAAAGAAAAAAAATATATAAAAAAAGAACAGCCTCAGGCCCCGGGGGATGGGGTCCCCAGGGACAAAAGTGGACGAGGGAAGGGGCCACGCAGCCCCCTCCCATAAAAAAAAGAAACCAAAAAAAAAAAGACCGGCATCGTGCCGGAGGCCCCGCCCTCCCTGCAGCACTCTGCAAACCCGCCCCTGGCGCGTTGTAAGAAGGGTAAGTAATTCCCCTTGAATACTGAGGGTCCCTGGGGGCCAACTAGCCCACCAGGAACCTCCAGTATGCGCCAGGGAGCTGCGTTGCAAAGAGGTGTTCAGAGGCCACGCCCCTTTTTACACCTCTCTGCAACGCAGCTCTGTGGCGCTTTTTGGAGGTACATGGTGGGCTAGTTGGATTCCAGGGACCCTCAGGATTCAAGGGGACTTAATCCCCCAACTTAAAACACGCCACGGGGCGCGTTTGCACAGTGGTGAAGGGAGGGGGCGGGGCTTCAGGTGACATGTGTGCATACAGGCCCTGTGGCGCGTTTTAAGATGGGGAATTAAATCCCCTTCAATCCTGAGGGTCCCTGGGGGCCAACTAGCCCACCAGGTACGTCCAGAAAGCGCCACAGAGCTGCATTGCAGAGAGGTGTAAAAAGGGGCATGGGCTCTGAACACCTCTCTGCAACGCAGCTCCCTGGCGCATACTGGAGATACAGGGTGGGCTAGTTGGACCCCAGGGGCCCTCATGATTCAAGGGGACTTAATCCCCCAACTTAAAACGCGCCACGGGGCGCGTTTGCAGAGTGGTGAAGGGAGGGGGTGGGGCACGTTATAGTTAGAAATTAGCATTTAAAAAACCTTTGAAATTCACTTAAAAAACCATAGGTTTCAGGCACGTTATAGTTAGAAAATAGCATTTAATAAACCTTTGAAATTCACTGAAAAAACCATAGGTTTCAGACACGTTATAGTTAAAAATTAGCATTTAAAAAACCTTTGAAATTCACTGAAAAAACCATAGGTTTTAGGGACAGTTATAGTTAGTTGGACATTGCACTCGTACAAAACCCGTGAAATTCCCCCGTTATAGTTAGTTCAGCTAACTATAACTCGCGCCCCGCAATGCACTGCTGATGACGTCACATATTACATCACTCATGACATGGTCAGTGACATCACTGATGACATCACTGATGACATCTCAAATGACATCACTGATGACATCACTGATGACATCATCCATGTGATAATTTCATGCATCTTCTCACACCCTAATATAACCTTTGATACACCCACTCTAAATTACAGACTGCCATTCTCAAAACCATACACACTCCAACACCAATAACTACATACCCACTCACTGATTCTTAGGTCTACACACACACATCTACTCACTCACCCGTACAGTCACTCATACTTACGGTCACTCAGTACGGTACTATCATATGCACTCATACACCTATATAGACACTCACACACCGCCACTCATCCATAGAGGTACTCACACACCTAGTCAGTCATGCAAATAATTAATCACACTGCCATTTACTCACCTATACAGTTATACACACCCCAGCTCACTTACTCATACAAATACTAGCACATTCTTACGCTCTTATACAATCACTGATACAAGTACATACTCATCCATACAGACACTCTCACAATCACACACTCTCACTTATAGCCAATTATATACTCCAACACGCATATATACTGCCTTTCACATATGTAGTTACTCACACATGTACCACTGAGATATACATTCACTCACTAATACACCCATACACACACTCACCCACCCAAGCAGTCCATCACAGACGCACTCTTCAAATCATGCAGCCAGTGAATCACCCACTCACACATCTATGTACAGAGTCACACACACCCCACCCACACAAACACTCAGGCACCCATACAGATACTCACAGAACCAATCAATAACCCATATAGACACTCATGTAGCTATTCGCAAATCCATGCATCCACTTACACACCAACAGACAGACGGATACAGACATTCACACAGTTTAGTCACTAACCCATGCATTCAGTAAGATACGTTTAATCACTCACTTGTAGAGTCAGTCACGCACCTACTAAATCATCCATTCAGACACTTATACACACACTCATTCTTCAATACGCCTTTCCCTATATATATTAAACATATTTAAACTTTACAGAAACACACAGTCACTGGATGATGTCATCAGTGATGTCATCAGTGATGTCACTGACCATGTCATGAGTGATGTAATATGTGACATCATCAGCAGTGCATTGTGGGGGCGCGAGTTATAGTTAGCTGAACTAACTATAACGGGGGAATTTCACGGGTTTTGTACGAGTGCAATGTCCAACTAACTATAACTGTCCCTAAAACCTATGGTTTTTTCAGTGAATATATATATAGGTAGTAGGTAGTTATAGTTAGGACCTTGTTGCTATAGGAAAAGCATCTTTTCTTTTGCCGATATCTTTGGTGTCGTTTGACGAATCTTCACGAAATGTTCAAAACTAATACATCACTCACTTCAGCTGCTGTGTTGGAAGTTTTGGGGTGATTCATCAAGCGGGGGCTGAGAAAAGGGGGGGTCCCAAAATACTTTTTTTTCATGTTAATTTCCATAGGAAACTGTTGATGCAGCTACAGTCCGAACTGCTGAATGGAGTACACCAAAGTTGGCAGAAAGGTAGCTCTTGGTCCAGAGAGCACTCTTTTTGTTAAATGGTGTAAATCCATTCAGTAGTTCCTGAGACATTTAAAGATTTCTCAGATATACAACTGTGGCCGTTGTGGATCAGTGAACCCTTCCAATCTCGTGCCTGAGATCTGATTGGCTGCCAACAATTTAAACCAGGAAGTGTTGGCAGACATCTTGTGACTCGGTTGAACCGAGTCACAAGAAAAAAGGTGAAAAAACACGAAAAGGGGGCAGGGTAAAAACACTCTGACCCCTAGGCCTGTTCGAAGGGTCCCACAGTGACCACCCAGGGCGAAAAAAGCATTTTAAAAAAAAGTTTCGGCAGGAGTTGCAGTGGATCGGCGAATCCTGCTAAAAATTAAAAGAAAATGAAGCGCGGTCTCCTGCGCTTTCTTTAATTAGGCCCCCGGGTGGGCCAGGTCCCAGGAGCAAATAAATTAATAATGCGGGAGCCGCTCGGCAGCCCCGGGAACCGCCACCTCCCCGGTCTATATTTATAATAGAATGCGTGGAGGGGCTCCAGCCCCACCACGCAGACCCGAGGACTGCCACCTCCCCAGGGCTAATACATTAAAATGCAGGGGGAACACACACCCCCCGGAGCCCCAGGAACCGCCACTTCCCTGGGGCACAAAATAAATAAAGACGGGGGTCTGTTGCAGACCCCCGGCCCCGGGGACCACCACCTCCCCGGGGCTACAAAGTAGACGGGAGGGTGGGGCATGTGGCCCCCCTCCAGGAGCCCTCCATGGCCCGGGGGACTGCCACCGCCCAGAGCCGGCTCCAGCAATATCCCTGGGTGCCCATCCCCGCGACATTGCAGTTTGCTATGGCTTCTCCCACCAAACCATAGAAAACACTGCTCTGCTTCATGGAAGCGAGAGCATTAAAAAGGCTCTTGCTTCCATGATGCGGAGCAGAATTGCTTTTGGGCAGAGGGAGCTGCATGTTCGCAGCTCCCTCTGCCCAAAAGCAATGCCGGCTCCCGCAGGAGGCGGGGAGCCGGCAGGGACCACGGGGGCCCACTACCCATCTTTTTAAACGTTAAGTCCTGGCCCTGGGGGATGGGGTCCCCGGGGCTGAAATTGGCCTCAAGAGGGGGGACGCACTGCCCCCCTCCTTTAAATGTAAATTAAAAAAATATATAGAAATGGGCTGGCCCCAGGGGATGGGGTCCCTGGGGCTGAAAATGGCACGGGAGGTTGGCCACTCGGCCCCCCTCCCTTGAATTTTTTTTTTAAATGGCCAGGATCCAAGAGATGGGGTCCCCGGGAGGGGGGATAAAAAAAATTAAAGATAGGCCTAGCCCTAGGGGATGGGGTTCCCGGGGGTGAAATCGGCCTTGGGAGGGGGGCGCGCGGCCCCCTTGGGTCAGGCCCCGGGAGATGGGGTCCCCGGGGCCCAAAAGAATCAAGGGAATGGGGGCCACACAGCCCCCCTGCCCAAAATTTAATAAAAATTATCAGACGCCGGCAACTCGCTGAGGCCCGCCCCCTTTCTTCACTACTCTGCAAACGCTCCTCCTGGCACGCTCTTGGTTGGGGGATGAAGTCCCCTTCGCTGCTGAGGGTCCTTAGGGGCCAACTAGCCCACCTGTTACCTCCAGGAAGCCCCACACAGTGGGATTGCTGAGAGGTGGTCGGAGGCCACCCACCTTTTCCCATCACTTTGCAATCACGCCTGTCAGCGCACTGCTGGTGGTGCGATTAGGTCCCCTTGCCTCCTGAGGGCCTCAGGAGTAAAGTGGGCTTCATCTTCCAAGTAGCAGTGCACCAGGAGGCGCGTTTTCAGAATGGTGGAGAAAGGGGCATGGCCACTGACCACCTCTCAGAAATCCAGCTGTGTGGGGCTTACTGGAGGTAATAGGAGGGCTAGTTGGCCCCCTTGGACTCTCAAGCAGCAAGGGGACTTAATTCCCCAAATAGTAGTGCACCAAGAGGTGCGTTTGCAGAGTGGTGTAGAAAGTGCTGTGGCCTATGACCACCTCTCAGCAATCCCACTGTGTGGGGCTTACTGGAGGTAATAGTTGGGGTAGTTGGCCCTCAAGGACCCTCAATAGCCAAGGGGACTTCATCTCCCTACTTGTGGTGTGCCAGGAGATGCGTTTGCAGAGCGGTGGAGAAAGGGGGTGTGGCCTGCTATCAGAACTCAGCAATCCTGCTGTGTGGGACTTACTGGAAGTAATAGGGGGTTAGTTGGCCCCCAAGGACGTCCTTAGGGGCCAACTACCCCTACTGTTACCTCCAGTAGGTCCCACACAGCAGGATTTCTGAGAAGTTGTCAGAGGCCACGCCCCCTTTCTCCACCACTCTGCAAATGTGCTTCCCGGTGCACTACTAGTTGGGGAATAAAGTCCCCTTGGCTCCAGAGGAACCTCCTGGTACTGATGGAGCAAGGATTCGAGAAAATGAAACTTGCTCGTATTACTCCTCCATTAACTTTCACTAATCATTAAATTAGTAGATGAATTGAAACTAATATACAATAGACACCGACATATGGGGAGAAAAGCTTACGCATGCTTAAATTAATGAAAAATAAAAGGCAACGCGACTAAAACCGCTTTAATTTGCGAAAAACGCTTTGCCTATGTGTAATCTTGAACTACGTAAGGATAACGTGACTAACTCGCTTTGAGAGGGAAAAACCTCGTGCATGCGCAGGGGAAACTAACTTGCGGTCTTGAGGTACCGCATGCCTAGCATATGCTTGCTTGATTTAAAGAAAGCTGCTGTTATTAACGCTTTTGCCCAAGAGTAGTAATAATTACATGGGATAGAGTAGAAGTGGGTGGTGAACAGTGAGAATTACATGTTTAAGAAAATAACATCTGTTTATGATTCTTTTACTAATAGTGTGCATTTGGGCCTGTTGATCCATGACTGAAAAAGAAAATGGCGAAAGCTACGCATGCTCAATGAATCCATGAAATGACCCGGTGACCGAGAGAGAGTTGAATAACTGCCAAGATCCAAGGACAGAAAGGATGGGAAAAGAAGATGTATCGCTCATCTATGAAGCTTGTATTAAATAAATTACTGCATTTGCAACAAAATATGCATGTGAAAACAAAATATATGAATGAGTCGAAGGGGAAGGGTTAGCAAACAATAGGTTTTACTAATAAAAATAAATACGTCAGCCTGGTGTGATGAAGATTCCCCTAACCCTGTTCAATCATATTCCGTATTTTAGTAAAATTTGCAACTCTTGAGGGTGGGACATGAAGAAATAAAGACTATAACTAGAATGACTTGAGTTAAGCGAGAGAGAGCTGCAGAGATTTTTTGATGGAGCTGTGAGAGAACTATTGCTGAGCACGAGGGAGCAGAGAGGGAGAGACGAGAGCAGACTCGGAAGATCCAGACTACTGCCTGATTAGATTTGAAGATTGCGGAAGAATATCGAGGAGGGAGAGAGTATCGCCCTGGTGCGTCGGGTTTGTAGAGAAGTCTAGTAAGTATCAGACCTGTCCTGATCCTAGCCTATAATCTTTGTCTCCTGATCCTAAGTCAGGGGACCCTCACCAGTCCTTTGGCCAGAGGGGTGGTTTTCCAGTCATCTTTAGTAGGTAAATGTCATTCCGTCCAACTTTTGCATATTTCTTTGCAAATGTATTATAATGTGCCTTTTGTCTCTTCATCTATCCACTCTTATGTATTTTATTTGTTGAATGAGTTTGTGTAATGGAATGTATTATGCTTTATGATTGTTCTCTCTCTCACTTAATAAAGATGGAATTTGCACTGTGTATCTGTATTTGATGAGCGTTCAACTTAATGACTGACATTTTAGATAAACTTATTATTATTAATATTCAGAGTCTGTGGTTATTTCACTAAGAATTTTAGTTAAGAAGTTGTTAATATCACCATCAACTAACTCAACTAATGGTCCATCAACCAGAGGAAGAGTGTTGATTCGTGAAGATTAGTTAGCCATTGAAATGATACTGTAATTGATTTGTGGTTACAGGGAAATAACTAATCAGAACTTAAGTGAATTATAAACCTTGACCCCCAGCGGATTGGCCAGGGAATGCAAATGAACATATTTGGATAAATGTATATGGGCCCATTGAAAATTCAGTTTTTGTGTAAAATATCCAACCCTGGCCTCTTCGCGCTGGATCAGTACCTCCTGTAAGTCCTCCCACAGCGGAATTCCTGAGAGGTGGTTGGAGGCCCAGTCGCTTTCTACACCACTCTGCATACGTGACTGCCAGTTAAAATACCTTAAAAATTCACTAAAAAAACAAAGGTTACAAGGGCGTTATAGTTAGGAAATGGAACTTTAAAAAAACTTAGAAATTCACTGATAAAACCAAAGGTTACAGGGATTTTATAGTTACAAAATGGAATTTATAAAACCTTAGAAATTCACTAGAAAAAACAAAGGTTACAGGGACATTATAGTTAGGAATTAGCATTTAAAAAACCTTAGAAATTCACTGAAAAAAACCACAGGTTTCAGGGACGTTATAGTTGGGCTGATATTTCACACATACAAAACCAGAGAAATTCAGCCGTTATAGTTAGCCAAGTTAACTATAACTTGTGCCACCGCAATGCACTGCTTATGACCTCACATATTATATCACTCATAACATGGTCAGTGACATCACTGATGACATCTCAAACGACATCACTGATGACATCAGTGATGACAACATCCACATCATCTCTGGCGCACCCACTCACACCCCTATAGAATCTTTTAAACGCCCACTGGCAGTCCCACACAACTGTTCACAAACCCCTTGATAGAGCCATACCAGTACGTACACAGCCACTCCCTAATTCATAGATCTACACACATACCCACTTGCTCACCCATACTGCCATCATACACTCCCTCAGTCACCAATACAGCCATTGACATATCCACTCATATACCCATAGAGGCACTCACACACTGAGTGGGTCACCCATAGGACTACTCGCACACCTACATACTCACCCATACAGTCAATTATATAGGTATGTACTAACCCAAACAGTTACATACACATCCACTTACTTGCTCAGACAAATAGTAACACATACTCATTCACCTATACAGTCACTGACAGAAGCATGTACTCATCCATATAGCCACTCTCACATTCACTCACTCACCCATTCAGTCACTCATATACCCAGTCACTCACCTATACTGCCTTTCACATACACAGTTACTGACCCATACTTACACAAGCACTCAATCACCAACACAGCCATACAGGCACTCAGTCACCCATACAGCTTCTCACACATACACTCCCTACCCCATACAGGTACTGACTCACCCACTTACTCATCCATACAGCCAGTCACACACCTCCTCACACACACAGACACCCAGACAACCATAGAGATAGTCAACCAATCAATCACCCATATAACCATTCACATACCCACTGATACACTCATACACCCACTTAGACATCAACTGACAGACAGATACAACACAACCAGTCACTCATCCATACATTCACTGACACACCTAATCACTCACTTATACAGTCAGTCATGCACCCACTCAATCATCCAAACAGTCATTCATACACCCACTGATTCACCAATACACGTATGTATATATATTACTCATAAACGTTTCAAGAACACTCACAGTCACTGGATGATGTTATCACTGATGTCATCACTGATATCTTTTGAGATTTCATCAGTGATGTCCCTGACCATGTCATGCGTAATGTAATATGTGAGGTCATAAGCAGTGCATTGCGGGGGCACAAGTTATAGTTAACTCAGCTAACTCTAACGGCTAAATTTCTCTGGTTTTGTGCCAGTGAAATGTCAGCCTAAGTATAACGTTCCTGTAACCATTTTCTTTCCATTAATTTCTAAGGTTTTTGAAATGCTAATTCCTAACTATAACGTCCCGTATGATGTCCCGGAAACCTGTGTTTTTTCTGTGAATATATATATATATATATATATATATGAAACAGGAAACGTCTTTTCAAGCTCAATAAATCAGCAAAGACGAAGCAAACCCAGTTGCAGTGCAAAGAAGTTTATTCAAACCCCTGCACCACCGCCATCTATATATATATGTATATGTATATATATATATATATATATATATATATATATATATATATATATATATATATATATATATATATATATATATATATATATATATATATATATCGCAAACAATGTGGTCCCAAATCAGCGCACTCAACAGTGGGTGCTCGAGTAGGGCCGAACCAGTGGCCTTGGCTTAACTTATTTCATTACAAATTACGCCTTGGCTTAACTTATTTCATTACAAATTACGCCTCGCAGACTGGCTCTGCATATGAAATAAAACAAACAACTAAGATTCCTGAGTGCGGCGTAATTTGTAATGAAATATATATATATATTTATTTATTTTTACGGAGTTTTATATAGCGCGAACTTGACCTGAAGATATCGGGTATCAGAGCGCTTTACATAGTACCAGTTGCGTTACATGAAGACACATTCATTTTTTTTTTGTTAGGCATGGGGAGATTAAGTGATTTGCCCAGAATCAAGGGATGTTCAGCGTCATTGCCGAGACTCGAACCCGGTTCCCCAGATTCGAGGTCGACCGCCCTAGCCGTTAGGCCAACTTCTCTCCCCTATATATATATTTATATGTGTATATGTATATATATATATAGATACAGATCGATATAGATATACACATATACAATTAAATTAAATCTTTATGAAAAATGAAATCTTTAAACTTATGTTTTAAAGTTAAAATATTGTTTTGCAAATTATTATTTTATGTCAAGGACAATTTTATTATTGTTTGTCTGTTTTATTGTGAGTTGGAAATGTATTGTTTGTATTTAGAATTATTTAAAATATTTAAATACATGTTTTAATTAATTAATATATTGTTATTGAAAGCATTGTTGTCAAAAAAATAATTAAAGTGTAATTAATTTTACTTTAGTTTAGTTGTGTAATATAATTTTAAGGTTATATATTTTAATTGGGTGCAACGAATGTGAACCCCACTGAATGTATGCACTTTTCACAATGTTTATCAGAATGGAGTATTTAATAGTAAATCTCAACTCTTTATCTTCCCCAATGATTCTCAGACTAAAGCTAGAAGAGCAGATCTGTCCTACCCACCAATGTATGCATATTCCCCAATGTTTGCTAGACTGGAGTTAGAGCAGTAAATCTGATTCACTTATTGTATGCATTTCTCCAGATGTTTTTAAGATTGTAGTTAGAATAATTAATCTGAACCTCCCCCGAAAGCATGCACTTTCTCCAATGTTTTTTTGACTGGAGTTAGATATTAAAACTGACCCCTCTCCATTGCATGCACTTTTCCCAATGTTTAATAGATTGGAGACGGCATAGAAAATCTACCTCCCCCTTCATGTAGTTTCCCCATCTTTATTAGACTGGGGTTTGTATAGTAAATTTGATCCCCTCGATGTATGCACTTTCTCCAATTTTTGGGAGGATGAAGTTAGAATAGTAATTCAGACATGCCCCCCTTTTATGTATGTACTTCTTTTCAATGTTTGTTGGATTGGAGTTAGAATAAGGCATTTGATTGCCCATATGTATTTATCTGTTTCGCTGCAATACCACAACATATTGAATCATTTCCCAATGAATGTGAGTGTTTTTCTTGAGGCTCCAGTACAAAACAGTAAACATAAAAAAGAGGTGTAATATCAGGTGTCACCAAGTCACTTTGATAAAAATCAGCCAATTCTGCACAGGAAGCAGCCAGAGGAATTAAGGATAGAGTTATCGAGAAACATTACGGGGCCGATTCCGATCTCGGCCGGTAGTGCTCCGAATCGGATTCGGATTCACCGGATCCGAATCGGAGCCCTGTTTCCCGACCGAATCGTACGCGGGTCCGGCCGAGCGAGTACGATGCAAGCACCCGCGAAATCGCCGACCGACTCGAACGCGGCTTCAACACGCTCCGACCGACTCGCATGGACACGACTCGCACCGCGCTATGGAGACGTTTCCCGGCCGGGTAAGTACGATGCGCGCCGCGAGCAGTCTGACCGACACGCGCCGTCCGGCTCGAAAAAGCTGTCGGAGCCGGACTTTGGGGGTCCGCGTCGGACCCCCCTGTATGCATAGGCGCGCGAGTCGCACACAGGGGGGACCCATGGGTCCCCCCTACCTGTGCATGTACGCCACAATGCGCATGGACGCGTACCCGCTGTAGGGGGCGCCCTTGTTCGCCTCGCACCCATTGAGTCAATGGGAGCCCGCATACGCGTTGTACGACAGGCTCCCTTTGACTTCAATGGGAGTCCGACCGACACGAGTCCGATAGCATGCGTGCGCATCGTACTCGTTCGGTCGGACTGCTAGGGTCCGATTCGGTCGGAATTCTCTCCGGGTCCGGCTCGGTCGGAGAGATTTCCGGCCCGAATCGGAATCGGCCCCTACATGTATACTCAGAATAATACATCGAAAATACCGAAATATTTTAAATTAATTTTCAATGGTACAAAAACATTAGATAGCTGTCAGCAAGAATGAGAACAATACAGCGTTTTGTTTGCATTGCATTATTTTTTGCAGTTGTTGAAATTGTACAAATTGCTGTTGCATCTTATCAACGTCTCCATAATATTTGGACATTTTGGTCTGAAGGGTAATCATGCTGAGTAAATGGGATTCATCCTATTGTTTGGTCTGTGTACAGGAATGTGAGTTATCTTCATCTACCCTACATAAAACACTAAGGGGCCTATTAGGATGGCGGGCGGATGTCCACCACGGGTCGGCGGTGCCGCCCGCCGGTCCGGCGGTGGCCATCCGCCCACGATCGCAAGTCAGAAATCCGCCGGTCAGATTAGGATGGCGGTGGTTACCGCTGCGGTGTGAAATTCCGACCGCCGCTTTTCCGCCGGTTGCCATCCGCACTCCTGCCTTGCGGACGGAGCAGGACCGGGATAATGGTGGTGGTGCCGACCAGGCTCCGCCGGCAGGATTATGATGCCGGCGGTAACCAGCCTTTCCTCAGCGGTCAAACCGCCATGGAAAGGCAGGCGGAGATTGTCTTCAGGGGGCCCGTTGCGGGCCCCCAATGTTTTGGGTGGGTGTGGGTGCACTGAGGGGGTACCCATGGTCCCCCCCTACATTTTCCTGTACCAGGTGGCAGGCACTGTGCAGTGCCTGCCACGCAGTGCAAGGAAATGCAGGACATGCTCATTTGGACATCGCGGCGGTGCTGCGTGCAGCAGCAACCGCCGCAATGTTAAAGCCCGCGATCAGACCGCCACGGTCGGATTTCGACCGCGGGCCATCGTAATTCGACCGGCGGTGATGTCGCAGTCCATGCGGGCGGTCTTTTCCCGCTACCATGGCGGTCGGGGAGGTTTTCGGACCGCCATCCTAATAGGCCCCTAAGTATCACATAGCAATTTAATGGGTTAATCACAATAGTGATATATGTGTTATGTTTTGAGAGTTGCTTATTAATGAAGAAATAGGGTACACACATTTGGGGAATTATCTTGTATAGTATTTCTGGAAAACCCCAAACTCATTCAGTTGTTTGCTGGAAAAAATACCTGAGTAATTACCAGTGGATGAGATTAATTCAAGCATTCCATCCATCACTTTTTTGTAAACTTTAGTGTGTCATCCTCAGTGGGGCGAGTATGCCCAGATGTGGGCCCAATCCACACTGTGTCACTGTAACGATGGATATGCCCAGACGTGTGGTTGCTTGTGTTACGGTTCCGGGATGACCTGGTTGGCAGTTCGGGCTAGACTGTTTCAATTAGAGCAAGGTTGTTGGAAAATGGCCCTCTGTGAAGGGTCACCCCAAAGTTTTTGCCTTTTTCCTCCTCTTTGTCTGACCTCGTTTTTGTAGGATTTAGGACTCTGAGCACTTTACCACTGCTAACCAGTGATAAAGTGCATGTGCTCTGTCCTCTACACATGGTAACATTAGCTCATATTCAATTGGCATATTTGTTTTACTTATAAGTACCTAGTAAAGTGCACTACATGTTCTCAGGGCCTGTAAAAAAATTCTACTAGTGGACCTTCAGCACTGTTTGTGCCACCCAGTTAAGTAGTCCCTTAACCATTTCTCAGTCCTGCCACTGTAGAGTCTGTGTGTGCAGTTTTAAACTGCAATTTTGACCTGGCAAGTTAAGCCATCCTAAACAAGTCAAAACCTTCCTTTTGAATACATATAAGTCACCCCTTAGATAAGTCGTGGACAGTCCACGGGCAGGGTATAGTGTATTTAAAAAGTAAGACATGTACCTTTAGGTTTTCCCTGTTCTGGTAGTGAAAAGCTCTTCAACTTGATTTTCACTACTGCAAGGCCTATCTCTCCTGAAGTATAACATTGGGATTGCCTTATTACATTTGTTAAGTGTAATTTCCATTTGGGAAGAGGTAAGTCCTCCAAGTCTGGAGTCTCGTGAATTAAAATCACAATTTATGGTGAAGTTGGATTTTAAATTACAATTCTGAAAATGCCACTTTTAGAAAGTTGGCATTTTTTTTACTTTAGCCATTGGTGCCTTCTGCCTGTCCCTGATCACTGTCTGGGTTGCATGAAAGCTGGACTTTGCGTATACCCTCTAGACAGCCACACACAAAGAAAGTTTAGGTGTGACTTGATGGGCCATCCTGGGAGATCGGAGGGTGGAGCTAGGCACAGCCTCACACTTAAGGGCCGATTACGATCTCACTAGGAAAGCCCTCCGTACGACTCGGATCCGGAGGGCTTTCCTAGCAAATTGCGCTCCGCGAGTCTGAACGACGGATTCCGATGCACCTGTATGGTGACAGACTCAGTTCGCTCAGACTCCCATTGCACCCTGTGGCATGGGATGTGTGGGAAATAGGGGTTTTGGGTGGGGGTATTAATACCCAGGTATAAATTTAAATACCCAGGTATTAATGTTTTGCATCTTAATATTTATTTTAATATTATATAAAAATTGTAATTAATATTCTTGAGGGGGTTACATCCACCCTCTGGCACGGGATCTGAGGAAATAGGGGTTTTGGATGGGGAAGTGTGTTAATACCCAGGTATTATTTTTTTACCCAGGTCATAAGTTATTTCAATTTTTTATATTAAATTTCAATTTTTAAAAACAATTAAATGCAATACTTAAGAGGGTGTAATACTCACCCTCTGGCACACTACATTAGGGAAATAGGGGTACAGGATGGAGGAGTGTATTAATACCCGGGTATTTATTTTAATACCTAGGTATTAATGTATTGTAATTTTTTATATTCATTTTAATATTGTGAAAAAAACTTAAAAACAATACTCCTGAGGTTGTAACATCCACCCTCTGCACGGGATATGAGGTAAATAGGGGGTTTGGGTGGGAGAGTGTATTAATACCCAGGTATTAATTTTAAAGCCTGGGTATTAAAATATTGTAATTTTTTTAATTAATTTTAATAATTTAAAAACAATCAAATGCAATACTTATGAGGGTGTAATACTCACCCTTTGGCAAGGGATGTTTGGGAAAAGGGGTTTTGGGTGGGTACTAATACCTACGTATTTATTTTAATACCTGGGCATTAATTTAGTGTAATTTTTATATAAATTTTAATATTGTGAAAAAAATGGAAAACAATAGTCTTGAGGGTGTAACATCCACCCTCTGGCACGGGATATTAGGGCAATAGGGGTTTTGGGTGGGGAAGTGTATTTAAACCCAGGTATTAATTGTAAAACCTAGGTATTTATTTATTTGAATTATTAATATTAATTTATATTATTTAAAAACAGGTAAAAGTAATGCTCTTGAGGGTGTAATACTTACCCTTTGGCAAGGGATGTTGGGGAAATAGGGGTTTTGGGTGGGGGAGTGTATTAATACCCAGGTATTACTTTTAGTACCTTGGTATTAATTTTAAATAATTTAAAAAGCATTAGGAAAACACATTAAAAATAGTTAACAAGGAGATCGAATAGAATGGAATATTTATTTTGCACAATTAATTAAAATCATTGCAATTCATACAAAAGCGAGTTAAAAGCACTTTCCGTGTTCTATTAAAAAGAAGAATTCATGGTAAAAAAGGGGTTCATAGCTGGCACGGCAGAGATTCATGGCGGTCGTCTACTGATAACATGGAATTGATCTCAGACATGTATTTTACAAAACGGGCGGCCATCTGAGCTGAGTCGCCCTTCATACACTCCTCTAGAGCTTCTTGACATGTCCAGATGTTCAGGAGACGTAACAAGGAGATATGTACATTCAAACAATTTTTTTTAAATGAACAGTAAAAATTAAACACACATTTAAAAGTTAACCAGTGTTTATATTTATTGAAATAAATTTGTAGAACACATAAAACATAAATATAAAAAGATATATTTATTAAAAAAACATGACAGTGGTTTCAAAATATGTAAAAAAAAATCAAAAAATAGGTTAAAGTATATATTATAGCCTTATAGCCGGCAGTAGCGGGCTATACCGGCTATTAAAGGCCCACTCCAGCGTTAATGGCCCGAGCCGAACGCGAGGGCCTTTAACAAGGGAACGGGACTTTAATAGCCGGTATAGCCCTGCTACGAAGGGCTATAAGGCTATTAGAACATTCTGCCACTAGAGGGCAGAATGTTCTAACAAATAAAACAAAGGCCTCTCGAGCCTGAGGAGATTGAAATCCCCTCGGGCTCAAAAAACATTGGAATGTTGCTCTGCGGGCCTTTACCGGCCCGTAGAAGAACGGTGCACTCCATTGTATTCAATGGAGTGCTGCACATTCCAATGTTCTAATATTTTATAAATATAAATTCTTAATCAAAATAATGTTATAACATTTTTTAACCCTTTTTTAACAGTGCTTTCCCACGCTATTCCACTGAAGTCAATTGGAGAAATTGTTATTTTTTCTTTTCTACTTTCAGAGTTGACTTATGCGGTTGTGCTTCTGTTTCTACAGTCAGTGGAGCGTCGCGATCAAGATTGGAAGACAAATCCAATTTATTAAACAGAGATTGTGGGTGGCATACTTTATTGTAAGGGGAGAGGAGGGAGGTTGTTAGATGCATGTTAGTACTAAGATGTATTTTTGCAAGTTATAACCACCATTTTAATTTCTATGCAGGTAGCGGTTCTAGAACCACATCGGGATGATTGCTTTTTTTGCACATTTAGGGGTCGATTCCGATTCGGGCCGGAAAAAGCACCGACCGACTCGGAGCCGGAAATTATACCGACCGACACGTACCTGTGGCGCCCGACACGCCAAGTACGATGCAAAGCGCGCAAAATCCGACCGACACGTACAGAACCCAAGCCGAACGACCGAGCCGCACGGAAAACAGCAATCCGGCCAGAAAAACACGCGAATCGAACCGACCGACACGCACCCGGAACAAATCCGACCGAAACGTACACGCGAACTCCAAACCGCAAAGTACGATGCAAGGCGCGAAAACCACGACCGAGTCGGACGGAGGACAAGCCGCACGACCGACACGCATACAAAACCGAGCCGAAGCAACACAAAACACCGCGACCGACGCGTACGCAGCATAGAAAACAGCACAAACACAGCGTGAACGAAACGGAGAACACCGTACGAGACAAATGCAGGGTCCGACTCGGTCACAACAACGTCGTTTCCAACATGCACAGACAGTACAAAGGAAAAATCACACAAAAAAAGGCCAAACAAGCAATTACAAAGCCAATAAATACTGGGGGGGGGGGACAGAGAACAAAGACACACCCACAACTCCACCCATATAAAGGACACAAATCCCAACCATGATCCTTTGCAAATGCCATTCCACTGCCAGCACCCAAGAGACAGCAACCACACACCCACAGCTCATCCCCCACACAAGCCACACACCATCAGCACACCAACAAATACCTACCTCACATACACCCAGCAAAACACACACTCACACACCCTCACCTGCACACCAACACACACATCACTCACCATCACCACCCATCACCATGCCCCCCAAGAAGAATCACAAGTTCCTAGATTGTGAATTGGAAGTCCTGGTAGACGAGATCCTCAGGGTAGAGCCACAGCTGTTTGGCACACTGGTCCAACAGACCCCCATCTCCCAGAAAACCAAGATGTGGGAGAGGATCATCAACAGGGTGAACGCACAATCACCATGTCTGCACACAAAGACCGACATCCAGAACAGGTGGTATGACGTGCGCAGGAGGGTCCGGGAGCTGCTCAAGAAAGACTACCTCCTGAGCCAATACACCGGCAGTGGCCCTCCTGCCAAGCCAGTATACCTCAGGCCCTGGGAGGAGAAGGTGCGGGCAATCCTTCCGCCAGTGAGCGTATATGGACTAGAGAACATCCCAGAGCCTGGTGAGTACACAACAAATGTACACAATATTCTGCCACAAAACACACACACATCACTGTCAAGGGGAGAGTCAAACCATGCACTCATAGCAATTACACAGCAACCAGAACAGAATCATCCCAAAATGTGTATGTCAGTCAGATAAACACAACACATGCCATCAAAAAGTTACATCCAACCGTGCCATCACATGTACAAACACAACTACAACTACAGCTAGGCAGTGGCACAAATAGAACTAACAAACACATCCAGACATGTAGCCACCACAACAACACCAACACACAGTGAAGACCACTCAAAGGAAGGAATTCTGTGTATGCTGGCCAAGTCAGTGTAACCAATAGCATCATGGGAGTCGCAGTCACACATATTGCCCCCCCCACAACTGTCCCATCAATACCACCATGAACCATGCGCACATCACAGGGAGTGGAGAAGGACTCACAAGATGGCTGACACTGGCAACTGCTGTGGGGAGCACAAGGCCCTGCTGGGAACTGTGCACCAACAAACAGCAGGACACCACTGACTGACATCCTGAGAGACAACTTCCACTCCCTGCAATGCAAGCACGTTCCATGGTGGGATATCTGGCTGGCTGGGTGGGAAGGAGGACTTGCAGCACTGACCATAGTCACAAGCACCTCCCCTCACACACACCCTCAACATAAACTCCACAGAACCCACCTGGTAGAATGCAATGCCTCCCATCCTAACTCAAGATCCCACAAAGAACCACCACCCTGGGTTATGTTGTGTGAAGCACAGGGACACTCTTGGGACTTTTAGCCAAACAACTGCCAGGACAACACTCCCAGCCATCCTGTCAGCACAGCCAGCCCACCCCACAGGGAAGCAGAGTCAAAAGGAAGGAAGCATGGGCATGCTGGGAAGGGGGTGGAGGCAATAGCATGATGGGAGTCGTAGTCACAGCTCTACATCCCCCACCACATGGCCCAGCAAGCTCACACTCACGCATGCACAACCCACAGAGAGTGGAAAGGCCCATCAAAGATGTCTGACACTGTTGCTGTGTCGTGGGGAGCACAAGGGCATGCTGGGAACTGCACACCAACCAACAGCAGGACACCACTGTCAGCCATCTTGCCATTGCTCTCACACCCACACACACTGAACTCCCCACAAAAGCAAGTAAGTATGGGAATGCTGGCAAGTGGGGTGGAGGCAATAGCATGATGGGAGTGGCAGTCACAGATATTGGTCACCCCCACAACTGTCCCATCAACACCACCCTGAACCATGCTCACATCACAGGGAGTGGAGAAGGACTCACAAGATGGCTGACACTGGCTACTGCTGCGGGGAGCACAAGGCCCTGCTGGGAACTGTGCACCAACAAACAGCAGGACACCACTGACTGACATCCTGAGAGACAACTTCCACTCCCTGCAATGCAAGCACGTTCCATGGTGGGATATCTGGCTGGCTGGGTGTGAAGGAGGACTCGCAGCACTGACCATAGTCACAAGCACCTTCCCTCACACACCCCCTCAACACAAACTCCACAGAACCCACCTGGTAGAATGCAATGCCTCCCATCCTAACTCAAGATCCCACAAAGAACCACCACCCTGGGTTATGTTGTGTGAAGCACAGGGACACTCTTGGGACTATTAGCCAAACAACTGCCAGGACAACACTCCCAGCCATCCTGTCAGCACAGCCAGCCCACCCCACAGGGAAGCAGAGTCAAAAGGAAGGAAGCATGGGCATGCTGGGAAGGGGGTGGAGGCAATAGCATGATGGGAGTCGTAGTCACAGCTCTACATCCCCCACCACATGGCCCAGCAAGCTCACACTCACGCATGCACATCCCACAGAGAGTGGAAAGGCCCATCAAAGATGTCTGACACTGTTGCTGTGTCGTGGGGAGCACAAGGGCATGCTGGGAACTGCACACCAACCAACAGCAGGACACCACTGTCAGCCATCTTGCCATTGCTCTCACACCCACACATACTGAACTCCCCACAAAAGCAAGTAAGTATGGGAATGCTGACAAGTGGGGTGGAGGCAATAGCATGATGGGAGTGGCAGTCACAGATATTGGTCACCCTCACAACTGGCCCATCAACACCACCCTGAACCATGCTCACATCACAGGGAGTGGAGAAGGACTCACAAGATGGCTGACACTGGCTACTGCTGTGGGGAGCACAAGGGCATGCTGGGAACTGCACACCAACCAACAGCAGGACACCACTGTCAGCCATCTTGCCATTGCCCTCACACCCACACAAACTGAACTCCCCACAAAAGCAAGTAAGTATGGGAATGCTGGCAAGTGGGGTGGAGGCAATAGCATGATGGGAGTGGCAGTCACAGATATTGGTCACCCCCACAACTGTCCCATCAACACCACCCTGAACCATGCTCACATCACAGGGAGTGGAGAAGGACTCACAAGATGGCTGACACTGGCTACTGCTGCGGGGAGCACAAGGCCCTGCTGGGAACTGTGCACCAACAAACAGCAGGACACCACTGACTGACATCCTGAGAGACAACTTCCACTCCCTGCAATGCAAGCACAGTCCATGGTGGGATAACTGACTGGCTGGGTGGGTGGGAAGGAGGGCCGGCTGTCAATCAAATACAACCAATGCAGACCATGTGCACACCCCAACAAATACATAGAAATGCCCAAATAATGCAGGACAATGTGCCACACCAAAATCAACCCCTGACTGTGACGACTTAGGACAATGCAATGTACAGGCCCGCACCCAGAGGCACAGTCACAACTGTCAGGTGTGTCAACCATTGATGCCTGCAGAAAGATAACATACATTGTGTGTGTCTCCCAAAAACAGGTGATGATGGTGACACAGCAACAGACGCTGAGGAGTCCCAGTCCCAGGCTCAAGAGGATGCGGAGCTCACTGGTGTCGTACAGCCTCTGCCCTCCTCGGATGAAGAAGACCAACCTGGCACATCCGGTGCAAGTCTACATGCAGCACCAGCAGGACCACCAGCTGCAGCACCAGCAGGGCCACCAGCTGCACCCCCTGCACCCACCCCTCCAACGACTGTCACCACAAATACCATCCCTGCCGACATGGACAGAACAAGGAGCAACACCAGCACAGGGACCCTGGACCAACCTTGGCCATGGACACCACCACCACCACCAACTCCCAAGGTGGACCAGGGTCATCTGTGCGTGCCAATGCACGCACTGCACATGTCAGCAGGGGTGGGGGGAGGGGTGGGAGACAGAGGTCGCTGCTTGCAGAGGTTGCTGGTGTGCATGATGACCCACAACTGGTACGCATAGCTGATGCGTACCAGTCCAGCACCGGAGACCTCAGCCAGGTAGTGGGGCTCCTCAGAGACATGAAACAGCAGCAGGCTGCCCATCATGCCCGCTTGGACTCTCACATGTCCCATGTGGAGTCACACATGTCCCGCGTGGACTCACACATGTCCCGCGTGGAGTCCAAGTGGGATGCACTGCATGAGATGACGGCGGTGCACAGGGACATTTTACAATGCCTCCGCCAGATGAACAGCAACCAGTCCACACCTCCCTGTGTGCCAACAACATCTGGTGCTGCCCAAACTGCAACTGCCACAGGGAGGGAGGATGACTCTGGCGGAGAGTCCCCTGCACCGCAGCAGCCTGTACTTGAGGGGCCTCCCCCAAGAAGAGGGGTCGTCCGAAGAGGGGCAAGTGAGAGGCCAATGGCCAAGCGCAACTCCCAGGAAGCCTGAACCTGTTCTGGATGTTCACCTTTGTGCACAGACTGTTCACCCTGTTGACGGCAACACTACTCCCACACATTGCATGGGGAGTACAAGTTGGACCAATGTCTCAGACAACTGTGGCCCCGATACTGGGGATTTTGTCTACCAGGACTTTCAATTCACCTAGGAACTTCTGATTGCAAGATTTATGTACAGCACTACCCATCCTATGCACTATTCACACAAATGTATCACAATAAACACACTAATACACCATACTTGCCTCTGTTGTGATTCCAACGTGGGTGCTGTTATGGGGATGATGAACTGCAAAATTACACTGTGTATGCGAACTGCAACAGAAAGTACAACACAGGCATGTGAGTAAAGGCAACGTGACACATATGAGTGAGACACACCACCAGGGCTACACAACACATACACACCTAGGCCATCTGACTCATTGCCTACACTGATGTTGCCAGGGAAGACGGTGCAATGCACAGACACCACACCCATTCCCAGTTGTAGTCAAGTAGCCCACAGGTGCAGTAAGCAAATGGCAGTCAAATGTGTGACCACAGACAACGCACATCACAAAGTGAAGCACAGGTTTATTACACAGTTGCAACATGTCGTAACCACTACAGATGCAAGGTAATCCCACCTGGCAGCGGGCACACAGTCAACAACTGTAGACAGAAGGAAGTCCATGGGTGTGGCGCACATCACCTGTAGGGACACAACAGCTACCACCCTGGAAGTGCAATCACGTCGTCGGTGGACACGGTTGACCAAACGAATCTGAAAGTACCCTGTGAAGGACAGAAATG
Organism: Calotriton arnoldi; assembly: GCA_963921515.1. NCBI lineage: Eukaryota > Metazoa > Chordata > Amphibia > Caudata > Salamandridae > Calotriton > Calotriton arnoldi. The sequence continues at coordinate 1,478,633 of CAWUFW010004708.1, forward strand.
ACACACAGTCAAAAGCAATGGAGAACAGGACAGAACAGCAAAACTCATGCACAATACATGTTACAAGATACCCACCCAGAACCAAGTTAGCATGTCAACACTGTTGGGGAGTACAGCCCACCTGTAAGCACACATCGCAACACACATCCAGTCAGGTAGCCCATGGACACACTCCAACAGCACCAGAGCACCACCTACACATATCATGCCAACTCACATCATTGACATGACACCTCAGGATACTCACATTCAGCTAAAGAAGTTGGTGATGAGCTGTGTGCGGACATCACCCTCATCATCATCATCATCATCGTCACTGACATCGTGGTCCAGGCCAGGATCCTCCACAGGTGGCGGATGTTGGTCATTGTCATCCTGGATGAGAGGCAACTCCTTCCACACTGCCAGGTTGTGGAGCATGCAGCAGATGATGATAATCTTGCACACTTTCGCTGGGGCATGTGGGAGGGACCCGCCGGTCTTGTCCAGGCAGCGGAAGCGGCTCTTCAGGAGACCAAATGTCCGCTCAATCACTCTCCTGGTCCGACCATGTGCCTCATTGTAGCGCATCTGGGCTGGTGTCATAGGGTTCCTGAGGGGTGTCAGCAACCACGGCATGTTGGGGTATCCCGAGTCACCTACGGACAGACAAGTGCACATTAGCTGACTTGGAAAAGTGGGTGGAATACTACAGATCAGATCACACACAATGGCACAAAGTCAGTACACACCGACAAGCCAGGCACGCTGGTTCTGCATCTGTGCCATCATCCTGGGGATGCGACTACTCCTCATCACAAAGGCATCGTGTGCTGAACCAGGGAAACGGGCACACACGTGTGTGATGGTCATATCTGCAAGACACACCACCAGTGCATTGACCGAGTGGTAGTGCTTGCGGTTCCTGTAGGCCTGCTCCTGGGCCTGTGGTGGTACCAAAGCCACATGTGTCCCATCAATGGAGCCAATGACATGCGGCATCCTCCCCAGGGCATAAAAGTCACTCTTCACGTCAGTGAGTCGTCACAGTCTAGGGAAATAGATGTACCGGTTCAGGAATAGCAACATTGCCGCCAAAACATCGCGGAGCACACGGCTCAACATGGTCTGTGACATCCCACCAGCAGTCGCCACAGTATGTTGGAAGGTACCGGTGGCAAAGAAGTGTAGGGCTGCCATCACCTTCACCTTGGGGGTCAGCGCTGTAGGATACGGCCGGCCAGGCTGCAAATGTGGGGCCAACTGCACTGCCAAATCCTCAATCAGCTGCCTGGTGAAGCGGTACCGTCGGATGCTGTCCCGTTCCACCATCGTTGCCAGGTCTGGGAATGGTCGATGGACAGCAGGAGCCCTGCAGTGCAGAGGAGAAGTAAGCAAGATTGTCAGTCAGCCCACATATGCGGCATTGAACACACTCAATATCCCAACATACATCATTATGAGGCACAACTACATGAAGTGTGCAGTTCCGTAAGGACATGTATGGTACATACATGGCCAACATCTGTCATCACGGTCCAACAAGTGGCATCAATTAGTCCCAGGTTGGCCCATTGGATATCATGAGGCCGTGTCACAGTTCCCATCTCCTGCTGCCGTGTCACAATCACCCCCCACAGTGACATGTGAGGACAGATGTGCCCCAGGCATCACAGCTCAACGACAGGTACATTCCCAGGGACCCTGTATTGCCACATGGACACTGGCATTACATGGAGTATCATGTATACACCACAGCAAAACAACTATGACCCCCACAGGTAGTGGTCCCACTTGCCACTGCAGGACAGACATGGACGTGTGTGACACACACACGCACAACATCAAAGTCCATGCACACACAACGTGGATGTGGAGACTGTCTCCCATTGTGCACATGAAATCAGAGACATTGTAAACACTACATGCACACAGACTGTGGAGGACCATCACTATTGTGCCACTGGGACACCCTGGCTCAAACATACCGTCCCACATGGGACTCACGGGGTATGTGACATGACATACACATACACCACCGTGAAATGTGACCATGGCACATGCACAGATATGAACAGTTGCACATCACAGTGGTCATGTACACGTAACACCCAGGATCCTGTCCCCATGAACACGTGCACAGCCTGGGGGTGGCTGCCCCCAGGTGACACCCACAGGACAACATGTACACCAACATACACACAATAGGAAATGCAGCCTTACATGCCTTATCATACAGTTTGGACAGGCTGTCGTGTTGTAGGTGTGCCCCTCACTCCCTGGGAGCTATCTGTGGCTGGCATATGTCCATCTGAGACAGGCATGGTGACATATGCCAGTCACTTGTACAGGGATGCGTTGAACAGCAATGGACCGATCGGTGCCCCCGGCCGACCCATTGCATTCAATGTGTGCAGGTACGCATTGTGCCCCTGTACGCGTTGGTACGCGTTGTA